>JAGDQO010000773.1:0-516627 GCA_018342035.1 Solanum appendiculatum | reverse complement strand
GTGGCAAATAGAATGTCGATGTGGTAGAATAGACTCGTATCTTATGGGGGGAGGTATGTTTTAATTGCACATGTCTTACAGTGTATGCCAATGTATATATTATCAGCGATGAATCCCCCAGCTAGTGTCATAGAAATAATGCATAAACTATTTGAAAAATTCTTCTACGGAAATGTTATAGGATCCAGGAACAAACACTGTGTGGCATGGTAAAGTATGTGCTATCTGAAGGTAGAATGGGGCTTGTGTTTAAGATCATTGCATGATGTATCTAAAGCTTTATTTGCCAAGCTTTGGTGGAATTTTAGAACATCAACTTCCTCCTTGTGGAGCGCATTTATGTGGAACAAGTACTGCAAAAAGCATCATCCAGTTGTTGCCACAAGATGGGGTGCCTCACATGTGTGGAGGAAAATGATAATGGTAAGAGAAGAAGTTGAGCATAACATCTGGTGGCAGATAAAGGCAGGGACATCAAGCTTTTGGTTTGATAATTGGACTAGAAGGGGGGCACTGTACTACATTGAGAATGGGCAGAATCATGAGGATGAGATAGAAGTAATGGAATTCATCATAGAAGGAAGATGGGACGAACATAGATTAAATACAATTTTGTCAACTAAAATAGTGGATTAATTTTTGGAGAATATAAAACCAACTACAACTGACAGCCAGCATGATTGTCTATGGTGGATGGCCAACACTCAAGGAGAATTCACGGTGAAATCAGCATGGAAGATAATGCGAAGGAAGCAGGAGGCTAGAGCTGACTTTGAGTTTATATGGACTAAAGGATTACCTTTTAAGGTAAACTTTTTCCTATGGAGGGTATGGAAAAGGAGGATCCCTACAGATGATAATCTAAAAAGGATAAAAAATCAGCTAGTATCAAGGTGCTGGTGCTGCGATAATAAAGAGGAGGAGACAATGCCTAACATTTTTCTAACAGCCTCTATTGCCAATAGACTTTGGAGGCATTTTGATGATTGTGCAGCTTTACACATGGAGGGGATACAGTTACAACAATTAATCATTGCATGGTGGAAACACAAAACTTCACCACAATTACAAAGAATACTAAGAGCAATGCCATCAATAATCATGTGGACGCTATGGAAAGGAAGAAATAACATAAAGCATGGAGGAAAAACCACATATGATGGGATGTTGATACAAGTACAAGAGATGATAAGGAAAATGGTGAAAAGTTTATATCCCTAGATAAGTTTAGAGTCCAGAATGTGGCCTGACATAGTTAGATAGCTAAAATGCTACAAACCAAAATTGCACACGCATTTAGTGGTATGGAGGCCCCTTAATACACAGAAATTGAAGTGTAATATCGATGGAGCATCTAAAGGAAACCTTGGTCCAAGTTCTTATGCATTTTTTCTACGAGATTCGCATGGAGATTTGGTTTACGCGAGGACAACAGGAATGGGAATCATCACAAATACAGAGGCTGAACTTTGGGTAATCTATAAAGCTGTAGAATTTTGTTGGGAGAAGAAGCTAAGAGAGGTTACATTTCAGAGAGACTTCATGAGCCTTATGAGAATGATAAGAGGAGAGTGGAAGATACCATGGGAGCTGGTGGAAAGAGGAGAGGTTATAAGGAAAGGAATACAGGATCTAAATGCAACCATTGTCCATACATTCAGGGAAGCAAATAGTGTGGCCAATTTATTAGCAAAGGAGGTGGTGGATTCACAACAAACACAAATTTATACAAATTTTGTGGATCTACCATGCAACATTAGGAGACAATTAAACAGTGACAAAAGCCAAATACCAATATTAAGGATCAGAACAAGGATAATCAAGATTCAGAACTGAAAGCAACAAAGGTACCATATATTTACATCATAACCAATTCAGATATTGATAGAGCATACTTAGATAAGAAGATTAGAATACACAGCTATGAAATAATAAGAGAATGCCCGTAAGAGGATATAATAGCTGTAATAAAAGCTAGATCGAGCCCTACCTACCAAAAAACATCACAAAAAACAAACGTGTTGAGGACGCTACCACTGGAGCCCAAGAGTTGAAGAGCGGGAGACACAATCTCAGTTTCATCTAGAAAATACACGGTCGTCAAGAAAAGGAAAGAAGAAAAGAGCTCAAGGGAGAAGGAGGAGACTCACCAATCAAGCAGGGACAAGCTCCAATAATGTTGTTTCAGTCCCTTGGGGTTAACCGATCACCTACACAACAACGATAAGATTCAAAGGGCAACAAAAGGATAAGAAAGCCACTAAGATGGGGAAGAAAGTTACCAGGTAGCTGTGAAGAAGATAAAGAGAGATTCCACCGTGGCAGCACGGGCTCTAAATTTAAGATAATCCAAAGAAGGAGCCACAACAGTGGATGTTCCTCAGACAACACGGCGGCATTTCAGCGAATGAAAGGAGGAAAGGGTGGAGTGGAGAGGATTTACCTGATAGGGATAAATACAAGTCTACTTTAGGAAACCTAGATGCTTTAAATTGGGCCTTGGGCCATTGTAGTCTTGTTTGGGACCTATTATTTCAATAAAAAGGGTCTCCGGACCCATAATACTGCATCAAAAAAAATTGTTTTCAAAAAAAATATTTTAATATATGTTGAAAATTTTTTGAAACATAATTAAAAAACCACCAAACACAATTCCGCTTTCACAAATGAGTTTCAAACGTCTAAAATAATAGTTTTCAACAAAAAAATTGATTTTTTTATATGTCGAAATTTTCTGAAAAAAATAATTAAATAGGAAAAAATAAAAACAAATATGAAAAACCCCACCAAACACAATTCCAGTTGCACAAATGAGTTCAAAATATAAAAAATAATAGTTTTTAAAAAATAATTATTTTAATATATCTCAAAATTTTCCAAAAAAGTAATTAAATAGTAATTTAAATTAAATAAACTATAAAAACCCACCAAATGAGTTTCAAATGTAAAAAATAAAAGTTTTCAATAAAAAATTTTGATTTTTTTATATGTCGAAATTTTCTGAAAAAAATAAAATTAAATATGGAAAAAATTAAAAATAAATAAAAAACCACCAAAATTTTTTTTACTTGCACAAATGACTTTAAAATATAAAAAGAATAGATTTCAAAATGAAAAAATTATTCTTTTAATAGTCAAAATTTTCAAAAAAAATATATAAAAACACTGCCAAACACACTTCGGCTTGCAAAAATGACTTTCACATAACAAAAATGAAAGAGTTCAATTTTTTTTGTATCAAATTTTTCCTAAAAATAAGCGATGACATCCACTAATGACGGGTGGGCGCGGACGCCTCAGTCGATGTTGCCTGGGCGATAGGGGCATGGGCCTGCGCTTGTGCGTGGGCATTGGTCGATGTCACTTGGCTGATGAGCGCAAGGGCCTACCTTCGTGTGCAGGCCTTGGCCGGTGTGCGTAGGGGCCTGCCGATGTGTGCATATGCCTACCGTTGTGTGTGAGCCTAAGCCGTTGTTGCTTTTTTGACGTGCGTAGTGCTCTATCGATGTCACCTAAGTAATGTGCGCAGAGACTTGAGCTTGTGTGTAGGCATCAACACATGTCGCTGAACAAATGTGCTTAGGGGCATGCCCTTGTATGCGGGCCTCGGTCGATCTCGCTTGGCCGATGTGTGAAGGGGTTCGGCGATGTCACTTGGGTGAAGTGCGCAGGGGCCTGCCATTGAGTACGGGCCTCAGCCTATGTCTATAGGGGTCCACTGATGTTTGTTGGATGATGCGTGTAGGGGCGTGTTGTTGTGGGACTAGGCCGTTATGCGCTGGTGTCCGCCGATGTTGCTTGAGCGATGCGTGCATGGGCCTATCTTTTTCTCTTCGGCATTGCGCACAAGGGTGTACCATTGTACATGAACCTCGATCGATATTGCTTGAATGATGTGTGCAGTGGTCCATAAATATCACGCACGGACCTGACATTATAAACGGGACATGACAGACGTGCGTAGGGGCCAGCCGTTGTATGCCGTCCTCGACTGATGTCGCTTGGCCGATGTGGGTAGGGGTTCATCGATGCCACCTAGGTGATGCGCGTAGGGGCTTACCATTGTGCATCAGCCTCAAGAAATGTCACTTGAACGACGTGCGCAGGGTATGTCGATGTCACCTAAGCCATGCGCAGAGGCCTTGCCTTGTACGCGGTTGTCAATCAATGTGCCCTGGGGCCTGACATTGTGTAAAGGCCTAATTCGATATCGCACTACCGGTATGCGCAGGGGTTCACTGATGCATCTTGGAAGATACACGCAGAGGTCTGTCATTGTGCAAGAACCTCGATTGATGTCACTTGGCCGAAGTGCACAGCGGTCTGCCGTTGTGCGCGAGCTTTAATGGTATTATTTGGGCAATGTGCGCAAGGATCTGCTGATGTCACCAACATGATGGAAATTATATTCGGGCCTGACCTTGGGCACGAGCATTGAGTGATATGGCTTGGCCGATGTACGCAGGGCCTATCATTTTTTGTGGGCCACAGCCGATGTTGCCTGGCCGATGTGTGCAGGGGTCTACTAATGTTGCCCTTGTGATGCACGCAGGGGCATGACATTGTGTGCGGGCCTTGGTCTATGTCACTTGGCAGACATCTACGGGGGTCTGAATATTTCGCCTAAGCGATGCAAATAAGGGCGTTATCGTGTGAGCGACATCAGTCGATGTCACTTTGCTGATGTGCGTAGTGGCCTGCCGTTGTGTGCGGGCGTCAAACGATGTGCACAGGGGCCTGTCGTTCTGTACAAGCCTCGGCCGATGTCGCCTGGCCGATGTGCGTAGGTGTCTACCGATGTCACCCTAGCGATATATGCACGGGCATGCCATTGTGCGAGGGCCTCAGCCGATGTCGCTTAACCGATGTCCACAGGGGTATGTCGATGTTGCCTAAATGATGCACGCAAGGGCTTGATCTTATGCGCGGGCATCAACCAATGTACGCAGGGGCATGCCTTTTTGTACGGGCTTTAGCCGATGTTGCCTGGCAGATATGCGTAGGGTCTTGTCGTTGTGTGCGGGCCTAAGCCGATGTCGCCAGGTCTATGTGCGTAGGGGTCTATCTATGTCTCCTGGGCGAGACGCGCTGTGGCCTGCCGATGTCACGTGGGCTTTAAGCGATGCTTGCAAGGGGCTGCAATGTCACCTAGATGTTCCTGAGTTCGTATGTGCATTGAAATGTTCCTACGCCTACCGACATGTCACTTTTCATTAGGATTGCACTCGAAATCCCCAAAAACCTATAATAGTGATATCATTATTTGGCACAAATTTTCCGTTGGCATATGATTAGGCATTTGAAATGCACTCGTCGGTATTGGGTGCGAGCATCACATTCAACAAGTTATTGGTCAACATAGTTCAACACTCAGCCACCGCCGACATCGCATGTGCATTGACATCTTCCTACGGGTCGGCATGCAGATGGCGGATGCATGCGTCGATTCTAGCCCAGTAATACCCTCGGCCTAATAGCTTCGGGCGCAACTTGCGTTTAAAAAATCAATGGTTCACTTTATTTTAAAATTCAGAGTAAGTATTGCAATTCACTATGTTCTTCATCGATGCAAGAGCCGAGATATTAATTTCCTAGAGCCATTTGTGTTTCAAGCGGACGACGCGCTTCAAGCCCATTGTATGCCGGCCTCGATCGATGTCGCATGGCCGATGTGGGTATGGGTCCGCTGATACCACCTAGGTGATCCGCGTAGGGGCTTACCATTGTGCATTGGCCTCAACAAATGTCACTTGAACGACATGTGCAGGGTCTGTCGATGTCACCTAAGCAATGCGCAAAGGCCTTGCCTTGTGCACGGTTATCAATCAATATGCCCAGGGGCCTGCCATTGTGTAAAGGCCTCATCCGATATTGCTCTACTGGTATGCACATGGGTTCATGTTTTTTTCTTGGAAGATGCACGCAGGGATCTGTCAGTGTGCGCGAGCCTCGATTGATGTCGCCTGGCCGAGGTGCACAGCGATTTGTTGTTGTGCTCGAGCTTTAATGGTATTAATTTGGAGACGTGCGCAGGGATCTACCAAGGTCACCAACATGATTTACACTGCATTTGGTCCTGAACTTGTGCGCTTGCATTGAGTGATATGGCTTGGCCAATGTACGCAGCGCATGTCGTTGAGTGCGGGCCTCAGCTGATGTCACCTGGATGATGTGTGCAGGGTCTACTAATGCCACCCTTGTGATGCACGCAGGGGAATGAGATTGTGCGTGGGCCTTGGTCGATGTCCCTTGGCAGACATCCACAGGGGTTTGAAGATGTCGCCTAAGCGATGCATGTAAGGGCGTGATCTTGTGAGCGGGCATTAGCCGATGTTACTTTGCTGATGTGCGCAGGGGTCTGCCGTTGTTTGCGGGCTTCAAACGATGTGCGCAGGGGCCTGTCGTTCTGTACGGGCCTCGACCAATGTTGCCTAGCCGATGTGCGTAGGGGTCTACCGATGTCGCCTTGGCGATACACACAGGGGCATGCCATTGTGCGTGGGGCTCGGTCGATGTCGATTATTCGACGTCCACAGGGGTCTGTCGATGTAGCCTAAATGATGCACGCACGGGACTGATCTTATGTGCGGGCATCAACCAATGTGCGCAGGGGCATGCCATTGTGGGCGGGCTTTAGCCGATGTTGCCTGGAAGATATGCGTAGGGTCTTGCCGTTGTGTGCGGGCCTCAGCCGATGTCACCAGGTCTATGTGCGCAGAGGTTTGTTGATGTCTCCTGGGCGAGACGCACAGCGGCTAGCCGGTGTCGCTTGGGCTTTAAGTAATGCTTGCAAGGCACTGCTGATGTCACCTAGATGCTGCTGAGTTGGAATGTGCGTTGACATGTTCGTACGCCTCCCGACATTTCACTTTTCATAAGGATTGCTCTCGACATCCAAAATAACCTATAATAGTGACATCATTATTTGAGACAAATTTTCCGTTGTCATATGATTAGGCATTAGAAATACACTCGACGACACGGAAAACCTCTAATTGCTAAATCAGTATTGGGTGCGAGCATCACATTCGATAAGTTATTGATCAACATAGTTCAACACTTAGCCGCCGCCGACGTTGCATGTGCATTAGCATCTTCCTAAGGGTCGGCATGCAGATGGCGGACGCATGCGTCGCTTCTAGCCCAGCAAGCGGACATCGGGCTTCAAGCTAAGGAAGAAGTGCCCTCGGCCTAATGGCTTCAGGGACAACTTGCGTTCAAAAACTCAATGGTTCACTTGATTATGCAATTCACAGCAAGTATTGCAATTCACTATGTTCTTCATTGATGCAAGTGTCGAGATAATCATTGCCGAGAGTCGTTTGTGTTTAAAAAAAGTACACATGCCCCAATAAACTCTACAGATAGGGTGAGAGGGGCGGGCTATCAATTTACAATCCTTCACGTTTTATGCACCAGGATTCGTTAGTCGCCCGATAAGTGCGTGAGCGCGCACGCCGGGGACGGGAGGGACACCCTCAAGCAGGGGGCCGGGGAACCCTAGCCGTGCATCGCCCCCGAGTGTTCAAAGATGTTCACGGGTCGTTCTACTTTGTATGTTTTGATAATGATCCTTCTGCATGTTCACATACGTAAACCTTGTTACGACTTCTCATTCCTCTAAATGATAAGGTTCAATGGATTTCTCGTGACATCGTGGGCAGCGAATCACCCATGTCACTGCGATCTGAAAATATCACCGAATCATTCGATTGGTTCCGTAACGGGCAGTGTGTACAAAGGGCGGGGACGTAGTCAAACACAATTCTACTTGCACAAATGAGTTTCAAATAAAAAATAATTTTATATATATCAAAATTTTCTTTGGAAAAAAATTAAATAGAAAAAAATAATTAAAATATCACCAAACACAATTCCGCTTTCACAAAAGAGTTTCAAACGTCTAAAATAATAGTTTTCAATAAAAAAATTGATATTTTATATCAAAATTTTTTGAAAAAATAATTAAACAGGAAAAAATAAAAAGTTATGAAAAACTCCACCAAACACAATTCCGCTTGCACAAATGAGTTCGAAATATAAAAAATAATAGTTTAAAAAAAATAATTATTTTAATATATGTCGAAATTTTCCAAAAAAGTAAATAAATAGTAAATGAAATAAAATAAACTATAAAACATTCACAAAACACAATTCTTCTTGAAGAAATGAGTTTCAAATGTTAAAAAAGGATAGTTTTCAAGAAAAAATTTTGACTTTTTTTTACACATAGAAATTTTTTTTTTAAAATTTATTAAATAGAAAAAAGATATAAAAAAACTGTCAAACACAATTCTGCTTTTATAAATTAGTTTCAAATGTAAAAAATAATAGTATTTAATTAAAATTTTTGATTTTTTTATATGTTGAAATTTTTTGAAAAAAATAATAAAATAGAAAAAAATAAAAGAAAATATAAAAAATCACCAAACACAATTCCGCTTTCACCAATGAGTTTCAAATGTCAAAAATAATAGTGTTCAATAAAAAATTTTGATTTTTTTGTGTATCAAAGTTTTCCGAAAAATAATTAAATGGAAAAAAATAAAAGAAAATATAAAGACCACCAAATATGATTCCGATTTCCCCAATGAGTTACAAATGTCAAAAATAACACATTCAAACAAAAAATTTGATTTTTTCTTATGTTTAAATTTTTCGAAAAAAATAATTAAATAGAAAAAAATAAAAGAAAATAAAAAAAAACCACCAAACACAATTCCGTTTTCACCATTGAGGTTAAAATTTTAAAAATAAAAGTTTCCAATAAAAATATTTGATTTTTTATATGTCGAAATTTTCTGGAAAAAAAAATCAAATAGAAAAAATAAAAGAAAAAATAAAAAAACCAGCAAACACAATTCCGCTTTCACCAATGAGTTTCAAATGTCAAAAATAAAAGTCTTCAATTAAAAAATTTGATTTTTTATAAGTTGAAATTTTCCGATAAATAATTAAATAAGAAAAGAATTAAAAGAAATATAAAAACCACAAAATTTTTTTTTACATGCACAAATAACTTTAAAATATAAACAATAATAGATTTCAAAAAAGAAAATTTTATTTTTTTTAAAAAAAATATAAAAACACCACCAAACACACTTTGGCTTGTAAAAATGACTTTCACATAAAAAAAAGTTTTCAATTTTTTTTGTATTGAATATTTCGTTACACTAAGCGATGACATCCACTGATGTCGGGTGGATGCGAGAGCCTCGGCATATGTCGCCTGGCGATAGGGGCATGGGCCTGCGCTTGTGCGTGGGCATCGGTCGATTTCACGGCCTACCGTCGTATGCAGACCTTGGTCGATGTCATATGGCCGATGTGCGTAGGGGCCTGCCGATGTTGCCTTGGCAATGTGTGCATAGGCCTACTGTTGTGCTTGAGCCTAAGCCGTTGTAGCTTTTTCGACGTGCGTAGTGCTCTGCCGATGTCATCTAAGTAATGTGCGCAGAGGCATGGCCTTGTGTGCGGGCATCAACACATGTCGCTTAACCGATGTGCGCAAGGCCTGCCCATGTATGCGGGCCTCAGTTGATGTCGCTTGGCCGATATGTTAAGGGGTCCGTCGATGTCGCTTGGGTGATGTGTGCAGGGGCCTGTGAAACGACCCCAAAAATGCCCGAAAATGTGCTTCAGAAACACCTATAATTGTAATTTCCATATATCTCAAAATCCGTGCATGATTTTGGAAATTCGACTTCATATTCTTATTTGTGGGGTCAAATTGAGTGGGAAATGGGTCTAACCCGAATTTTAGAGCAACCGTATCAAAATTCAAAAATCGCAAAAATTGCGATTTGGAGGGTCAACTTTAAAGGGGCATATCTCTTAGCACACAAGGAACTGGAAGGGCTGCAAACTATCAAATTAAAGCTCTTTGAGTTAGCTTTCCAACGCACTTGGTTTCACCTTAGTCCGAGTTAGGATGAGGGAGTTATGACCATTTTCGTAAAACCTGTCTGTGCAGATTTGCAATTTCCAGTGAGCTTTTTTTTTTAGGCGGGTTGGAGACGTTTTTTTTTATAAAAAGGGGATATGTCCCATACTTAGTCATTTTTCTTAACTCCAAAAACACTCTCTAAGCCCTCTCCAAAAATTCCCAAGATCTTCAACCAAATTCAAACATCTCAAGCTCTAATTCCGGATTCAAGACTCAATCTCAAGCTTCGATTCTCCATTCCAATCTTCATCAAGGATTCTCCAAAGTTGAGGTATGTGGGTTTGATTGTGGAAACCTTCCTTTCCACAAGTCCAACCATTTATCCTCTATTTCTACTTCAAGTTTATGGGTCCTTATGATTATTTATGAACTCTTGAATTATGGAATTACTACTACACACCCTATTATGGTCCATTTTGCATATTATCATGAAATGAAATTATTATGTGATGTTTATGGTTTACATGCTTCCATGATCAAATTATGAAGGTTGATATATATATGTATGTTGTTGGTGGGCTGATTTATATGGATTTTGGAATTGGTTGGACTTAGTATTCTTGAAATACATGATTTCATTTACATGAACAATTGCCCACCTTGTGTTTGATAAAATGCCCATTTATAGAATTCTTAGGAAAGGGAAGGTCCAAGGTACGTCCTATGAGTCGGATGGTTATGTAATTACTGAAATGATGATGAAATGGACACATGTATATGATTTTCTCCCTAAATAAGTGTTGTGAGTCGACCAAGCCTAGTACGGGGGGTAGTAGGCCCGTATAACCGTATCGAGGGGTTGGTACCTTGGTTGCCTAGTATGGGGGGTAGTAGGCCCCGTATAACCGTATCGAGGGGTTTGTACCTTGGTCCCTAGCTCGGGGGGTGGTAGGCCCGTGTAACCATATTGAGGGGTTTGTACCTCTTTCGCCTCTCCAAGGGGGTGGTAGGCCTTGGAAATACTATATTGATGGTCACTCGCCACACATGTACTACGTCCCACTAAATATGATTTTTATGTAAGCATCATTATACATATCATTTCATTAATATGCTATCTATTGGGTATGATTACGCATTTTTCCTATGATGTCCATCTAATGTAGCATTGCATTGCATCCCATATACTTAGTACATTCAAATGTACTAACGCATACTCTATGCCTACATGATGTCACCATGTAGGGACCGGAGCACCGCTTGACCATCCTCCTCCGCGTGGCTAGTACGATTTTCTATAGTGGTTATTGGTGAGTCCTCCATTTCGGGGACGTTGCTCATGATCTTTTGCTATGTATAAAACTTTTCCTTTCTAGTTATGTTTTGACTATGAGGGTGAGCCCGGTAGTTTGTCTTGGCCCCCGCTAAGTACTCATGTTTAGAGGTGGTGTTGGACAAGTTGTGTATTATGCTTGAGCTTGACTCATCTATGGTATTTATGTATCATTTCTTTTTTTTTTTGCTCCCTTAGTCCCGATATCCCCCTTGATTATGCTTATCGTTTATTGTCATTTAATTGCTTCCGCGACCAAGGATGTGTAATGATACGCTATGAGGGCTTGTTTGGGGTTCCTTCGGGTTCCCCATTCGCCCGGTCACAATTCTAGGCCCTGTGGTTGGGTCGTGACAAACTTACGTATTCAGAAGCACTAGGTTGAATGATCCTTGGATGGCCAACACACCGCGTTGATTAGAGTCCGATTCATGGTTGTGTTGTGCACCACAACTATGAGTAGGAGGCTATGAGACGTTTTAGGAAATGTTTCCCCTCTCCATGTTCTAAGTCGTGCTGTAGAGTTGAATTAAGTTCTTCCCTAACGGTTGTTCTTTGCTATGCTAGATCATGCACTAATTGATCCGGGTGCCTCTCTTTCTTTTGTCACCCCCTTTGTTGCCAAAAAGTTTCATGTTGAGCCCGACTTGTTGCGTGAGTCATATAAGGTGTCTACTCCTATTGGTGTATATATTGTTGCTAGGAAGGTCTATAGAAATTGTCCTATTTGCATCTTGCATAAAATATTGCCTTGTGATCTTGTTGAATTGACCATGGTCGATTTTGATGTTGTTCTTGGGATGGATTGGTTGCATGCATACTATGCTTCTATTGATTGTAGAACCCGTAGGGTCAAGTTCCAATTCCCAAGTGAACCCATTCTTGAGTGGGAAAGCCAAAATGTGGTAGTCAAGGGTAGATTCATCTCTTGCATTAAAGCCCGTAAGTTGATCTCTAAGGGTTGTCTCTATCACCTCGTGAGGGTTAGGGATGTGGAGTCCAAAACCCTTCTTATAGAGTCGGTTCCGATCGTAAATGAATTCCTTGATGTCTTTCCTAATGACCTTCCCGATGTTCCTCCCGAAAGGGAAATAGATTTGGCATAGACCTCCTCCCCGATACTCAACCCATTTCTATTCCCCCTTACCCGTTATGGCCCCCGGCGGAGTTTAAAGAGTAGTTGAAGAACAATGATGGGACTGTTGGAGAAAGGGTTTATTAGGCTAGCCAATCACCATGGGGCTGCACCGTGTTGTTTGTGAAGAAGAAAGATGGTCCCTTAGGATGTGTATCGATTACGGCAACTCATGGGACCGTAAGAATAAATATTCTCTTCCTAGATTGATGACTTGTCGACCAATTGCAAGGGGCTAGCCACTTCTCGTAGATTGATTTCTTCGGGCGAGGATTCATCAAGTAGAAGGTGAGGCGAGGGTGACAATTCCCAAGACAGCCTTCCGGACTAGCTTATGGACATTATGAATTTGTGGTCATGTCCTTTGGGTTGACCAATGCACCGGCTACCTTCATGGACCTAATGAATAGGGTCCTTAAACCCTACCTTGATTCCTTTGTTGTGGTCTTCATTGATGATATTTTAATCTATTCGCATAGTGAGGAAGAACATATGGGTCACTTGAGGGTTGTGTTGCAAAGATTAAGAGAGGAGAAGTTGTATGCCAAGTATGAAAAGTGTGAATTTTGGTTGAGGGAGGTTGCCTTCCTAGGTCATGTGGTGTCGGGGATGGTATTAAGGTAGACCCTAAGAAGACCGAGGTGATTAGAAATTGGCCTAGGTCATTGACCCCGTCGGATATTAGGAGCTTCTTGGGCTTAGCGGGTTACTACCGGAGATTTGTGAATGGGTTTTCTTCTATTGCTTCTCCCATGACTAAGTTGACACAAAAGAAGGCTAAGTCTTGAGTGGACCGACGAGTGCGCGAAAGGGAGTTCTTTCAAACCTGAAAGATAAACTTGTGGTCCGCTCCTAATTGTCACTACCGGACTGGCTTGAGGGATTTGTGTGTATTTGTGATGCTCATAGAGTTGGCTTGGGTTGTGTACCTAATGCAAAATGGTTAAGGTGATAGCTTGCTCTAGACAACTCAAAGTGCATGAAAAGAAATATCCTACGCATGATCTTGAATTAGCCGCGGTGGTGTTTGCTTTAAAGATTTGGCGTCATTATTTGTATGGGGTACATGTTAATGTGTTCACCGATCATAAGAGTCTCCAATATGTCTTCACCCAAAAGATCTCAACTTGAGACAAAGAAGGTGGCTAGAATTTCTTAAAGATTATGATATGAGTGTGCATTATCATCCCGGTAAAGCTAATGTGGTGGCGGATGCTTTGAGTAGGGTGTCTATGGGTAGCCTAGCTCATGTTGATATTGGTGATAGGGAAATGGCTAGGGAGGTACATCGGTTGGCTAGGTTGGGGTTAGGTTGGAAGAGGTTGGTAATGGTGGTGTGGTCGTTGTTGATGGTGCTAGGTCTTCCTTGGTTGATGAGGTGATAGCAAAACAAGATCTTGATTCTTCCTTGTTTGAATTGAAGGCCTTGGTGAAAGAGAGCAAGGTGGAAGTTTTCTCCCAAGGGGGAGATGGTGCCCTTAGGTACCAAGGTAGGTTGTGTGTGCCTTGTGTTGATGGTTTGAGGGAGAAAATTCTTGAGGAGGCTCATAATTCTTCCTACTCCATCCACCCCGGTTCCACCAAAATGTATAGAGATTTGAGGGATGTGTATTGGTGGGGAGGCATGAAGAAGGACATTGCCAAATTCGTCTCCGGTTGTCATAGTTGTCAACAAGTCAAGGCCGAACATCAAAGGCCGGGTGGTCTAACCCAAGACATAGAGATTCCTACTTGGAAGTGGGAAGAAATTAATATGGATTTTGTAGTTGGTTTACCCAAGACTAGAAAAGGTTTTGATTCTATTTGGGTGGTGGTTGATAGGATGACAAAATCGGCTCATTTTCTACCGCTAAAGACAACATATGGGGCGGAAGATTATGCAAGGTTATATATTCATGACTTGGTAAGGTTGCATGGGATTCCTCTTTCCATCATATCGGACCGTGGTACCCAATTTACTTCACACTTTTGGAAGTCTTTTCAAAGGGGTCTAGGTACGAGAGTTAAGCTTACTACGGCCTTTCACCCGCAAACGGATGGACAAGCCGAAAGGACTATCCAAACACTTGAGGATATGCTTAGGGCTTGTGTATTGGAGCTTAAGGGTAGTTGGGATGATCATCTTCCATTGATTGAGTTTGCCTATAACAATAGCTATCATTCTAGCATCGGTATGGCTCCTTTTGAGGCTCTCTATGGGAGGCGTTGTAGATCACCGGTTGGGTGGTTTGAGGTTGGTGAGGTGGCCTTGTTAGGACCAGACCTAGTTATGGAGGCTCTTGAGCAGGTTAGGATGATTAGAGAAAGGTTGAAGATGGCCCAAAGTCGCCAAAAGTCCTATGCCGATGTGAGGAGAAGGGCTCTTGAATTCCGAGTTGGTGATTGGGTTTATTTGAAGGTGACACCCATGAAGGGTGTGGTTCGTTTTGGTAAGAAGGGCAAGTTTGAGCCAAGATACGTGGGTCCTTATAAGGTGATGAGGAGAATTGGCAAGGTAGCTTATGAGTTGGAATTGCCTAGCGAGATGGATTTGGTTCATCCGGTATTTCATGTGTCTATGTTGAGGAAGTGTGTGGGTGATCCGAATGCCATTGTGTCTCTTGATGTTGTGGGGGTTGTTGAAGATAATTTGACCTATGAAGAGGTTCCGGTTCAGATTTTAGATAGACAAGTGAAGAGGTTGAGAAACAAAGATGTGGCTTCCATTAAAGTGCTTTGGAGAAATCAACAAGTTGAAAGTGCTACTTGGGAGGCCGAAGCGGACATGCAAAGGCGATATCCTTATCTTTTCCACTCCACTCGAGCCTAAGGTATTGATCTAAGCCCTTTATATAATCTCAGGTCTTAAGTTCAGCCCCCATGTCATTGCATACATTCATGTTTAAATTGACAAGTTCATTGTGGTTTTACAACTATATTGAGGTTTTGAAATAAGGTGTAAGTGCATTGTTGCATCCTTATGTGGGCTGAAATTTCCATGTTTGTGTCTCTCATGTACGTTCTTTAACATTCGGGGACGAATGTTCCCAAGGGGGAGATATTGAAACGACCCAAATGCCCGAAAATGTGCTTCGGAAACACCTATAATTGTAATTTCCATATATCTCAAAATCCGTGCATGATTTCGGAAATTCGACTTCATAATCTTATTTGTGGGGTCAAATTGAGTGGGAAATGGGTCTAACCCGAATTTTAGAGCAACCGTATCAAAATTCGAAAATCGCAAAAATTGCGATTTAGAGGGTCAACTTTAAAGGGGCATATCTCTTAGCACACAAGGAACTGGAAGGGCTGCAAACTATCAAATTAAAGATCTTTGAGTTAGCTTTCCAACGCACTTGGTTTCACCTTAGTCTGAGTTAGGATGAGGGAGTTATGACCATTTTCGTAAAACCTGTCTGTGCAGATTTGCAATTTCCAGTGAGCTTTTTTTTTAGGCGGGTTGGAGACGTTTTTTATAAAAAGAGGATATGTCCCATACTTAGTCATTTTTCTTAACTCCAAAAAAACACTCTCTAAGCCCTCTCCAAAAATTCCACCAAGATCTTCAACCAAATTCAAACATCTCAAGCTCTAATTCCGGATTCAAGACTCAATCTCAAGCTTCGATTCTCCATTCCAATCTTCATCAAGGATTCTCCAAAGTTGAGGTATGTGGTTTGATTGTGGAAACCTTCCTTTCCACAAGTCCAACCATTTATCCTCTATTTCTACTTCAAGTTTATGGGTCCTTATGATTATTTATGAACTCTTGAATTATGGAATTACTACTACACACCCTATTATGGTCCATTTTGCATATTATCATGAAATGGAATTATTATGTGATGTTTATGGTTTACATGCTTCCATGATCAAATTATGAAGGTTGATATATATATGTATGTTGTTGGTGGGCTGATTTATATGGATTTTGGAATTGGTTGGACTTAGTATTTTTGAAATACATGATTTCATTTACATGAACAATTGCCCACCTTGTGTTTGATAAAATGCCCATTTATGAATTCTTAGGAAAGGAAGGTCCAAGGTACGTCCTATGAGTCGGATGGTTATGTAATTACTGAAATGATGATGAAATGGACACATGTATATGATTTTCCCTAAATAAGTGTTGTGAGTCGACCAAGCCTAGTACGGGGGGTAGTAGGCCCGTAGAACCGTATCGAGGGGTTGGTACCTTGGTTGCCTAGTACGGGGGGTAGTAGGCCCGTATAACCATATCGAGGGGTTTGTACCTTGGTCCCTAGCTCGGGGGGTGGTAGGGCCCGTGTAACCATATTGAGGGGTTTGTACCTCTTTCGCCTCTCCAAGGGGGTGGTAGGCCTTGGAAATACTATATTGATGGTCACTCGCCACACATGTACTACGTCCCACTAAATATGATTTTTATGTAAGCATCATTATACATATCATTTCATTAATATGCTATCTATTGGGTATGATTACGCATTTTTCCTATGATGTCCAGCTAATGTAGCATTGCATTGCATCCCATATACTTAGTACATTCAAATGTACTAACGCATACTCTATGCCTACATGATGTCACCATGTAGGGACCGGAGCACCGCTTGACCATCCTCCTCCGCGTGGCTAGTACGATTTTCTGTAGTGGTTATTGGTGAGTCCTCCATTTCGGGGACGTTGCTCATGATCTTTTGCTATGTATAAAACTTTTCCTTTCTAGTTATGTTTTGACTATGAGGGTGAGCCCGGTAGTTTGTCTTGGCCCCCGCTAAGTACTCATGTTTAGAGGTGGTGTTGGACAAGTTGTGTATTATGCTTGAGCTTGACTCATCTATGGTATTTATGTATCATTTCTTTTTTTTGCTCCCTTAGTCCCGATTTCCCCCTTGATTATGCTTATCGTTTATGGTCATTTAATTGCTTCCGCGACCAAGGATGTGTAATGATACGCTATGAGGCTTGTTTGGGGTTCCTTCGGGTTCCCCATTCGCCGGTCACATCTAGGCCCTAGGCTTGGGTCGTGACAGCCTGCCATTGCGTACGGGCTTCAGCCTACGTCCGTAGGGGTTCTCTGATGTTGGTTGGATGATGCATGAAGGGGCATGCTATCGTGGGACTAGGCCGTTGTGTGCTGGGGTACGCCGATATTGCTTGAGCGATGCATGCAGGGGCTTGCCATTTTCTCTTGGGCAATGTGCACAAGTGATGTCGCCCAAACTACACCTCCCTAAGGAGGTATAAGCGGTCGCTTGTCAAATATAGAACCTAACAAAGGTTAGGGTCGATCCCACGAGGAATATGGTTCAGACTTAGGCTAATTAACATTAAGTGTATGTTTAGTCAGATTATTTCTAGAAGACGTAAAAAAGGGGGGAAATTTGCAATAATTGAAAGAAATAATAATTTACGATTTGATTGGTAACAAGTAACCAAAACACAAAACTTGCAGTTTGAGATATCAATTTGAGAATTAAACTAGGGTTTACGTGTTCCCCATAAGCTCTTAACGCAGTATACCTAACAATGGTAATTCTTTTCAATGTCTAGCATGCATGATCAGTAAGTTATGTATCCCTAAGTGATTGGTCCTCTAAATAGGGAATTTCACTCCGCAACTTGGTCCGTCTACGTGTGTTGATTTACCAACCCTTACCTTTGACCCAGATTAACCCACAACTATTTCTAGGTTGGGTTATTAGATAGCGGATTATCGACGACTAAATCTCTGTTGCAAAATCTCTTAGATGTTCATTACTGCCTATACCGGGTTTGCAAGAATTAGGAGATGTTCTAATGTTTGCAACCATTAGAAAACGTTCTAAGCAAAGAGATTTACAAAAGCATGCATAAACACATTCAAGAATTACAAAAGATTAAGTTTACTTTTGTTAATTACTCATGGTTCCCACAATCCTAGTTGTGGAATTTAGCTACTCATGCTTGTTTGATCACAATTCACATTCGGGTTTGAAGAAATCATGAACTTACAGTAAATAGAGATGAAATCCACGATCTTGAATTGAAAATCAAACTTGTATTGCATAAACAAGCTTTAAGAATTAATCCTCTCCAAAGATGAAAATCAATTCCCAAAGTAATAACTTAATATTCAAACAATATTCAACAACCCTTACATGAAGTTTACATAGGGTATATATAGAAAATAAATCCTTATTAAACAAGGAAAAGGAACTCTGGGAAAATTTGGCTTGGGCAGTGTCGTCTACGGCTGTCAACCTACGGCTCATATACCGACCTACGGCTCGTAGGTTCCAACCGTCAATCAGCAGTTGTGCAAAATCCCGAGGGCTTTTTTCTACGGTTTTGATCTACGATTAGTCATTCCATGTACGACCCGTCCTGTTCTTCCATCATTCAAGCTCTGCAGGCGACCCTCTCTGAAGTTTTCTACGGTTGGGCATCTACGATTCGTATCAGGATATACGGACCGTCATCTTGGTCCGTCATTCCATACTTGGCTAATTTCTTCAGGCTCCTGAACCTACGACCCCAACTGACGACCCGTTAAGTCATTGACGGTCCGTAGACTGTCTCGTTCATCACCAACAAATCAACTACTGCTGTATTATTCTCCTCAACTGCTCCAAAAGCCTATTCCCTGTAAATTTAGCACAAATAACATCAAATCTAATACCAAACCACTTAAGTATTATGCAAAAATTATAAGTTCAATGCATCAAAAGTACCGTAAACTCACGGTACATCAACACTCTCAACTTAAAATCTTTGCTTGTCCTCAAGCAACAAAACAGACTCTAAACAACACAAGTTTACAAGCAATCTGGTCTTCAAGCAATCACACAGCAATTACCTCAATCTTCCTCCTCTTTATTCATTCCCAACTAAGTGCGCATTCTTTGCAAACCCAACAAGCTAACTCATGAGGATCAAACACATGACATCGACGTATCAATAGACACACATACATACACATCTAGCAATTTACCAAAGCATCAACTTTCCAATAATCACAACTCGTGCCCTCACTACAAAGAAATCCCCTTTTTCACACAGAATTTTGATTTATCAATCCCGGGACTTAGTATACACTCACACTTAGAACGAATTCAATACAATCTGTGCACAATACCATAGGCTTGCCCTTATCTTCTTTACTTTGGCTTTTCAAACTTCCTACTAGGATCACTATAGGACTTTATTGGCTTGTAATGTAAGCTCGAGGTCAGGTGTGGTATATCGGGATATTAAGTGACTTTGCCCTACCCTTTCTTAACCTCTAAGTTGGCTCGCTACCTTTCTTTTTCTGCCGCTTTTCATTCATTCTTTTTACACTTCATACTCTTTTCCCTAAGACTTTCATCAGCTTGAGTGTGACTTATTATTACAGCTTTTGATTCATGTCACTCTTTTTTCTTTTTTTTTCTTTGACTTTTTGTCATTCATACATTCTCTTCTTCCTTTGCTTTACACACAACTCTATTAATACCCTTTTTTTTCTTGCTTTCCTTCTTAATAGCCACCCTCAACTTACACATTTAGTGTGGGCTAAGGTACTCATTATCCTTAGAAAGGACCAGGGCTAGAATTTAGGTACTTTGCAGTAGCCACCCTCAACTTAGGCTTTTGGCTTATGTTTGAGGTACACGATGTCCTCGGAGGGACTAGGGCCAAAACAAATATTTCACAATACTTTAAAGAGAAGGTGAACTGGATGTAAATAAAGAATGGTTTTCGTTAGGCTCAAACATTTGTATCAAAGGGAAAGATTTTCACACAGGATTTGTTGATTCATCTTAGGCTTTGAGTGGATTTAAACAATCAATGGCCTATGATCACCTCCTAGTGTTTGGTTCAAATTACCTTAGTAAGACTGACAGGGCAAGTTCTAGATTGGAAAATCTCATATGAATCATCAAAAACTCTCACACACATATGACACCTTGTTGTAATTATCGAATCACCAATGAATCTAGTTAATGCTATAGCTTAAGTAATAGTGTCATACTGATACTACATCAAGTCATGCAAAGATTCAACACATTCAACTCATTCAATTCACATTCACAGCACAAAGCAAAAAAAATAATTTAAAATTGGAGGGATATCAATTTTATGCACACTAATGCCATCATGCTTTATTTCCAGATTACTTATGCACAATCACAATCCTAAACATGCCGGTTCAACAGAAATTTAAACAGTTCCTTAGGGAAAAAGAACACAGGCAAGAAAACCCCAAGGAAGGATTTATAAGGTATGCTACTCAGACTTCACATTAACACCAAACCCATTTGCCACACCCCCACGAAGAAAATAGTGCAATGTCCTCAATGCACAAGAAAAGTAAAAACATCGGGTGAGACAAACGTGTGGCGCCTAAGCGCCGAAGATCACTCACGTGCTGGTAAGTCCAGTAGGACGGAACCCACGAGATCATCAAATAGGGTACCATCAGTAGTACCCTTAGTAGTAGTGTGGGGTGCGGTGCACCACCAGTAGCAAGCCCCAAACTAGACGCACCTGCTGCCATCGCCCGCTCGCGCTCTTGGCGCATCTGCTTATCAACCAATGACTGATGCTGGGCAGTCTCTAGAGCTCGTCTCTCTCTCTTGCGGGCCTGCCGCTCCTCATCCGGGTCTCCTTCAGTGCTAAGGCCAGCATGGGTATGCTTACCTGCCCCACGAGAGGGCTCAGTAGCCCGCTGCTCTCCCCAAAACAGTGCAGTCCGCACAAGATCATCAGCATCAAGCTCTAGTGTAGGTGTCGGGACAACAATCTCCGCAGCAGCCAGGGCGATAAGGTCAGTACGGAGACTGGCTAACTCTGTCTGGAAGGCTGTCAGATCAACCATAGGCTCTGGCTGGGACCTCTCCATCATCCGGCTCTCGAATGCATCAATCCGCCGGTTAACTGCTAGTATCTTGGTATCTACCATCCTCTCGATCCGGGCCTCGGACTCCTCTACCAATCTCTGCATCCATGGGCGAATATGCTGTAGAAGAGCCGCCATCTGAGCCTCTAACCGGCTTACTCTAGCAATGGGGAGTAGGGAAGCCCCTGTAGTAGGTGGAGCCCGGGGTGTGCCTGCTGTAGTAGTTGAAGCAGTAGGTGGGGGCATGGACCCCTGTAGCTCATCTACAGGTGCGGGGGCTGTAACATCAACCTGCTCGGGCGCCAAGGCCTCTCCCATGGGTGGTAGCTCCATCGGAATACCCCTGCGCGGTGCAACAGGGTTGATGTCATCTCGGATAAGACCAATATCCACAGTTTTAGACACCGTAACGTATGAATCAGTAAAATAGACTAGGACCGTCGCCTCACGACACAACCTAAAAATGAGGCAAGGAAAGGGCAAGGTTGTCATCTTCCGGAAGGCACGCTCATGTATCACCACAATGACCACACAGGCAAAATCAATCTCATGGCCTGCCATCAAGCAGGCAACCTTCACAGCCCGGTCCCAAGTCAGCTGGTTATCCATCATAGTAGGGGACAACCGGGTATGTACGATAGACCACCAGAATTTTGCTGCAAAGCTAGTGTGTGGCCTTCTTAATCGGCAAGGTCATGTCTCGAACCCACTCAACATGGACTCCCTGCTCAGCAATGTGGCCAGCCACCCATCTCAGCAAGGACTCTCGTTGTGCAGCATCTCTCATAGCTCGACCGCAGACCTACTGCATTCGATAATCAAACTCGGCGGTGTTGATAGGCTGAGCATGTGTAGGGCCATAAATAAAACGACGTAGTGTGGCCTCAGAAATGTCAACGGGAATATCCCGGACTAAGGTAGACTGGAGTGGCGCTGCTCTAATGGCTTTGCCCGCCGTGGCAAAGTTTGAAGGATAGTGGCAGTATAGGAAGCATAGAACTCATGGACCATGATCGGGCTATACCTAGTAAGTGTCTCAGCCATCCACTCACAGCGATGCTTCCTGAACAACTCATGTATCTGAGGAACAATGTGAAGGCTACCTGTAAGAACCCGCCGTTCTTTCTCTATCTACCTAGCGGACTTATTTTGGGCATTCTGCAGGATGGCTTCTTGATAAATACGAAACATGCCCGGGACACACCATAGGTTGGGCTCTCCTGCAACCTGAATTGGGTGTTCCTTGCCAAGGTCGTCATCACCCGAACAGGTCCCAGAGGCAGAACCGAAATTAGACTCCGACTCTGAAGTGGACGCAGGCTCAGACTGGGCAGCGGATGGGCCATTGGTGGGAGGATAGGGGCAACTCCGGTTGGAGAGGCCTCTCCACTCCTGCTCGAACTATGCACTTCCTCGTCAGACTGGGAAGTTCTCCCCTCTCCTCCGAAAGTAGACTGCTCTGGTGTCTGTGCCGTAGCCATCTGACTGGCCTGCTGCCTAGTGGTCCGGGGTGACCTGGGGGAGCTGGCTCCCAAGGGTGGGTCATATTCAGACCCGCTCCGCTCCTCCTCAGAATCCTCATCTATGAGCAACCGACGTCGGGTCGGAGGAGCTGGTGCAGGAGCAGAAGTAGTAGCCTTCCATTTATAGTGTTGTGCTATTTTCAGAGGCATTGTACCTGTAGAGCCATCATTAGTAACTAGGAAAAAAAATGCAAAGCAAACGTAAGAAAGAAAACAAAACAAACTGCTACCACTATTTTTGGTATCTACGAGAAGGAACTACGGACCGTAGACAGAACTACGGGCCGTAGACCAGATTGTAGATATGGGAGTTCTATTTTAAGCTTTCTGAAGTTCAATTGACGGTTTGCAGGACGGTTCGTTAACGGATCTACGAGTCGTAGATCAAACCGTCAAAAATAACTTTGCCTAATCTGGGGAGACAGACTGACGGGAGGGACCTATGGTCCGTAGGTTGTCCTACGAATCGTAGGTAGTGGTCGTCGACCACACAGTGTCAGTCATACCAAGTTTTTTTTTTCATAAACACAATTCTAGCCAAGCAAACACCACAATATCAAGTCAAACAATCATAGAATCAAGTAATTATGTAATCATAAGGCTTCAACTGTACTCTCTAATGCATGGATCACTAAAATAGGCGACCCTAAATTCATACAAAACTAACTTCATGCATTGTTTAAAGCAATTACTCAATTTCCCTTATCATAAAACACCTTATAAACATTAAAAACCACATACAATCACAATTTCGCACAAAAGTGACTACCCAGGACACGGACCAAGCCAATTTTCCAACTTGGTAATTAAAGTAAATGGCCAACAAAACACATACCTTTTATGTTATGTATGAAAACGTCGTAACTACGCAAGAGGAAGACTCCGAACCCACGAGATGATGAAAAACAACAGTGGAGGTGGTGGAATAGAAAAGAAACAAAATGGAAGAGGAAAAAACATTTGAAAAAGAAGGAGAGAAAGAGTGATTTGGTGGGGAGTATATGTAGATGGGGGAGGGGGTGAATGAAAGGGTGTTTGGTAGATGGAGGGGTGGAAAGTGGAACGGGTGTAACGGTTGGGAGTAGAGGGAAATGGGGGAAGAATTTAAAAAATGAGGTTTTTATAATTTTTAACCCATGGGTCGTGTCAATTTTAAACCTTGACTGCCGTCTACGGTTTCCCGTCGACGGGTCGTAGGTTGTTCGACGGACCGTCAATAAGCTCAATCAATGTGCCTTAACACGTGCCAAAATTTCAAAACATACCTGGGGTCTACGGATGCAGACTACGGTCCGTAGACTGATGTACGGCTCGTACTGTGCAACCGTAGACTTCAAAGCTACAACTGCTCTGGAATATTCGAGTCTACGGGTGCCATTTATGGTTCGTCATTTGAATTACGTTCCGTAGATGGGACCCGTAGACCCTTCTACACTTAATGTTTTACAAAAACCTGTCTTATTTTTCTGCACACGTCACAAACGTTAGGACTTCCCTTTGGTTTTATTGACTCTTTTTGGACACGGACTCTATACGTAAAAAAAAATAAAAATCCTAACATGGTTAGAATCTACAACTTGGGTTGCCTCCCAAGTAGCGCTTGATTTAACGTCACGGCACGATGCAATTGTCTTTCCTACTCAGACTTCGACAAGACCCCTATCTCAATTAGCTCATTTACCGTCTCCTGATGGCCTATATAGAGCTTGATCCTCTGGCCATTTACTTTGAATTTGGTCCCTTCCGTGTTTTCAAGTACAACAGCGCCATGGGCAAACACTTGGACAACTCTGAATGGACCCGTCGATTTTGATTTTAGCTTGCCAGGAAACAACCGCAACCTTGAGTTAAAGAGGAGGACCATATCACTAGGAGTAAAATTGCACTTTTCTATCTTTTGATCATGGTACTTCTTCATCTTTTCCTTGTACAAGGCTGAACTCTCATAAGCTTTGAGACAAAACTCATCCATTTCATTCAACTCCATCATCCTTTGACTGGATGCAGCACCCCAATCAAGATTCAGCTTCTTGAGTGCCCATATTGCCTTGTGCTCAAGCTCTACAGGTAAGTGACATGATTTCCCAAAAACAAGTTGGTAAGGAGACATACCTATGGGAGTTTTGAATGCCGTGCGGTAAGCCCATAGAGCATCATCGAGCTTTCTTGACCAATTAGTGCGGTTTGCATTTACAGTCTTTGATAGAATATGCTTAATCTCTCTATTGGACACTTCAACCTGCCCACTCGACTGGGGATGATACGGAGTTGCTATACTATGACGAACACTATACTTTTCCAGCAACGCTTTGAACAACTTATTGCAAAAGTGGGAGCCTCCATCGCTGATTATGGCCCTTGGTGTACCAAACTTGGAGAATATGTTCTTTTTGAGGAAGGCGGTGATGCTTTTACCTTCATTGTTTGGAAGCGATATAGCTTCCACCCATTTTGACACATAGTCAACAGCTACCAGGATGTACTTCACGCCATACGAACTCACAAATGGGGCCCATGAAATTGATGCCCCATACATCAAAGAGTTCAATGCCTAGTATTGGATTCATAGGAAGCTCCTGCCTTCTTGAAACACCTCCTTCCCTTTGGCATCGATCACATGCCTTGGCCAAATCATGAGCATCTTGGTGAATTGTAGGCCAGTAATACCCACATTGCAAGAATTTGTGAGCAGTCCGGATGCCACTATGATGACCATCAACAGGGGATGAATGGCAAGCTTCCAATATACTCATCATCTCAACCTCGGGCACACAACGACGAATAATCCCATCAGCATAGATACGAAACAAATAGGACTCCTCCCAAAAATACTTCTTCACATCAGCCATGAACTTCCTCCGTTGGTGGAATGATAGGTCCGAGGGCACCACATTGCTAGCCAAATAATTGGCAAAATCTACAAACCATGGAATAAGATCAAAAGAAGCAGCTAATATCTGTTCATCTAGAAAGGCATCATTAATCTCTAGGCCATCAGCCAACTTCTGCATAGCTTCATCTTCTAATCTTGATAGGTGATCAGCCACTTGATTCTCTGTTCCTTTCCTATCTCGGACTTCGAAGTCAAACTCTTGTAGCAATAGAATCCACCGGATCAGCCTTGGTTTAGCATCTTTTTTCGCCATGAGGTACCTCAATGCAGAATGGTCAGTATGTACTATTACCTTGGTACCCAGCAGATAGGATCAAAACTTCTCAAACGCGAAAACGACCGCAAGCAACTCTTGTTCAGTGATCGTATAGTTTTTCTGGGCAGCATTCAATGCTTTGCTAGCATAATATATAGGATGCAGTATTTTTTCGCGCCTTTGTCCCAACACTACGCCAAGTGCTACTCTGCTCGCATCGCACATAACCTCGAACGGCTTTTTCCAGTCTGGTGAGATGATAATGGGTGCAGAGGATAGCTTCTCCTTCAGTGCTTCAAACATCCTCAAGCATGCTTCATCAAAGTCAAACTTAACCTCCTTTTAGTTTGCACAAAGGATGTTATATTTTGGAGAAGTCTTTTATAAATTTGCGATAGAAACCTGTATGCCCTAGGAAACTCCTTATACCTTTTACAGAGATGGGAGGGGGTAATGTTGCAATCACCTCTACTTTAGCTCTATCCAGTTCAATAACGTTCTGGGAGATTCGGTGGCCCAGCACTATACCTTCTTTCACCATGAAGTGACACTTCTCCCAGTTCAGCACCAGGTTGCATTCTTCGCATCTACGCAGCGCTTCACCTAAATGGAACAAGCAATCATCGAAAGTGTAACCAACAACAGAAAAATTGTCCATAAATACCTCAATGGTGTCCTCCACTATGTCTGAGAATATAGACATCATGCAACGTTGAAACGTCGCCGGTTCATTGCAGAGTCCAAATGGCATCCTCTTGAAAATGAATGTACCATAGGGACATGTGAATGTTGTCTTTTCTTGATCCTCAGGGGCTATAGAGATCTGATTATACCCTGAGTATCCATCCAAAAAACAGTACCACCCTCTCCCAGCAAGACGATCTAGCATTTGATCCATGAACGGCATGGGAAAGTGGTCTTTCTCTATCCATGCATTCAACTTGCGGTAGTCCATACAAACTCTCCAGCCGGTGACGGGCCTCATAGGAACAAGCTCATTTTTAACATTTGGAACCACCGTGATTCTACCCTTTTTAGGCACGCACTGGATCGGGCATACCCATTTACTATCAGCTATGGGATATATCACACCGGCGTCCAACCATTTGATAATTTCTTTCTTTACCACCTCTTGCATTGGTGGATTCAATCTTCTCTGATGCTCCACACTAGGAATGCTTTCCAGCATGAGTTGAATTTTGTAAGTGCAAATCCCTATTGGGATACCGATGATGTCCGCAATTGTCCATCCTATCGCCCTTTTGTAACGCTTCAGCATCGCAACTAAAGCCTCAACTTGCCCTACATTAAGGTCAGCAACAATAATAATAGGCAATGTGTTGTTCTGGCCTAAAAATACATACCTCAAGTGGGTTAGAAGAGCTTTCAACTCTAACTCCGAGGGTTCCTCAATAGATGGTCTTGCAGGCAGTGTTTTTTGATTTAGTAAGTCCAAATCCAGCTTGGGTTGACGACGAGGGATCACGCTTCCATCTAATGCAGCCACCAATGCATCATATTCTGGGATTCCATCGTCTTCAAAATTCATGATTACGGCCGCAAGTGCTTCAACTCCTAGCCTTTCCTCGATGGGCACCTCCGGGTTGGTCTCCTCCCCATAGCTCACCACTGATATTGCCTTGATGTCACTATGGTGCTTCATTGTTATGCAAATATTGAAAGTCACTTCTTCATTGTTTAAGCGAAACTTCATCTGTACTTTCTCCAGATCTACCAAAGCGCGCCCTGTTGCAAGAAATGGTCTGCCCAGGATTATGGGCACTTCAAAGTTCACTTCACAGTCCAGAATGACAAAGTCCGCCGGAAAGATGAATGCCTCAAATTTTACCAAGACATCTTGTAGTACTCCAATTGGTTTCTTTACCGTCCGGTCGGCCATCAGTAGCCTCATTGCAGTTGGCTTAGGGGCTGCTAAGCCCAATTTCTTGAACACGGAAAGCGGCATGAGGCTTATGCTCGCACCTAAGTCACAAAGTGCCTTTGCAAAGTGCATCACACCGATAGTACATGGAATGGTGAATGCTCCAAGATCTTCCTTCTTTTGGGCCAGTGACCTTGTGGCTATGGCACTACAATGCTGCAACTTGTCACTTTCCTCTAAGCTTGCAGCTCTCTTCTTGGTCACTGTTGCTAACAATTGCACACGCAAGTGTACGTGGTCGCAGAAGTAATAAGTGGCTCTTTAAGAACCGGAATATCGAACCCACAGAGACTTGTCAATTAACTATTTACTAAATTATACTAGTCTAATTATTTATTTAAGAGTGTCAAAAGAAATAAAAGAATGCAAGAATAAAATACTAAGATTAACTTAAAGTGATTGGGACAATTCCAGGGCTGCAACATGCATAGGGTTTCATGTATCGCATCTCATGTAATGAATTAACTAAGGTTATCAAATTACTGATTTACAGGGTTGATTTTATGATCATGATCTCTCGACCTCTAATCGCCTACTCCAACTAGCTGTCTAACTACATCGTTGAGCGGGGATAGGCAGTCCTAATTGGCGAGCATTTATATGTCATCCTGTTTCGTAACCAAGCAAGGTGTTCGTCCGGGCGTCATTCCTGAACACGAATCTAAACAAAGTTAGAACAAGCTCTTTGCATTCTCTGGTCTATCTACCTCTTTATCTCTCGAGTCCAAGAATAGACAATAGATTTATTTCTATGGTGATCAAGCATGAAATACTAAAACAAGAATACAAAAGTAATTTAAACGATAACCAACATTAATTCAAAACAATCGATGTTCAACAATTACCCATGGCCACAGCCCCAGAACAAGGGTCTTTAGCTACTAATACCTAAGAAAAAAGAAGAAGAAAAGAACCCTAAAAAGTATTGACAATTTTTCCTTACAAAGTGTCTTCCTTCCAAAGTCTCTCCCCCTAAATAATTATTTCTATGGACTATTTATAGATGTAGAAAACCCTGAATAAAATAACTGAGTCTAAAACAAATTAGGAACCCAAAACCAAAACGGAATTGGATTCCTACGTGAAACTGTGCCGCCTCAAACTTTCCATATATATAAATATTAATATAATATTCAATTTAATCCATTAAGCTGCCTGCTTGATTTTCCTTCTTCAATCTTTCATAATTAATTCATTTTAGCTCCAAACTTCTTCAACTTTGTACCAATTTAATCCTACAAATAAAATACACTATTTAGCACAATCCATAAAATCCATGCTCAAAAAAGGACAAATATAAATAATAAATATGAGGCAATTAATGATAAGAAAATATATTTTTGGCCTCAGATCAACACCCCACACTTAAACTTTTGTTCGTCCTCGAGCAAACATTAAAGCTCATCTCAAAAATCATACTAGGAAGCCATCACTTTGGTTGATACAAACAATTAGGCCATATTGAAATTTGAAAACATCAAGTACAATTCCCGCTCATTATGCAAGACATCCAAATAAACAACAAACCTCTAACCTCCTAACCTCAAGGAAAGACTCTGAACTCATCAAATTTAAGTTTACTCACCTACTCTCATCAAAGAAAGTTAATAACATCACCTATCTATCATGAAACAAGTGTCCTCACAAGAAGAAATAGTCCACACACTCAATTCAAAAGATTTAATATAAATTAAGGACTTCACATTAAAGATCAAATCTCACACTCACAAAGAAAATTCACATGTACGCTCAAAGAACCATATGCTTGCCCATTATGTACATCTCCACTAATTAAGCATGCTCGAATAGAATCAAATAGGACTTTTAAGGGTTGTAATGTAGGTTAGGGGACGGGTAGGAAAACTATATAATAGTGACTTACACTTCCCTAAGCACTTTGTATTTTTAGACTTCATCACCCATTATTTTCTTCTCTTTATTTTCAGCCCTCTCTTCAACAATTATTTCACAAGTAATTCTCATCATCTCAAGAATGCTTCAATCATTTTTTTGTCTTTCACAATCATTTTTTTTTTCTCAAAGAATTTTTTTTCCCTCTCTTTTTTTTTTCTTTTTCATGTCACATTCTTTCGAATAGGGCTTTTTTTTCACTTTGTAGCTATCATTGATTACCTTTTTCATTCAACCATCCCTTTTCTTTTTCCAGATATAACAATTATAATCAGTCTATGCTACAGTGCTCAAGGAAGCAAGGTGCAAAAACTAGGGATTCAACAAAATAGTTAAGGGCAAAATATGGCTACCAACAAAAGGCTACAGCTCAAAAGGGCTAACTAGTGATATAATATCTGAAAAGGCTAAAATTTACAAGGCAAATCAAAGAAAGCCTATTATCATCTCCTAAACTGAGCAACACTTTTTATTTCGCTTCAATAACATGTAGGGCAAGTTCTAGACTAAGATGCAAAACATGGAATAAACAAATTCTCACCACACATGGCACAAGTATCAATCGAGATGGATCAATTCCACTTCTAAGAGAGACATGATCATAACAAACTACAAAATAAAATAAGCTATAAACAAAGTCACAACCATGAGCCTAAGTGTCAAAGAGTCTGCAATTTCATTAGCAATCAAGCATTCACAAGAAAGTATTATTCAAAATTAGGCCTAAATAGCAAGTATCACACAACTCAAAAGGGTCTTTTCTTTTCTCTAAAAAAATAAAATAAAAAGTAAAAAATTTACTCCCTATCGGTTCAAAGGGACTATCCTCAGGAAAAGTACCGAAAACAAAAGCCGAGGAACCCACCTAAAAATACAAAAAGACTCGATAAAGCAGTAAAAACTAGGAATTCATTCCTCCACCCCACACTTAAAAAGATGCTATGTCCCCAAAGCATCAAATAAAATTTAAAACAAGGGTTAGGAAAACTCCCTGAGGCCTCTAGGCCTAGCTAGTAGCATGTTCTCTTAATTTTCATCAAGGGTCGTCACCCCACCCTTAAGCTCAAACGTGCTCCTTAGCTCCATATTCTTGGGTACTCAGACTTCCCCTAATCTGCAAAAACAAGACCAAAAGAAAAGAAGAAAAAAAATGACACTATAAAAAAATAAAATAATAAGAAGCTACACTACCAATTGGGTTGCCTCCCAATAAGCGCCTAATTTAACGTCGCGGCACGACCTAATTAAGTTCACCACTTTTCTTTCCATTTTGAACTTATGAATTGCACCCCTAACTTTGCATCAACTTTTCTACTCCTCTCAAAGGGTGGTGGTATAAAGATAAAGGAACCAAGTAATAAATGTCGCATCTTGCACTTCTTGGCCCATATGTGAGGAATGTCATTTTGTCTACGTGGATTAGAAAACTTTAGGATGTCGGGGCCTTGTTCCTCATCTATAGTTAAGTGTTTTGAATGAGATCCAAGATGCCTCAACTCCAAAGCAACATTATTTACAACATTCTCACTTTTGTACTCTTTCTCAACATCGGCATTAAGGAATACAGTATAGTTGAATGATTGGAATTCCTCTTTTTGCTCCACTAGTTGGTCATCATCCACAAAAATTGGTGATTGGGCATCAGACGCCTCAATATTTTTGTTCAAGTGAGCCTCCAGGTCATGAATATCTGAGCCAAATTGATCTATTTCTTATGTGAGCTCAACCCTTTCTTCTATCAGTTGGGTTGTCATGTATGTCAGATCATCACGGATAAACTCTTGATACTTTAGAAGTTGAATTTGTCCTTGTATCCAATATTGGCTCACTATCTCTGCTTCTTCACGATTTTCTCTTTGTTGGGATTCAATATCTTTATCTATTTTAGCTAAGACTGCAATTTGCAATCTAATATCGTTAAGCGTAGCTTGCATTTCTCTGATTTTTGATTGCTCTTCCACGCATTCCAACATTTGTTCTGAGATTTTTAAATTAACTTTGTCCAGCATGTCCGCACATTCCATAAATGAATTCACATTGTAAACTTCTTGTTTTGCATTATCCATTGTATCACCCCTGCCAACATCACAAATAATAGAAGAATCATAATAGGGGTTCGGGGAAGGGGAGTAAGAGTTAGGACAACCATTTCAATGACCAAATTGACCACCACATATATGACATATAGGACAATCGATATCCAAGTGGGGTACATTACAATAATTACAAGGATACTTATAAGAATACTCCTCACCCAACCATGGTTTATCCCAATAAGCCATATCAATAAGAGTACCAAATTATTCAAAGGGAAAAAAAAATTATTGTTTAGAAAAAAAAAGCTAATTAATAAAACAAAAAAAGAAAATTTTAAATAAATAAAAATAAAAAGTATAACCTAGAAGAATAGTTAATTTCTAAGTCCCCGGCAACGGCGCCAAAAACTTGTTGCTTCCAATTGCACACGCAAGTGTACGTGGTCGCAGAAGTAATAAGTGGCTCTTTAAGAACCGGAATATCGAACCCACAGAGACTTGTCAATTAACTATTTACTAAATTATACTAGTCTAATTATTTATTTAAGAGTGTCAAAAGAAATAAAAGAATGCAAGAATAAAATACTAAGATTAAATTAAAGTGATTGGGACAATTCCAGGGCTGCAACATGCATAGGGTTTCATGTATCGCATCTCATGCAATGAATTAACTAAGGTTATCAAATTACTGATTTACAGGGTTGATTTTATGATCATGATCTCTCGACCTCTAATCGCCTACTCCAACTAGCTGTCTAACTACATCGTTGAGCGGGGATTGGCAGTCCTAATTGGCGAGCATTTATATGTCATCCTGTTTCGTAACCAAGCGAGGTGTTCGTCCGGGCGTCACTCCTGAACACGAATCTAAACAAAGTTAGAACAAGCTCTTTGCATTCTCTGGTCTATCTACCTCTTTATCTCTCGAGTCCAAGAATAGACAATAGATTTATTTCTATGGTGATCAAGCATGAAATACTAAAACAAGAATACAAAAGTAATTTAAACGATAACCAACATTAATTCAAAACAATCGATGTTCAACAATTACCCATGGCCGCAGCCCCAGAAAAAGGGTCTTTAGCTACTAATACCTAAGAAAAAAGAAGAAGAAAAGAACCCTAAAAAGTATTGACAAGTTTTCCTTACAAAGTGTCTTCCTTCCAAAGTCTGTCCTCCTAAATAATTATTTCTATGGACTATTTATAGATGTAGAAAATCCTGAATAAAATAACTGAGTCTAAAACAAATTAGGAACCCAAAACCAAAACGGAATTGGATTCCTACGTGAAACTGTGCCGCCTCAAACTTTCCATATATATAAATATTAATATAATATTCAATTTAATCCATTAAGCTGCCTGCTTGATTTTCCTTCTTCAATCTTTCATAATTAATTCATTTTAGGTCCAAACTTCTTCAAATTTGTACCAATTTAATCCTACTAATAAAATACACTATTTAGCACAATCCATAAAATTCATGCTAAAAAAGGACAAATATAAATAATAAATATGAGGCAATTGATGATAAGAAAAAAAAATTTTGGCCTCAGATCAGTCACCAAGTCTTTCATGAATTTAGCATAACCCGGCATTTGCTCCAAAGCTTCAATCAAAGGAACATTAACAGATAATTGTTTAAGCATAGATAAGAATTTCTTATACTTCCCTTCCTCTGTTTTCTTTACTAATCGCTGTGGAAAGGGAGGTGGAGGTCGTGGCATGGGGATGACCTTTTGAGTCACTTCAGCCTCAACCTCTTTTGGATCTTTGGGTAGTTCCGCTACCTCTTTCTCACCCTTTTCAGACGCCTTCACGCTTTTCACTTCTGTTGGCATGGGTGGGTCAATAGTTTGTACCCCACTTCTGGTTGTCACTGCCATGCATTGCCCATAATTCTTGGGATTGTGCACGGTGTTGCTGGGAAGTGTTCCTTGTTGACGCGGATTTACATTCACCGACAGTTGGTTCAACTGCTGCTCTATTTGCCGAATTTCTACTGCATGTGATTCCACCTTTTGCCCGATGCCTGAGATATCAGTCCGCATTTCTTTCACATTGTCATCTATGGCATCAAATCGCCTTATCATTTTTTTCATCATATCTTCAATGCAAGTCATATTTTATCCGCCATCTCTATTACTAGGAGGGATATATGCACTGCTCCTATCATTCCTGTTGTACCGACCGCCTTGGTTGTAATTGTTGTTGCGATTGAAGTTCCCTTCGCGGTTATATTTTCCCTCCCTATTGTAGTTGCCATAGTTCCGACCTTGATTTCCTTGACCTTGGCGCCAATTTTCCTGATTGGATCCTTGGGCATTTGGCCGGAAACCCACAGGCTGCTCATTCACAAGATTTGCATCCTCCTCATATGTGTACCAATCATTTGGTGGTACATTCTGTTGATATTGGACTGCATTAACCTTCTCTGCATTACCACTCACATGCTTGAGTACTAAGCCCATTTCAGTTCTCAGTTGCGCCAACTCTTCACGGAGTTCATCTTGAGATGAGTTTTCAGCAGCTTGTATTGAGAAGGTACTCTTCTTCGTAGATGACGCTCTGGTGTTCCATGCTTTGTTGTTCTTCGAGATCTTCTCAAGCCTCTCCGTAATCTCCAAGAAAGTCATTGATCCATAAGATCCTCCTGCAATAGTATCAAGCACCGCCTTACCGTTATCGTCCATTCCGCGGTAGAAGTATTCCTTGAGTGACTCATCATCGATATGGTGGTTTGGCACGGCCCTCATACAGCTTGTAAATCTATCCCAAGCACAGCTGACGGACTCTCCTGGAAGAGTTTTGAAGTTGTTGAGTTTGTCCTTGAGATTCAGCTTTCTTGAGACTGGGAAATATTTCTCAATAAACGCATTGCGCAGCTCATTCCATGTGAATATAGAGTTATATGGGAGCTCATTCAACCACACAGTAGCGTCTCCAGTTAGAGACAGTGGAAACACTCGTAGGCCAACCACGTTTATGTCAAGATTTGGATTTCCCACACTGCTTTTGCAAATGCTGGTCACCTTGGTCCAGTGAGCATGAGGATCTTCCGATGGTAATCCAGCAAATAGTCCTCGGGCGATCAACATTTGCATCAGGCTGCTTGTGATCACAAACGTGAATCCAGGTGGTAGTGGAGGAACAACTATAGTGCCAGTTGAGCCTGTATTATTATAATCCACTTCCAAGTTGCGGCAAACATCAGGTGCAGGCTGGTGCTGTACTTGAACTTGTTGTGGATTCTGAGGTGGAACCACAACTCTTGGCGGTTGAATGCCAGGTACCTCTTGGCAAGGTTCGCGATTTGGATTATCTTCTCTCAGCACTTGTTGACCTAATTCGGCCATTTTTCGCAGAGGTTTTCTGAGTTCCGGGTCGTAAGGAGTCAGGGGATTGCCTTCGCTTGTCAAATATAGAACCTAACAGAGGTTAGGATCGATCCCACGAGGAATATGGTTCAGACTTAGGCTAATTAACATTAAGTGTATGTTTAGTCAGATTATTTCTAGAAGACATAAAAAAGGGGAGAAATTTGCAATAATTGAAAGAAATAATAATTTACGATTTGATTGGTAACAAGTAACCAAAACACAAAACTTGCAGTTTGAGATATCAATCTGAGAATGAAAGTAGGGTTTACGTGTTCCCCATAAGCTCTTAACGCAGTAAACCTAACAATGGTAATTCTTTTCAATGTCTAGCATGCATGATCAGTAAGTTATGTATTCCTAAGTGATTGGTCCTCTAAATAGGGAATTTCACTCCGCAACTTGGTCCATCTACGTGTGTTGATTTACCAACCTTTACCTTTGACCCAGATTAACCCACAGCTATTTCTAGGTTGGGTTATTAGATAGCGGATTATCGACGACTAAATCTCTATTGCAAAATCTCTTAGATGTTCATTACTACCTATACTGGGTTCGCAAGAATTAGGAGATGTTCTAATGTTTGCAACCATTAGAAAACGTTCTAAGCAAAGAGATTTACAAAAGCATGGATAAACACATTCAAGAATTACAAAAGATTAAGTTTACTTTTGTTAATTACTCATGTTTCCCACAACCCTAGTTGTGGAATTTAGCTACTCATGCTTGTTTGATCACAATTTACATTCGGGTTTGAAGAAATCATGAACTTACAGTGAATAGAGATGAAATCCACGATCTTGAATTGAAAATCAAACTTGTATTGCATAAACAAGCTTTAAGAATTAATCCTCTCCAAAGATGAAAAGCAATTCCCAAAGTAATAACTTAATATTCAAACAATATTCAACAACCCTAAAACGAAGTTTACATAGGGTATATATAGAAAATAAATCTTAATTAAACTAGGAAAAGGAATTCTTGGGAAATTCGGCTTGGGCAGTGTCATCTATGGTTGTCAACCTACGGTTCGTAGGTTCCAACTGTCAATCAGCAGTTGTGCAAAATCCCGAGGGCTTTTTTCTACGGTTTTGATCTACGATTAGTCATTCCATGTACGCCCCGTCCTGTTCTTCCGGCATTCAAGCTCTGCAGGCGACCCTCTCTGAAGTTTTCTATGGTTGGGCAACTACGATTCGTATCAAGATATACGGACCATCATCTTGGTCTGTCATTCCATACTTGGCCAATTTCTTCAGGCTCCTGAACCTATGACCCCAACTGACGACCCGTCAAGTCATTGACGGTCCGTAGACTGTCTCGTTCATCACCAACAAATCAACTGCTGCTGCATTATTCTCCTCAACTGCTCCAAAGCCCTATTCCCTGTAAATTTAGCACAAATAACATCAAATCTAATACCAAACCACTTAAGTATTATGCAAAAATTATAAGTTTAATGCATCAAAAGTGCCGTAAACTCACGGTACATCAACAAGGGCGTCCTATTGTACATGAACCTCGATCGATATCGCTTGACTGATGTGTGCAGTTGCCCACAAATATCACGCACGGACCTGAGATTATGCGCGAGACATGACCGATGTCACTTAACTGACGTGCATAGGGGCCTGCCGTTGTATGCCAGCCTCGACCGATGCCGCCTGGCCGATGTGGGTAGGGGTCTGCCGATACCACCTAGGTGATGCGTGTAGGGGCTTACCATTGTGCATTGGCCTAAAAAAAATGTCACTTGAACGACGCGCGCAGGGTATGCCGATGTCACCTAAGTGATGCGTAGAGGCCTTCCCTTGTGTGCGGTTATCATTAAATGTGAGCAGGGGCCTGCCATTGTGTAAATGCCTCATCTGATATCGCTCTACCGGTATGCGCAGGGGTTCATTGATGCTTCTTGGAAGATGCACACAAGGGTCTGCCGTTTTGCGAGAGCCTCGATTGATGTCACTTTGCTGAAGTGCACAACGGTCTGCCGTTGTGCGCGAGCTATAATGGTATTATTTGGGCGACGTGCACAGGGATTTGCCGATGTCACCAACATGATGGACACTGCATTATGGACAGACCTTGTGCGCGGGCATTGAATGATATGGCTTGTCCGATGTACGTAGGGACTGTCGTTATGTACGGGCCTCAACCGATGTCGCATGTCAGATGTGTGCAGGAGTCAACTAATGTCGCCCTTGTGATGCACGTAGGGGCATGAGTTTGTGCGCGGGCCTTGGTCAATGTCACTTGGCAGACATCCACATGAGGGTCTGAAGATGTCGCCTAAGCGATGCATGTAAGGGCGTGATCATGTGAGCGGGCATCAGCCGATGTCACTTTGTTGATGTGCGCAGGGGCCTTCCGTTGTGTGCGGGCGTCAATCAATGTGTGCAGGGGCCTGCCGTCCTATATGGGCCTCGACCGATGTCGACCAACCGTTGTGCGTAGGGGTCTACCGATGTTGCCCTAGCCTTACATGCAGGGGCATGCCATTGTTCGCAGGCCTCGGCCGATGTCGCTTAGCCGACGTCCACAGGGGTAAGTCGATGTTGCCTTAATGATGCACGCAAGGGCCTAATCTTATGCGCGGGCATCAACCAATGTGCGCTGACGCATGCCATTGTGTGTGGGCTATAGCCGATGTTTCCTGGAAGATATGCGTAGGGTCTTACTATTGTGTGTGGGTCTCAGCCGATGTCGCTAGGTCTATGTGCCATGGGTCAGTCGATGTCTCCTGGGCGAGACACGCAGCGGCTTGCCGATGTGACGTGGGCTTGAAGCGATGTTTGCAAGGGGCTGCCGATGTCACCTAGATGCTGTTGAGTTCGCATGTGCGTTGACATGTTCCTACGCCTTCCGACATGTCACTCTTTGCACTCGACATCCCAAAAAACCGATAATAGTGACTTAATAATTTGCACAAATTTTTCGTTGGCATATGATTAGGCATTAGAAATGCACTCGATGACACGAAAAACCTCTAATTGCTAAATCGGTATTGGGTGCGAGCATCGCATTCGACAACTTATTGGTCAACATAGTTCAACACTTAGCTGCTGCTGACGTCACATGTGCGTTGACATCTTCCTACGGCTCCGCATGCGTCGGTTCTAGCCCAGCAAGCGGACGGAGGGCTTCAAGCCCAGGAAGAAGTGCCCTCGGCCTAATGGCTTCGGGCGCAACTTGCGTTCAAAAACTCAATGGTTCACTTGATTATGCAATTCACAGCAAGTATCACAATTTACTATGTTCTTTATCGATGCAAGAGCTGAGATATTCATTGTCGAGAGTTGTTTGTGTTTCAAAAGAAGTACGCATCCCCCAATGAACTCTACAGATCAGGTTCGACGGGCAAGCTATCAATTTACAATCCTTGGCATTTTATGCACCAAGATTCGTTATTCACCCAATAGGTGCGCGAGCGCGTAGGCCGGGGACGGGAGGGAGACCCGGATGCAGGAGGCCTGGGAACCCTAGCCGTGCATCGCTCTCGAGTGTTCAAACATGTTCGCGGGTCGTTCAACTTTGTATGTTTTGATAATGATCCTTCTGCATGTTCACCTACAGAACCTTGTTACGACTTCTCATTCCTCTAAATGATAAGGCTCAATAGAATTTTTGCGATATCGCGGGTAGCGAATCGCCCATGTCACCGCGATCTGAACATATCACCGGATCATTCGATAAGTTCCACAACGGGCAGTGTGTACAAAGGGTAGGGACGTAGTCATACATAATTCCTCTTGCACAAATGAGTTTCAAATATAAAAATAATCGTTTTCAAAAAAATATTTTTATATATGTCGAAATTTTTTTTGAAAAAAAATTAATTAAAAAAACCATCAAACACAATTCCGCTTTCACAAAAGAGTTTCAAACGTCTAAAATAATAGTTTTCAATTAAAAATTTAAATTTTTTATATGTCGAAATTTTTTGAAAAAATAATTAAATAGGAAAAGATAAAAACAAATATGAAAAACCCCACCAAACACAATTCTGCTTGCACAAATGAGTTCGAAATATAAAAATAATAGTTTTAAAAAAATAATTACTTTAATATATGTCGAAATTTTCCAAAAGAGTAATTAAATAGTACATGAAATAAAATAAACTATAAAAAAACACAACTCCGCTTGCACAAATGAGTTTAAAATGCTAAAAAATGATAGTTTCCAATAAACATTTTGATTTTTTTACATATCGAAATATTTTCTGAAAAATAATAATTAAATAACGAAAAAGAATATAAAAACTGGCAAATACAATTTCGCTTTCACAAATGAGTCTTAAATGTAAAAAAAATAATAGTGTTTATAAGAAAATTTGATTTTTTTATATGTAAAAATTTTTCAAAAAATATAATTAAATAGTAAAAATAAAAGAAAATGTATAAAACCATCAAACACAATTCCGCTATCACCAATGAGTTTCAAATATCAAAAATAATATTGTTCAATAAGAAAATTTGATTTTTTTTGTATGTCGAAATTTTCTGAAAAAATAATTAAATAGAAATAAATAAAAGAAAATATAAAAAAAACCACCAAAAACAATTCCGCTTTCACCAATAAGATTAAAATATCAAAAATAAAAGTTTCCAATAAAAAAATTTGATTTTTTTATATGTTAAAATTTTACGAAAAAAACAATAAATAAAAATATATATAAAAAAAAAAAAACAATTCCTCTTTCACCAATGAGTTTCAAATGTAAAAAAATAATAGTGTATCATAAGAAAATTTGATTCTTTTATAAGTCGAAATTTTCTGAATAAAATAATCAAATAGAAAAACATAAAACAAATATATAAATACCACCAAACACAATTCCTCTTTCTCCAATGAGTTTCAAATATCAAAAATAAAAGTTTCCGATAAAAAAATTGAATTTTTTGTATGTCGATATTTTTCGAAAAAAAAAATATATTATGAAAGAAATTTAAAAACCACCAAAAAAAAATTTTACATGCACAAATGACTTTAAAATACAAAAAAATATTAGGTTTCAAAACGAATTTTTTATTAAAAGTCAAAATTTTCTGAAAAAAATAATTAAATAGGATTTTTTTAAAAAAATTATAAGAACACCACCAAACACACTTCGGCCTGCAAAAATGACTTTGACATAAGAAAAATAAAAGTTTTCAATTTTTTTTGTATCAAATTTTTCCTAAAAATAAGCGATGATATCCACTAATGTTGGGTGGGCGCGAGCGCCTCGGCCAATGTCGCCTGGGCGATAGGGGCATGGGCCTGCGCTTGTGCGTGGGCATCGGTCGATGTCATTTGGCTGATGAGCGCAACAGCCTACTGTCGGGTGCAGGCTTTGACCGATGTCATATGGTCGATGTGCGTAAGGGCCTACCTATGTAGCCTTGGCGATGTGTGCATAGGCCTGCCGTTGTGCGTGAGCCTAAGTTGTTGTAGCTTTTTCGACGTGCATAGTGCTTTGCCGATGTTACCTAAGTAATGTGCGCAGAGGGTTGGCCTTGTGCGCGGGCATCGACACATGTCGCTTAACCGATGTGCGTAGGGGCCTGCCCTTGTATGCGGGCCTTGGTGGATGTCTCTTGGCCGATGTGGGAAGGGGTGGGACCGTCGATGTCTCTTGGGTGATGTGCACTGGGGACTTCCATTGTGTACAGGCCTCAATCTATCCATATCGCATTCGACAATTTATGTGTCAACATATTTCAACACTTAGCTGTCGTCGACGTCGCATGTGCATTGACATCTTCCTACGGGTCGGTATGTAGATAGCGGGCGCATGCATCGCTTCTAGCGTAGCAAGCAGACGGCGGGCTTCAAGCCCAGGAAGAAATGCCCTCCGCCTAATGGCTTCGGGAGCAACTTGCTTTTAAAAACTCAATGGTCCACTTGATTTTTCAATTCACAGCAAGTATCGCAATTCACTATATTCTTTATCGATGGAAAAGCCAGATATTCATTGCCGATAGTCATTTTTGTTTCAAAAGAAGTACACATCCACCAATGATTTCTACAGACCAGGTGCGAGGGGCGGGCTATCAATTTACAATCCCTGGCATTTTATGGATCAGGATTTGTTAGTTGCTTGACAGGTGCGTGAGCGCGCACACCGAGGATGGGAGGGAGACCCGTAGGAAAAGGGGCTTGGGAACCCTAACCGTGCATCACCCCCGAGATATTCAAAAACTCAATGGTTCACTTTATTTTAAGCAATTCACTATGTTGTTCATCGATTCAATAGCCGAGATATTCATTGCCGAGAGTCATTTGTGTTTGAAAAGAAGTACACATCCCCCAATGAACTCTACAGCTCGGGTGCGAGGGGAGGGCTATCAATTTACAATCCTTGGAATTTTTTGCACAAGGATTCATTAGTCGCCTGATAGATGTGTGAGCGCTCACGCCAGGGATGGGAGGGAGACCTGCAGGTAGGGGGCTTGGGAACCCTAGTCGTGCATCGCCCCCGAGTGTTCAAACATGTTAGTGGGTCGTTCTACTTTGTATGTTTTGATAATGATCCTTCTGCATTTTCACCTACATAAACCTTGTTACGACTTCTCATTCCACTAAATGATAAGGTTCAATGGAATTCTCGCGACATCAAGGGCAGCGAATCGCCCATGTCACTGCGATCTGAACATATCACCGGATCATTCGATTGGTTCCGCAATGGGCAGTGTGTACAAAGGGTAGGACGTAGTCAAACACAATTCCGCTTGCACAAATGAGTTTCAAATATAAAAAAATAGTTTTTAAAAAATATATTTTTATATATGTCGAAATTTTTTTGAAAAAAAATTAAATAGAAAAAACAACAACCAAACAAAATTCTGCTTTCACAAATGAGTTTCAAACGTCTAAAATAATAGTTTTCAATAAAAAAATTATTTTTTATATGTCGAAATTTTTTTAAAAAATAATTAAATAGGAAAAAATAAAAAAAAAATGAAAAACCCCACCATACACAATTCCTCTTGCACAAATGAGTTCGAAATATAAAAAATAATAGTTTTTAAAAAATAATTATTTTAATACATCTCAAATTTTCCAAAAAAGTAATTAAATAAAATAAACTATAAAAAAATCCACCAAACATAATTCTGCTTGCACAAATGAGTTTCAGATGTTAAAAAAAGATAGTTTTCAATAAAGTTTTTTGATTTTTTTACATATCGAATTTTTCTGAAAAAAAACAATTAAATAGGAAAAAATAATAAAACTGCCAAACACAATACTTCTTTCATAATTGAGTTTGAAATGTAACAAATAATAGTGTTTAATAATAAATTTTGATTTTTTATATGTCGAAATTTTCTGAAAAAAAACAAAAAAAGAAAATATAAAAATCCACCAAACACAATTCCACTTTCACCAATGAGTTTCAAATGTCAAAAATAATAATGTTCAATAAGAAAATTTGATTTTTTTGTATGTCGAAATTTTTCGAATAAATAATTAAATAGAAAAAATATATGTATATAAAAAACCCACCAAATACAATTCTGTTTTCACCAATGAGTTTCAAATGTCAAAAATAAAAGTTTCCAACAAAATATTTTGATTTTTTATGGCGAAATTTTCTGAAAAAAATAAAAGAAGATATATAAAAAAAATCACCAAACACACTTCCGCTTTCACCAATGAGTTTCAAATGTCAAAAATAAAAGTTTCCAATAAAAAAATTTGATTTTTTCATATGTCGAAATTTTTCAAAAAAAATAATCAAATAGAAAAAAATAAAATATAAAAAAAACCACCGAACACAATTCTGCTCTCACCAATGATTTTCAAATGTAAAAAATAAAAGTTTCCAATAAAAATTTTTGATTTTTTATATGTCGAAGTTTTTTGAAAAAATAATTAAATATGAAAAAACTTTAAAAAATTAAAAAACCATCAAAAATTACTTGCACAAATGACTTTAAAATATAAAAAATAATAGATTTCAAAACGAAAAAATTTAATTTTTTAAAACTCAAAATTTTTCGAAAAAAATAACTAAATAGGAATGTTTTTTTAGAAAATATAAAAACACAACCAAACGCACTTCGGCTTGCAAAAAAGTCTTTCACATAACAAAAGTTTCAATTTTTTCTGTATCAAATTTTTTCTAAAAACAAGCGATGATATCCATTAATGTCGGGTGGGTGCGAGCGCCTCGAACGATGTCGCTGGGCTATAGGGCATGGGCCTGCGCTTGTGCGTGGGCATCGGTCGATGTCACTTAAGTGATGAGCGCAAGGGCCTACCGTCATGTGTAGGCCTTGGCCAATGTCATATGGTCGATGTGCGTAGGGGACTGGCGATGTCACCTAAGTAATGTGCATAGAGGCTTGGCCTTGTGCGCGGGCATCGACACATGTCGCTTAACCGATGTGCGCAGGGGCCTGCCCTTGTATGCGGGCCTCAGTCGATGTCGCTTGGCCGATGTGTGAAGGGGTTCGTAGATGTCGCTTGGGTGATGTGCTCAGGGGCCTGCCATTGTGTATGGGCCTCAATCTATCCGTAGGGGTTCGCTGATGTTGGTTGGATGATGCGTGCAGGGGTGTGCTGTTGTGGGACTAGGCCGTTGTGCGCGGGGTCCTCCGATGTTGCTTGATCGATGCGTGTAGGGGCACGCCATTTTCGCTTGGGCAATGCGCACAAGGGCGTACCATTGTACATGAACCTCCATCGATATTGCTTGATTGATGTGTGCAGAGGTCCACAAATATCACGCACGGACCTGACATTATGCGCGGGACATGACCGATGTCACTTGACTGACGTTCGTAGAGGCCGGCCGTTGTATGTCGACCTTGAGTGATGTCGCCTGGCCGATGTAGGTAGGGGTCCGCCGATACCACCTAGGTGATGCGTGTAGGGGGCTTATCATTTTGCATCGGCCTCAACTAATGTCACTTGAACGATGTGCGTAGGGTCTGTCGATGTCGCCTAAGCGATGCGTAGAGGGCTTGCCTTGTGCGCTATTATCAATCAATGTGCGCAGGGGCATGCCATTGTGTAGAGGCCTCATCCGATATCACTTTACCGGTATGCGGAGGGGTTCACTGATGCTTCTTAGAAGATGCACGCAGGGGTCTGCTATTGTGCACGAGCCTCGATTGATGTTGCTTAGCCGAAATGCACAGCGGTCTGTCGTTGTGCGCGACCTTTAATGGTATTATTTCGGCAACGTGCGCAGGGATCTGTCGATGTCAGCAACATGATGGACACTACATTAGGGCCTGACCTTGTGCGCAGGCATTGAGTGATATGGCTTGGCCAATGTACGCAGGGCCTGTCATAGTGTGCGGGCCTCAGCCGATGTCGCATGGCTGATGTGTGGAGGAGTCTACTAATGTCGCCCTTGTGATGGACTCAAGGGCATGAAATTGTGCACGGGCCATGGTCAATGTCACTTGGTAGACAACCATAGGGGTCTGAAGATGTTGCCTAAGCATTGCATGTAAGGGCATGATCATTTGAGCGGACATCTGCCGATGTCACTTTGCTGATGTGCGCAGGGGCCTGCCATTGTGTGCGGGCATCAATCGATATGCGCATGGGCGTAGGGGTCTACCGATTTCTCCCTAGCGAAATATGCAGGGGCATGCCATTGTGCGTGGGCCTCGGCCGTTGTTGCTTAGCTGATGTTATCAGGGGTCTGTCGATGTTTCCTAAATGATACACGCAAGGGCCTGATCTTATGCGCAGGCATCAACCAATGTGCGCAGGGGCATGCCATTATGTGAAGGCTTTAGCCGATGTTGCCTGGTAGATATGCGTAGGGTCTTGGCGTTGTGTGCGGGCCTCAGCCGATGTTGCCAGGTCTATGTGCTTAGGGGTCTGTCGATGTCTCCTGGGCAAGACGTGTAGCGGCCTGTCGATATCACGTGGGCTTTAAGGGATGCTTGCAAGGGGCTGCCGATTTCACCTAGATGTTGCTGGGTTTGCATGTACGTTGACATGTTGCTACGCCTCCCAACATGTCACTTTTCATAAGGATTGCACTCGACATCCCAAAAAACCTATAATGGTGACATCATTATTTGGCACAAATTTTCCATTGGCATATGATTAGGCATTAGAAATGCACTCGACGACAGAGAAAACCTCTAATTGCTAAATAGGTATTGGGTGCGAGCATCGCATTCGACAAGTTATTGGTAAACATATTTCAACACTTAGCTGCCGCCGACGTCGAATGTGCGTTGACATCTTTCTACGGGTCGGCATGTAGATTGCGGGGGCATGCGTAGCTTCTAGCCCAGCAAGTGGATGGCGGGCTTCAATATGTTTTTCATCGATGATAGAGCTGAGATATTCATTGCCGAGAAACGTTTGTGTTTCAAAAGAAGTACACATCCCCCAATGAACTCTACAGATCGGGTGCGAGGGGCGGGCTATCAATTTAGAATTCTTGGCGTTTTATGTACCAGGATTCGTTAGTCACCCGACAGATGCGCGAGTGTGTACGCTGGGGACGGGAGGGAGACCCGCATGCAGGGGGCTTGGAAACCCTAGCCGTGCATCACCCCCGAGTGTTCAAACATTTTCGCGGGTCGTTCTACTTTTTATGTTTTGATAATGATCCTTCTGCATGTTCACCTACGTAAACCTTGTTACGGCTTCTAATTCCTCTAAATGATAAGGTTCAATGGAATTCTCGCGACATCACGGGCAGCAAATCACCTATGTCACTGCGATCTGAACATATCACTAGATTATTTGATTGGTTCCGCAATGGGCAGTGTGTACAAAAGTCAAGGACGTAGTCAAATACAATTCCACTTGCACAAATGAGTTTCAAATATAAAAATAATAGTTTTCAAAACAAAAAACCCTAAAGCCATAAACTTTGCCTATACTCGTCGAAATTGATGGCCACGGCGGCTGTTGGTCAACCTCCAACGGGGGAGGTTTGACCAACATCACAAGGAATCAGTAACGTCAACGATCTATCAGGCACAGTCACGTATGACTCTACCATAAAAGCAAAGAGTTCACAATGCAAATCGGTTCCTATGAAACAAGTTGCCTATCTTCATGGAGAACCGAGGACAATATGGGAAGAGGAGGAGGTAGCACAGGTGATCATCAATGAGAATCTCCAATTTGCAGTAATAGGAAAATTCTCATATGGGTGGCCGGAAGATTAATACCAAAACAATGCGAGCTAAAGGGTGACGTTAATATTGAATTGCTGAGCAACAGGTATGTCCTAATCAGGACTAAACTCTTGGAAGATTATGTAACACTCTTATCGAAGCAACAATTCTACATCACTCTAAACCACTAGTCTTACCCTACGAAAACCCTTAAATGGGATCCAATGTTTAATCCGAAAGATAAAACATCAATTGCGATAGCATGGATTTCTTTCCCATCACTTCCACCTAATTTTTTTGCAAGGAAGCTATAATCTCTTTAGCTTCAGTGGTTGGAAAGCCTTTACAAGTGGATATGGCGACACTGAATAAGACAAGGCCAAGTTGTGCTAGGGTAAAGGTGGAAGTGGATCTGAAGGGAGATATTCCTAATAGAATCAATGTGCGAGTGAGGAAGAAGACAGGAAAAGTAGTGGAATGTGAATCACAATAAAATATGATTACATGCCCAAGTATTGTAATACATGTAAGTTACAAGGACATAATGAAACAGAATGTTTTATCATTCACCCAGAGCTCTACCCAAAGGAGGAGAAGGAAGAAGGCAATGAGAAGGAGGATAAAAATGAATCAGAGAGGGCTGCAAAAGGAAAAAAAGGGGAAGTACAAGGGGATTTGAATGATTTTAAGACACAATGACGGAAAAAGGGCTACGAAAGGGGAAATTATTTAACCAAAGGAGGGAGAAAGGAACAAGTCTAGAACCCTAGAGGTAACATTAAAGATCAGAATATTATGACAACTAATAAGTTTGAGGCACTGGAGAAAGGCGGGGAGAAGGAGATAGGTGAGGACAATAAGGGGGGAGACAAAAATGGTGATAATGATATAGAATAGGAACAAGAAATAGAAACACCAATAGATATGAGGGAAAAGACTGACAGAAACAGTGAAACAGGTGATAGGAGGGGGTTTGAAAGATCAAATCAAAAAGAAGGGCAGGTAGAAGTTAGTAGTGAAGGAACATCAAAGTCATTACAAAGTATTAATTAAAATCACTCATTGGAGGGACTTAAGGAGGATGATCAGTTCAACAGAGGTAGGGAAGTTAACAAAGATAAAGGATCATCACACAGTACAAATAGCTCTCCAGTGCAGCATCATAATCATAACAAAGTGGAGAAAGTGGGGTTGGTAGAGAGGGGAGAGAAAAGACCAGCGCAGAACATTGCCGTAGATAAAGGGGAAAAGTCAATGACAAAGATTAATAGCCTCACGTAGCAAGAGAAGCAACAAAGACAAGATAAAGAGGAGGAAGAGAGCTTAGAAGCAAACATTGAGAGCATTGGGAGAAGTGGTGATTTATCACCAACACAGATAGAAAGATTGAAGGCGAAGAACAAAATAGCGATCAAGGTTAATCAGCCATCACAAATAAACACAAGGAGTAGAAAGGGGTCATCGTTCCTATCGAATCAATGATAGACAAAATCTTATTTTGGAACATCAGGTCGGTTATATCCCAAAATGCTTTTGAGAGAGTAATCGACCTGAACAGAAGACATAATTACTCTTACATTGCTTTACTAGCGCCTTCTCAAAGTCCCTCAGAACTAGAGTATTATAGAATGAAGTTGGGGCTACAAAATGCCAAAGTTAGCTGTTCATCGAAAACTTAATCTTTTGGGAAGAGAATTGGGAAGAAGAAGGTTCAACAGATAATACACAACAAATTACTATGAATTTTAAATTAAAGGGCTCACAGGTTAGATTTGCTATAACGGCAGTCTATGCTAGGTGTAGCGCAATTGAGAGACTAGAGCTCTGGGATGATCTGGAATTTATGGCAAGTCAAACATTACCATGGCTAGTGGGAGGAGATTTCAACACAATAGTGGATGCATCAGAGAAGTTAGGTGTATTACCAGTGACGCAGTTAGAAACACAGGATTTTACTCAATGGATTAACTCTTGTGCATTGAATGAACTGAAGTTTGGGGCAGTGCTTATACATGGTGGAATGGAAGAATTGAGGAGGCATGCATTTTTAAGAGACTAGACAGAATTTTTTGCAATATTAGTTTTATGGCTTTTTTGCCAAAAAGTGAGGTTCATCATTTAATAAGGTAGGGTTCGGATCATGCTCCTTTGCATGTCCTTTGAAATTCAGACTAAGAACCAATTATCAAGCCTTTCAAGTTTTTAAATTTTTGGACCAAGCATTCAAGTTTTAAGAAAATTGTGGAAGACAGTTGGATGTCACAAGTAATAGGATCTCCTTTTGCCATAGTTCATACGAAAATGAAGAGACTGAATGTCATATTGACACAATGGAGCAACGCTACGTTTGGAAATATATTCCAAAGAATTGATACATTAGAGGATGTGATTAAAGAAAAGGAGATACAATTGGAGATGGCACTACAGAAGAAAATAGAGCTGAAATGAGTAAAGCCAATGCTGAACTGAAGAGATATAGAAATATTGAAGAAGAATTCTGCAAGCAGAAGGCGGGAATGAGGTGGTTTAAATATGGGGACAGCAATACAAAATTCCTTCACGCATATGTGAAAGGAAAAAGGAGGAAATTGAATTTTAAGGAGATCAAAACTAGGCAGGGAGACATCATCACTATTTCACAGAACATTGGTGAGGAAGCGGTAAATGTATTTAGGGATCAATTCAAGGAGACTCATGAGGTCGATGATTTTTCAATCCTCCAGTGTATCCCTAGGCTTATCTCAAAAGATCAGAATCAAGGAATGGAGAGGATTCCTACAAAAGAATAGGTGAAGCATGTCATCTTTGAGTTAAACGGTGATAGTGCAAGTGGACAAGACGGCTACTCAAGCCATTTCTTTCAGAGCTGCTGGGAGATGATCGGAGAGGATGTGTGGAATATGGTAAGGGCTTTTTTTAGTGGATACGAGATTCCAAGATATATAACACATACAAATCTTGTGCTAAGACCAAAAAATGAGGTGATTGATAATTTTGGAGATCAAGACGTATTAGTCTAAGAACTTTTGCAAACAAGATCATCTCAAGATTAATGCATGAGAGGCTGACCACAGTGCTTCCGGGAATAATATCAGTGAACCAGACGGGGTTTGTCAAAGGGAGGAGCATAACAGGAAATGTTTTATTAGCTCAAGAGATCATAAGGGATATTAACAAAAGGAACAAGTTGCATAATGTTGTGGTTAAGCTAGATATGGCAAAGGCATATGATAGTCTCATGGAAATACCTTGTAAAGGTCCTAACGAAGTTTGGTTTTTTAGAAAGGATAATTGATATGATTGTAAGGCTGATCAGTAATACCTGGTATTCCATATTACATAATGGGAAATCTTTTGGTTTCTTATAATCTTCAAGAGGACTGAAACAAAGAGACCTTCTTTCTCCTAGTTTGTTCATTATTGCAGCTGAAGTGTTGGCCAGAAATTTGAATAGATTGTTTGAGGATGCAGAATTTAAAGGTTTTGGGTTGCCCAAATAGAGTCCACAAATTAATCATCTATCATATGCTGATGATACAATCCTTTTTTGTTCGGGACAACCAAAATCCATGTGGAAGATGATGCAAGTACTAAGAAGGTATGAAACAGTGTCAGGACAAATGATCAATATAGACAAAAGTGTTTGCTACTTACATGACAAGGTGCCAGCAGCGGTGGGTAATCAAATAAGAAGGATTACGGGGGTCAGGCAAGGTAATTTTCCCTTCACATACTTAGGTTGCCCTATCTTTTATGGAAGGAAGAAAAAAGGACATTTTGAAGATTTGGTGAAAAAGGTGGCAAATAGAATGTCGATGTGGCAGAATAAACTCCTATCTTATGGGGGGAGGTATGTTTTAATTGCACATGTCTTACAATCTAGACAATGTATCTATTATCAACGGTGAATCCCCCAGCTAGAGTCATAGAAATATTGCATAAATTATTTGCAAAATTCTTCTAGGGAAATGCTACAGGATCCAGGAACAAACACTGGGTGGCATGGGAAAGTATGTGCTATCCGAAGGTAAAAGGGGGCTTGGGTTTAAGATCATTGCATGATGTATCTAAGGCTTTATTTGCCAAGCTTTGGTGGAATTTTAGAACATCAACTACCTTCTTATGGAGTGCATTTATGTGGAGCAAGTACTGCAAAAAGCATCATCCAGTTGTTGCCACAGGATGGGGTGCCTCACATGTGTGGATGAAAATGATAATGGTAAGAGAAGAAGTTGAGCATAACATCTGGTGGCAAATAAAGGCAGGAACCTCAAGCTTTTGGTTTGATGATTGGACTAGAATGGGGGCACTGTACTATATTGAGAATGGGCAGAATCATGAGGATGAGATAGAAGTAAAGGAGTTCATTATAGAAGGAAGATGGGACGAACATAAATTAAATACAATTTTTTCAACCAAAATGGTGAATTAAATTTTGGAGAATATAAAACCACCTACAGCTGACAGCCAGCATGATTGTCCATGGTGGATGGCCATCACTCAAGGAGAATTCACGGTGAAATCAGCATGGAAGATAATGCGAAGGAAGCAGGAGGCTAGAGCTGACTTTGAGTTTATATGGACTAAAGGATTACCTTTTAAGGTAAACTTTTTCCTATAGAGGGTATGGAAAAGGAGGATCCCTACAGATGATAATCTAAAAAGGATGAAAATTCAGCTAGTATCAAAGTGCTGGTGCTGCGATAATAAAGAGAAGGAGACAATGACACACATTTTTCTAACAGCCTCCATTGCCAATAGGCTTTGGAGGCATTTGGTTGACTGTGCAAATTTACACGTGGAGGGGATACAGTTACAACAATTAATCATTACATGGTGGAAACACAAAACTTCACCACAATTACAAGGAATACTAAGAGCAACGCCATCAATAATCATGTGGACGCTATGGAAAGGAAGAAATAACATAAAGCATGGAGAAAAAACCACATATGATGGGATGTTGATACAAGTACAGTTGATGGTATGGAAAATGGCTAAAAGCTTATATCCCTGGAAAAGCTTAGAGTCCAGAATGTGGCCTGACATGGTTAGACAGCTAAAATGCTACAAACCGAAATTGCACACGCATTTAGTGGTATGGAGGCCCACTAATACACTGAAATTGAAGTGTAATATTGATGGAGCATCTAAAGGAAACCCTGGTCCAAGTTCTTATGCATTTTTTCCACGAGATTCGCATGGAGATTTGGTTTATGCGAGGACAACAGGAATGGGAATCATCACAAATACAGAGGCTGAACTTTGGGCAATCTATAAAGCTATAGAATTTTGTTGGGAGAAGAAGCTAAGAGAGGTTACATTTGAGAGGGACTCCATGAGCCCTATGAGAATGATAAGAGGAGAGTGGAAGATACCATGGGAGCTGGTGGAAAGAGGAGAGATTATAAGGAAAAGAATACAGGATCTAAATGCAACCATTGTCCATACATTCAGGGAAGCAAATAGTGTGGCTGATTTATTAGCAAAGGAGGTGGTGGATTCTCTACAAACATAAATTCATACAAATTTTGTGGATCCACCATGCAACATAAGGAGACAATTAAACAGCGACAAAAGCCAAATACCAATATTAAGGATCAAAACAAACACAAATTCATACAAATTCATTAGCAAAGGAGGTGGTGGATTCACAACAAACACAAATTCAAACAAATTCATTAGTGTGGCAGATTTATTAGCAAAGGAGGTGGTGGATTCACAACAAACACAAATTCATACAAACTCATTAGTGTGGCAGATTTATTAGCTAAGGAGGTGGTGGATTCACAAAAAACACAAATTCATACAAATCTGCCAAATAGTGTGGCAGATTTATTAGCAAAGGAGGTGGTGGATTCACAACAAACACAAATTCATACAAATTTAAAATGATAATCAAGATTCAGAACTGAAAGCAGCAAAGGTACCAGACATTTACATCATGACCAATTCAGATATTGACATAGCATACTTAGATTAGAAGATGAGAATACACAGCTATGAAATAATAAGAGAATGCCTGAAAGAGGACATAATAGCTATAATAAAACCTAGATCTAGCCCTAGCTACCAAAAAACATCATCAAAAAACAAACGTGTTCAGGACGCTACCATTGGAGCCCAAGAGTTGAAGAGCGGGAGACAAAACCTCAGCTTCATCTGGAAAATACACGGTCGTCAAGAAAAGGAAAGATGAAAAGAGCTCAAGGGAGAAGGAGGAGACTCACCAAGGAAGCAGGGACAAACTCCAATAATGTTGTTTCAGTCCCTTGGGGTTAACCGATCACCTACACAAAAGCGACAAGATTCAGAGGCAACACAAGGATAAGAAAACAACTAAGAAGGGGAAGAGAGTTACCAGGTAGCAGTGAAGAAGATAAAGAGAGATTCCACCATGGCAGCACGGGCTCTAGATTAAAGAAAACCCAAAGAAGGATCCACAACAGTTGGATGTTCCTCAGACAACATGGCGGCATTTGAACGAATGAAAGGAGGAAAGGGTGAAGTGGAGAGGATTCACCTGATAGGGATAGATGCAAGTCTACTTTAGGAAACCTAGATGCTTTAAATTGGGCCTTGGGCCATTGTAGTCTTGTTTAGGACCTATTAATTCAATAAAAAGGGTCTCCGGACCCATAAAATTGCTTTAAAAAAAATTGTTTTCAAATAAAATATTTTTATATATGTCGAAAAAAATTTGAAAAATAATTAATAGTATTCAATAACAAAATTGATTTTTTTATATGTCGAAATTTTCTGAAAAGATAATTAAATAGGAAAAAATAAAAACAAATATGAAAAACCCCACCAAACACAATTCCGCTTGCACAAATAAGTTCAAAATATAAAAAAAAAAAATTTTAAATAAAATAATAATTTTAATATATCTCAAAATTTTCTGAAAAGATAATTAAATAGGAAAAAATAAAAACAAATATGAAAAACCCCACCAAACACAATTCCGCTTGCACAAATAAGTTCAAAATATAAAAAATAATAATTTTAAATAAAATAATAATTTTAATATATCTCAAAATTTTCCAAAAAAGTAATTAAATAAAATAAACTATAAAAAACCCACCAAATACAATTCCGATTGCACAAATGAGTTTCAAATGTTAAAAAATGATAGTTTTCAATAAAAAATTTTGATTTTTTTACATATCGAATTTTTCTGAAAAAAATAATTAAATAGGAAAAAAAATATAAAAACTGTCAAACACAATTCCGCTATTACAAATGACTATCAAATGTAAAAACTAATAGTGTTTAATAAAAAAATTTGATTTTTTTATATGTCGAAATTTTCCGAAAAAATAATTAAATAGAAAAAAACAAAAAAAAATATAAAAACACCAAACACAATTCTGCTTTCACCAATAAGTTTCCAATGTCAAAAATAATAGTGTTCAATAAGAAAATTTGATTTTTTTGTATGTCGAAATTTTCTGAAAAAATAATTAAATAGAAAAATATAAAAGAAAATATAATAAAACCGCCAAATACAATTCCTCTTTCACCAATGAGTTTCAAATGTCAAAAATAAAAGTTTCCAATAAAAAATTTTGATTTTTTTATATGTCGAAATTTTTCAAAAAAATAATTTAATAGAAAAAAATAAAAGAAAGTATTAAAAGACCACCAAACACAATTCCGCATTCACCTTCAATTGTCAAAAATAAAAGTTTCACAAATTTTTCTGAAAAAACATAATCAAATAGAAAAAAATAATAGAAAATATAAAAAAACAACCACCAAACACAATTCTGCTTTCACCAATGAGTTTCAAAAGTCAAAAATAAAAGTTTCCAAAATTTTATTTTGATTTTTTTATATGTAGAAATTTTCTAAAAAAAATTAAAAAACCACCAAAAAATTTTTTACTTGCACAAAGGACTTTAAAATATAAAAAATAATAGATTTCAACATGAAAAATTTATTTTTTTAATAGTCAAAATTTTCTGAAAAAAATAATTAAATAGGAATTTTTTAAAAAAAATATAAAAACACCACCAAACACACTTCGGCTAGCAAAAATGACTTTCACATAACAAAAATAAAAGTTTTCAATTTTTCTTGTATCAAATTTTTCCTAAAAATAAGCGATGACATCCACTAATGTCGGGTAGGCGCGGACGCCTCGGCCGATGTCGCCTGGGGGACAGGGGCATGGGCCTGCGCTTGTGCGTGGGCATCGATCGATGTCACTTGGCTAATGAGCGCAGGGGCCTACCGTCGCGTGCAGGCCTTGGCCGATGTCATATGGTCGATATGCGTAGGGGCCTACCGATGTAGCCTTGGCGATGTGTGCATAGGCCGACCATTGTACACGAGCCTAAGCCGTTTTAGCTTTTTCAACGTGCGTAGTTATCTGCAGATGTCACCTAAGTAATTTGTGCAGAGGCTTAGCCTTGTGCGCAGGCATCGACACATGTCACTTAACCGATGTGCGCAGGGGCCTGCCCTTGTATGTAGGCCTCGGTCGATGTAGCTTGCCTGATGTGTGAAGGGGTCCGTCGATGTTTCTTGGGTGATGTGTACAGGGGCCTGCCATTGGCGTCCTTGTGATACACGCATGGGCATACCATTATGCGCGGGCCTTGGTCGATGTCAGTTGGCAGACATCCGCAGGGGTCTAAAGATGTCGCCTAAGCGATGCATGTAAGGGCGTGATCTTGTGAGCGGCCATCAGCCGATGTCAATTTAATAATGTGCGCAGGGGCCTGACTGCCGTTGTGTGCGGGCATCAACCGATGTGCACAGGGGCTTGCCGTTCTGTACGGGTCTCGGCTGATGTCGCCTGGCCGATGTGCGTAGGGGTCTACCGATGTCGCCCTAGCGATACAGGCAGGGGCATGTCATTGTGCGCGGGCCTGGGCCTATGTCTCTTAGCCGACGTCCACAGGGGTCTGTCGATGTCGACTAAATGATGCACGCAAGTGCCTCATCTTATGCGCAGGCATCAACCAATGTTCGCAGGGCATGCCATTCTGTGCGGGGTTTAGCCGATGTTGCCTGGTAGATATGCGTAGGGTCTTGCCGTGGTGTGCGGGCCTCAGCCGATGTCGCTAGGTCTATATGCGAAGTGGTCTGTCGATGTCTCCTGGGCTAGATGTGCAGTGGCCTCCCAATGTCACGTGAGCTTTAAGAGATAATTGCAAGGGGCTGCCGATGTCACCTAGTTGCTGCTGAGTTCGCATGTGCGTTAATATATTACTACGCCTCCCGACATTTCACTTTTCATTAGGATTGCACTTGACATCCCAATAAACCTATAATAGTGACATCATTATTTGGCACAAATTTTATGTTGGTATATGAGTAGGCATTAGAAATGCACACAACGACACGAAAAACCTCTAATTGCGAAATCGGTATTGGGTGCGAGCATTGTATTCTAAAAGTTATTGGTCAACATAGTTCAATACTTAGCCGCTGCCGACATCGCATGTGCTTGACATCTTCCTATGGGTTGGCATGCAGGCGGCGGGCGCATGTGTCGCTTCTAGCCCAGCAAGCGGACGACGGGGTTCAAGCCTAGGAAGAAATGCCTTTGGCCTAATGGCTTCAGGCGCAACTTACGTTCAAAAACTCAATGGTTCATCTGATTCTGCAATTCACAGCAAGTATCGCAATTCACTATGTTCTTCATCGATGCAAGAGCCGAGATATTTATTGGTGAGAGTCGTTTGTGTTTCAAAAGAAGTACACATCCCCCAATGAACTCTACCGATCGGGTGTGAGGGGTGGGCTATCAATGTACAATCCTTGGCATTTTATGCACCAGGATTCATTAGTCGCCTGACAGGAGCGACAGCGCGCACGCAGGGGACGAGAGGGAGACCCGCAGGCAGGGGGCCTGGGAACCCTAGCTGTGCATCGCACCCGAATGTTCAAACATGTTCGCGGGCCGTTTTACTTTGTATGTTTTGATAATGTAGAAAAAAATACAAAAATACCACCAAACACACTTCGGCTTGAAAAAATGACTTTCACATAAAAAAAATTAAAGTTTTAAATAATTTTGTATCAAATTTTTCCTAAAAATAAGCGATGACATCCACTAACGTCGGGTGGGCGCGAGTGCCTCGGCTGATGAGCATAAGGGCCTACCGTCGTGTGCAAGACTTGGCCAATGTCACATGGCCGATGTGCATAGGGGCCTGCTGATGTAGCCTTGGCGATGTATGTATAGGCCTACCGTTGTGCGTGAGCCGAAGTCGTTGTTGCTTTTTTGACCTGCATAGTGCTCTGCCGATGTCACCTAAGTAATGAGTGCAGAGGCTTGGCCTTGTGCGCGGGCATCGACACATGTCGCTTAACCGATGTGCTTAGAGGCCTGCCCTTGTATGCGGGCCTCTGTCGATGTCGCTTAGCCGATGTGTGAAGGGGTCCGTCGATGTCACTTGGGTGATGTGCGCAGGGGCCTGCCATTGTGTACTTGCCTCAGCCTATGTCCGTAGGGGTCCGCTGATGTTTATTAGATGATGCGTGTAGGGGCATGTTGTTGTAGGACTAGGCCGTTGTGCGCTGGGGTCTACCGATGTTTCTTGAGCGATGCGTGCTTGGGCCTGCCATTTTCGCTTGGGCAATGCGCACAAGGGAGTACCATTGTACATGAACCTCAATCGATATCGCTTGACTGATGTGTGCAGTGGTCCACAAATATCACTCACGGACCTGACAATATGTGCAGGACATGATGCATGCAAGGGCCTGATCTGATGCGTGGGCATCAACCAATGTGCGCTGGGGCATGCCATTGTCTGCGGGCTTTAGCCGATGTTGCCTGGCAGATATGCAAAGGGTCTTGCCGTTGTGTGCGTTCTTAAGTTGATTTTGCCAGATCTATGTGCGCAGGGGTCTGTCGATGTCTCCTGGGCAAGACGCGCAGCGGCCTGCCAATGTCACCTGGGCTTTAAGCGGTGCTTGCAAGGGGCTGCCAATGTCACCAAGATGCTGCTGAGTTCACATGTTCGTTGACATGTTCGTACGCCTCTTGTCATATCACTTTTCATTAGGATTTCACTCGACATTCAAGAAAACCTATAACAGCAGCGTCATTATTTGGCACAAATTTTCCATTGGCATAGGATTAGGCATTAGAAATGCACTCAACGAAACAGAAAACCTCTATTTGCTAAATCGGTATTGGGTGCGAGCATCGCATTCGACAAGTTGTTGGTTAACATAGTTCAACACTTAGCCGCCGCCGACGTCTCACGTGCGTTGACATCTTCCTACGGGCCGGCATGAAGACTGCGGGCGCATGCGTCTTCTTCTTCCCCAGCAAGCGGACGGTAGGTTTTAAGCCCACGAAGAAGTGCCCTCGGCCTAATGGCTTCGGGCGCAACTTGCGTTCAAAAACTCAATAGTTCACTTAATTCTGCAATCACAGCAAGTATCACAATTCACTATGTTATTCGCCGATGTAAGAGCCGAGATATTCATTGTCCAGAGTCGTTTGTGATTCAAAAGAAGTACACATCCCCCAATGAACTCTATAGATCGGATGGGAGGAGCAGGCGAACAATTTACAATCCTTGGCCTTTTATCCACTAGGATTAGTTAGTCTCCCGATAGGTGCGTGAGCGCGCACACCGAGGATGGGAAAGAGACCCGCAGTCAAGGGGTCTGGGAACCCTAGCCGTGTATCCACCCGAGTGTTCAAACATGTTCGCGGGTCGTTCTATTTTGTGTATTTTGAAAATGATCCTTCTGCATGTTCACCTACGTTAACCTTGTTACGACTTCTCATTCCTCTAAATGATAAGGTTCAATTGAATTCTCGCTACATTGCGGTCAGCGAATCGCCCATGTCACCGCGATATGAACATATCACTGAATCATTCGATTGGTTTCGCAACGAGCAGTGTATACAAAGGGTAGGGACGTAGTCAAACACAATTCCGCTTGTACAAAGGAGTTTCAAATATAAAAATAATAGTTTTCAAAAAAAGTATTTTTATATATGTCGAAAAAAAATTTAAAAAATAATTAAAAAATCAGCAAACACAATTTAGCTTTCACAAATAAGTTTCAAACGTCTAAAATAATAGTTTTCAATAAAAAAATTTATTATTTTATATGTCAAAATTTTCTGAAAAAATAATTAAATAGGAAAAAATAATATCTTATATGAAAAACCCCACCAAACACAATTCCGCTTGCACAAATGAGTTCGAAATATAAAAATAATATATTTTTTTAAAATAATTATTTTAATATATTTCGAAATTTTCCAAAAAAGTATTTAAGTAACTGAAATAAAATAAACTACAAAAAAACCCACCAATCACAATTTCGTTTGCACAAATGAGTTTCAAATGTTAATAAATGATAGTTTAAACAAAAAATAATAATTTACATATCGAAATTTTCTGAAAAAAATAATTAAATAGGACAAAAATATGAAAACTGCCAAACACAATTCCGCTTTCACAAATGAGTTTCAAATGTAAAAAAAAATAGTGTTTAGTCAAGAAATAGTAAGAAATTTCAAAAAAATAATTAAATAGAAAAATATATATATATAAAACCACCAAACACAATTTCGCTTTCACCAATGAGTTTCTAATTACAAAAATAATAGTGTTCAATAAGAAAATTTGACTTTTTGTATGTCAAAATTTTCCGAAAAATATAAAAAAAACCACCAAATACAATTCCAATTTCACCAATGAGTTTCAAATGCCAAAAATAAAAGTTTCCAGTAAAAAAATTATTTTTTATATGTCAAAATTTTTTGAAAAAAATAATTAAACATGAAAAAAATTTAAAAATTAAAAAAACACCAAAAACAATTTTTTCTTGCACAAATGACTTTAAAATATACAAAATAATAGATTTCAAAATGAAAACTTTTATCTTTTTAAAAGGAAAACTTTTCCGGAAAAAATAAATAAATAGGAATTTAAAAAAATATATATATAAAAACACCACCAAACACACTTCGACTTGCAAAAATGACTTTCACATAATAAAAATAAAAGTTTTCAATTTTTTTGTATCAAATTTTCATAAAAATAAGCTATGACATCCACTAATGTTGAGAGGGCACAAGCGCCTCGACCGATGTCGCCTGGGCAATAGGAGCATGGGCCTGCGCTTGTGAGTAGGCATCGGTCGATGTCACTTGGCTGATGAGTGCAAGGACCTACCGTCGTGTGCAGGCCTTGGCCGATGTGCGTAGGGGACTGCCGATGTAGCCTTGGCGATGTGTGCATAGGCCTACCGTTGCGCATGAGCCTAAGCCGTTGTAGCTTTTTTGACGGCGTAGTGCTCTGCCGATGTCACCTAAGTATTGTGTGCAGAGGCTTGGCCCTATGCGCGAGCATCGACACAAGTCGCTTAACAGATGTCCGTAGGGGACTGCCCTTGTATGTGGGCCTCGGTCGATGTCGCCTGGACGATGTGTGAAGGGGTCCGTCGATGTCGCTTCGGTGATGTGCGTAGGGGCCTGCCATTGTGTACGGGCCTCAGCCTATGTCCGTAGGGGTCCGCTGATGTTGGTTGGATGATGCGTATAGGGGCGTGCTGTTGTGGAACTAGGCCGTTGTGCGCTGAGGTCCACCGATGTTGCTTGAGCGATGCTTGTAGGGGCCTGCCATTTTTGCTTGGGCAAAGCGCACAGGGGTATACCATTGTACATGAACCTCGATCGATATGGCTTGACTGATGTGTGCAGTGGTCCACAAATATCACGCACGAACCTAACATTATGCGCGGGACATGACCGATGTCACTTGACTGACGTGCATAGGGGCCTGTTGTTGTATGCCGGCCTCGACCGGTGTCACCTGGCCGATGTGGGTAGGGGTCCACCGATACCACCTAGGTGATGCACATTGGGGCTTACGATTATGCATCGGCCTCAACAAATGTCACTCGAACGACATGCGCAGGGTCTGCCGATGTCACCTAAGCAATGCGCAAAGGCCTTGCATTGTGTGTGGTTATCAATCAATGTGCGCAAGGGCCTGCCATTGTGTAAAGGCCTCATCCGATATCTCTCTACCGGTATGTGCAGGGGTTCACTGATGCTTCTTGAAAGATGCACGTAAGGGCTAGCCATTGTGCAAGAGCCTCGATAGATGTCGCTTGCCAGAAGTGCATAGCAATCTGCAGTTGTGTGCGAGCTTTAATGGTATTATTTGGGCGACATGCACAGGGATTTGCCGCCGTCACCAACATGATTGACACTTCATTAAGGACTGACCTTGTGCGCTGGTATTGAGTGATATGTCTTGACCAATGTGCGCAGGGCTTGTCGTTGTGAGCAGACCTCAGCCGATGTCGCCTGGCTAATATATGCAGGGGTCTACTAATGTCGCCCTTGTGATGCACGCAGGGGCATGACATTTTGCGTGGTCCTTGGTCGATGTCACTTGGCAGACATCCATAGGGGTCTGAAGATGTCGCCTAAGCGATGAATGTAAGGGCGTGATCTTGTGAGCGGGCATCGGCCGATGTCACTTTGCTGATGTGCGCAGGGGCCTACCACTTTGTACAGACCTCGGATGATGTCGCCTGGCCAATGTGTGTAAGGGTCTATCGATGTCGCCCTAGCGATACACGCCGGGGTATGCCATTGTGCGCAAGACTCGACTGATGTCGCTTAGCCGACGTCCAAAGGGGTCTATCGATGCCACTTAAATGATGCACGCAAGGGCCTTATCTTATGCATGGGTAACAACCAATGTGCGCAGGGGCTTTCCATTGTGTGCGGGCTTTAGCCGATGTTGCCTGGAAGATATGCGTAGGGTTTTGCCATTGTGTGCGGATCTCAGCCAATGTCGCCAGGTCTTTGTACGCAAGGGTCTGTCAATGTCTCCTGCGAGAGATGCGCAGCGGCCTGCCGATGTCATGTGGGCTTTAAACGATGCTTGCCTGGGGCTGCCAATGCCACCTAGATACTGCTGAGTTTGCATGTGCATTGACATGTTCCTACGCCTCCCGACATGTCACTTTTCATTAGGATTGCACTCGATAACCGAAAAAACCTATAATAGTGACATCATTATTTGGCACAAAATTTCCGTTGGCATATGATCAGGCATTAGAAATGCACTCGACGACACGAAAAACCTCTAATTGCTAAATCGGTATTGGGTTTGAGCATCACATTCGACAAGTTATTGGTCAACATATTTCAACACTTGCCGTCGTCGATGTCGCATGTGCGTTGACTTCTTCCTACTGGTCGGCATGCAGATGGCGGGCGCATGCCTCGCTTCTAGCCTAGCAAGAGGACGGCGAGCTTCAAGCCCAGGAAGAAGTGCCCTCGACCTACTGGCTTCGGGCACAACTTGCATTCAAAAACTCAATGGTTCACTTTATTCTGCAATTCATAGCAAGTATCGCAATACACTATGTTCTTCATCGATTCAAGAGGTGAGATATTCTTTGTCGAGAGTCATTTGTGTTTCAAAAGAAATACACATCCCCCAATGAACTCTACAGATCGGGTGTAAGGGGCGGGCTATCAATTTACAATCCTTGGCGTTTTATGCACCAGGATTCTTTAATCGCCCGATAGGTGCGTGAGCGCGCATGCCGGGGACGGGAGGGAGACCCACAGGCAGGGGGCCTTGGAACCCTAGTCGTGCATCGCCCCCGAGTGTTGAAACATATTCGCGGGTCGTTCTACTTTGTATGCTTTGATAATGATCCTTCTACATGTTCACCTACGTTAACCTTGTTCTGACTTCTCATTCCTCTAAATGATAAGGTTCAATGGAATTCTTGCGACACCGCGGGCAGCGAATCTCCCATGTCACCGCGATCTGAAAATATCACAGTACCATTCGATTGGTTCCGCAACGGGCAGTGTAAACAACAGGCAGGGATGTAGTCAAACACAATTCTGCTTGCACAAATGAGATATGAAAAACTCCACCAAACACAATTCCGCTTGCACAAATGAGTTCGAAATATAAAAATAATAGTTTTTTAAAAAATAATTATTTTAATATATGTAGAAATATTCCAAAAGAGTAATTAAATAGTAAATGAAATAAAATAAACTACAAAAACCCACCAAACACAATTCTGCTTACACAAATGAGTTTCAAATGTATAAAAATAATAGTTTTCAATAAAAACTTTTGATTTTTTTACGTATAGAAATTTTCTTAAAAAATATAAAAACTGCCAAACACAATTCCGCTTTCACAAATGAGTTTCGAATGTAAAAAATAAGAGTGTTTAGTAAAAACTTTTGATTTTTTTATATGTCGAATTTTTTGAAAAGAATAATTAAATTGAAAAAAATAAAGAAATATAAAAATCCACCAAACACAATTCCGCTTTCACCAATGAGTTTCAGAAGTCAAAAATAATAGTGTTCAATAAGAAAATTTGATTTTTTTTGTATGCTGAAATTTTCTAAAAAAATAATTAAATAGAAAAAATAAAAAAAACCACCAAATACCATTCCATTTTCACCAATGAGTTTCAAATGTCAAAAATTAAAGTTTTCAATAAAATTTTTGCTTTTTTTATATACCGAAGTTTTTCGAAAATAATAATTAAATAGAAAAAAATAAAAGACAATATAAAAAACCACCAAAAACAATTCCTCTTTCGCCAATGAGTTTCAAATGTCAAAAATAAAAGTTTCAAATAAAAAATTTTTGATTTTTTTATATGTCAAAATTTTCTGAAAAATAATAATCAAATATAACAAAATAAAAGAAAATATAAAAAAACCATCAAACACAATTCCGATTTCTCAATTCCTACTCACATGTGCGTGCGCATCGGTCCATGTCACTTGGCTGATGAGCGTAAGGGCCTACCGTCGTGTGCACGCCTTGGCCGATGTGAGTAGGAGCCTACCGATGTAGCCTTGGCAATGTATGCATAGGCATATCGTTGTGCGTGAGCCTAAGATATTGTAACTTTTTTGGCGTGTGTAGCTTTCTTCCAATGTCACCTAAGTAATGTGCGCAGAGGCTTGGCCTTTTGCGTGTGCATCGACACATGTCGCTTAACCGATGTGCACAGGGGCTTGCCTGTGTATACGGGCCTGCCCGAGTATACGGGCCTCGATCAATGTCGCTTGGCAGACGTGTGTAGGGGTTTGTCGATGTCGCTTGGGTGATGTGCGTAGGGGCCTGCCATAGTGTACGGGCCTCAGCCTCTGTCCGTAGGGGTCTGCTGATGTTGGTTGGATGATGTGTGTAGGGGCGTGCTATTGTGGGACTAGGCCATTGTGCGCTGGGTTCCGCCAATGTAGGTTGAGCGATGCGTTCAGGGGCCTGTCATTTTCGCTTGGGCAATGTGCACAAGGGCGTACCATTGTACATGACCTAGGTGATGCGCGTAGGGGCTTACCATTGTGCATCGACCTCAACAAATGTCACTTAAACGACGTGCGCAGGGTCTGTTGATGTCACCTAAGCGATGCGCAGAGGCCTTCCCTTGTGCGCGAATATCAATCAATGTGCGCAGGGCCTGCCATTGTGTAAAGGCCTCATCCAATATTGCTCTACCGGTATGGGCAGGGTTCACTGATGATTCTTGGAAGATGGACACAGGGGTCTGTCGTTGTGTGTGAGCCTCGATTGATGTCGCTTGGCCGAAGTGCACAGTGGTATGCCGTTGTGCACGAGCTTTAATGGTATTATTTAGGCAACTTGCGCAGAGATCTGCCGATGTCACCAACATGATGGACACTTCATTAGGGCCTGACCTTGTGCGTGGGCATAGAGTGATAGGGCTTGGCAGATGTACGCAGGGCCTGTCGTTGTGTGCGGGCCTTAGCCGATGTCGCCTAAGCGATGCATGTAAGGGTGTGATCTTGTGAGCGACATCAGCCGATGTCACTTTGTTGATGTGCGCAGAGGCCTGCCGTTGTGTTCGGGCATCATTCGATGTGCGCAGGGGCTTGCCATTCTGTACGGGCCTTGGCCGATGTGCGTAAGGGTCTACCGATGTCGCCATAGCGATACACGCAGGGGCATGCCATTGTGAGCTGGCCTTGGCCGATGTCACTTAGCTGACGTCCATAGGGGTCTGTCGATGTCGCCTAAATGATGCAAGCAAGGGTATGATCTTATGCGAGGGCATTAACCAATGTGCACAGGGGCATGCCATTATGTGCGAGTTTTAGCCGATGTCTCCGAGGCGATACGCACAGGGGCCTGCCGATGTCATGTGGCCTATAAGCGATGCTTGCAAGGGGCTGCCGATGTCACCTAGATGCTGCTGAGTTCGCATGTAAGTTGATATGTTCCTACGCTTCCCGAAATGTCACTTTTCAATAGGATTGCACTCGACATCCCAAGAAACCTATAATTGTGACATCATTATTTGGCACAAATTTTCTGTTGGCATATGATTAGGCATTAGAAAGGCACTCGACGACATGAAAAACCTCTAATTGCTATATCGGTATTGGTTGCGAGCATCGCATTCGACAAATTATTGGTCAACATAGTTCGACACTTAGCCGCCGCCAATGACGCATGTGTGTTGACATCTTCCTACGGGCCGGCATGAAGATGGCGGGCGCATGCGTCGCTTCTAGCCCAGCAAGCGGACTGCAGGCTTAGAGCCAGGAAGAAGTGCCCTCGGCCTAATGGCTTCAGGTGCAACTTGCGTTGAAACACTCAATGGTTCACTGATTCTGCAATGCACGGCAAGTATCAATATTCACTATGTTCATCATTGATGCAAGAGCCAAGATATTCATTGCCGAGAATCATTTGTATTTCAAAAGAAGTACACATCCCCCAATGAACTCTACAGATCGGGTGCGAGGGGCGGGCTATCAATTTACAATCCTTGGCGTTTTATGTACCAGGAATCGTTAGTCGCTCAACAGATGCGCGACCGCGCATACCGAGGACGGGAGGGAGACCTGCATGCAGGGGGCCTTGGAACCCTAGTCGTGCATCGCCCCCGAGTGTTCAAACATGTTCGCGGGTCGTTCTACTTTGTATGTTTTGATAATGATCCTTCTGCATGTTCACCTACGTAAACCTTGTTACGACTTCTCATTCCTCTAAATGATAAGGTTCAATGGAATTCTCGCGACATCGCGGGCAGCGAATCGCCCATGTCACGGCGATCTGAACATATCACCGGATCATTTGATTGGTTCCGCAACGGGCAGTGTGTACAAAGGGTAAGGGCGTAGTCAAACACAATTTCGCTTGCACAAATGAGTTTCAAATATAAAAATAATAGTTTTTAAAAAAAAAAAAAATTTATATGTCGAAATTTTTTTCAAAAAAAAATAAATAGAAGAAAATAATAATAAATCACCAAACACAATTCCGCTTTCATAGATGAGTTTCAAACGTCTAAAATAATAGTTTTCAATAAAATAATTGATTTTTTTATAAGTCGAAATTTTTTTTAAAAATAGTTAAATATGAAAAAATAAAAATAAATATGAAAAACCCCACCAAACATAATTCCTCTTTCACAAATGAGTTCAAAATATAAAAAAAATTGTTTTTTAAAAAATATTTATTTTATATATGTCTAAATTTTGCAACAAAGTAATTAAATGGTAAATAAAATAAAATAAACTATAAAAAACCCACTAAACACAATTCTACTTGCACAAATGAGTTTCAAAAGTTAAAAAATGATAGTTTTCAATAATTATTTTTGATTTTTTTACATGCTGAAATTTTCTGAAAAAAATAATTAAATACGAAAAAATATAAAAACTGTCAAACACAATTCCGCTTTCACAAATAAATTTTAAATGTAAAAAATAATAGTGTTTAATAAAATATTTGATTTATTATATGTAGAAATTTTTCAAAAAAAAATAATTAATTAGAAAAAAATAAAAGAAAATATAAAAAACCACCAAACACAATTCCGCTTTCACCAATGTGTTTCAAATGTCAAAAATAATAGTGTTCATTAAGAAAATTTGATTTTTTTTGTATGACGAAATTTTCTGAAAAAATAATTTAATAGAAAAAAAATAAAAGAAAATATAAAAAACCTCCACATACAATTTCGCTTTAACCAATGAGTTTCAAATGTTAAGAATAAAAGTTTCCAATAAATTGTTTTAATTTTTTATATGTCAAAATTTTCTGAAAAAAATAAAAGAAAATATAAAAAAACAACCAAACACAATTCCTCTTTCACCATGAGTTTTAAATGTCAAAAATAAAAGTTTCCAATAATTTTTTTTTATATTTTTATATGTCAAATTTTTGGAAAAAAATAAAAGAAAATATATAAAAAAAAAACAACCAAACACAATTCCGCTTTCACCAATGAGTTTCGAATGTTAAAAAAAAAATTTACCGATAAAAAATTTTAATTTTTTTATATGTCTAAGTTTTCCGAAAAATAATTAAATATGAAATTTTTTTAATAAAAATAAAAAAACCACCAAAAAAAATTTTACTTGCACAAATGACTTAAAATAACAAAAATAATAGATTTCAAAACGAAAAAATTATTTTTTTAAAAGTCAAAATTTTATGAAAAAAATAATTAAATAGGAATTTTTTAAAAAACAAATATATAAACACCACAAAACACACATCGGCTTGTAAAAAAGACTTTCACATAACAAAAATAAAAGTTTTCAATTTTCTTTGTATCGAATTTTTCCTAAAAATAAGCGATGACATCCACTAATGTGAGATGGGCTCGAGCGCCTCAGCCGATGTAGCCTAGGGATAGGGGCATGGGCCTGCGCTTGTGCTTGGGCATCGGTCGATGTCACTAGGCAGATGAACGCACGGGCCTATCGTCGTGTGCATGCCTTGGCCGATGTCATATGGTCGATGCGCATAGGGGCCTACCGATGAAGCCTTGGCGATGTGTGCATAGGCATACCGTTGTGCGTGAGCCTAAGCCGTTGTAGCGTTTTCGACGTGCATAGTGCTCTACCCATGTCACCTAAGTATTGTGCGCTGAGGCTTGGCCTTGTGCGCGGGCATCGACATATGACGTTTAATCGATGTGCGTAGGGGCCTAACCTTATATGCGGGCCTCAGTCGATGTCGCTCGGCCGATATGTGAAGGAGTCTATCGATATGGCTTGGGTGATGTGCGCAGGGGCCTGCCATTGTGTACGGGCCTCAGCCTATATCTGTAGGGGTCTGCTGATGTTGGTTTGACGATGCTTGTAAGGGCGTGCTGTTGTGGGACTAGGTCGTTGTGCGTTAGGGTCCGCGATGTTGCTTTAGCGATGCGTGCAGGGGCCTACCATTTTATCTTGGGCAATGCGCATAAGGGTGTACCATTGTACATGAACCTTGATTGATATCTCTTGACTGATGTGTGCAGTGGTCCACAAATATCATGCACGGACCTGACATTATGTGGGGGACATTACCGATGTCACTTGACTGACGTGCGTTGGGGCCTGTCGTTGTACGCCTATCTAGACCGATGTCGCGTGGCCTATGTGGTTAGAGGTCCGCTAATACCACCTAGTTGATGCGAGTAGGGGCTTACCATTGTGCATCAGCCTAAACAAATGTCACTTGAACGACGTGCGCAGGGTTTGTCAATGTCACCTAGGCTATGCGCAGAGGTTTTGCATTATGCGCGGTTATCAATTAATGTGCACAGGGGCCTACCATTGTGTAAAGGCCTCATCTGATATCGCTCTACCAGTGTGTGCAGGGATTCACTGATGATTCTTGGAAGATGCACATAGGGGTTTTCCATTGTGCACGAACATCGATTGATATCGCTTGGCCGAAGTGCACAGCCGTCTACCGTTGTGCGCGAGCATTAATGGTATTATTTGGGCGACGTGTGTAGGGATCTGCCGATGTCACCAACATGATGGACACTGCATTAGGACCTGACCTTGTGCGCGGGCATTGAGTGATACGGCTTGGCCAATATACACAGGTCCAGTCATTGTGTGTGGGCCTCAGTAGATGTTTCCTTGCCGATGTGTGCAGGGGTCTACTCATGCCGCCCTTGTGATGCACGCAGAGGCATGACATTGTTCGCGGGCCTTAGTCGATGTCACTTGGCAGACATCCACGGGGTTCTAAAGATGTCACCTAAGCGATGCATGTAAGGGTGTGATCTTGTGAGTGGACATCAACCGATGTCACTTTGCTGATGTGCGCAGGGACCTGCCATTGTGTGCGAGCATCAATCGATATGCGCAAGGGTCTGCCATTCTGTACGGGCTTCAGCCGATGTCGCCAGGCCAATGTTCGTAGGGATCTACTGATGTCACCCTAGCGATACACGCAAGGGCATGCCATTGTGCACGGGCCTCGTTCGATTTTGCTTAGCCGATGTCCACAGGGGTCTGTTGATGTCGCCTAAATGATGAACGCAAGGGCCTGATCTTATGCGCGAGCATCAACCAATGTGCGCAGAAGCATGTCATTGTGTGCGAGCTTTAATTGTATTATTTGGGTGACGTGCGCAGGGATCTGCTGGTGTCACCAATATGATGGACACTGCATTTGGACCTGACCTTGTGCGCGGGCATTGAGTGATATGGCTTGGTCGATGTACGCAGGGCCTGTCGTTGTGTGCGGACCTCAGCTGATGTCGCCTAGCTGATGTGTGTAGGGGTCTACTAATGCCGCCCTTGTGATGCACAAAGGGGCATGACATTGTGAGTGGGGCTTGGTTGATGTCACTTTGCAGACATCCATAGGGGTCTGAAGATGTCGCCTAAGAGATACATGTAAGAGAATGATCTTGTGAGCGGGCATCATCCGATGTCACTTTGCTGATGTGCGCAGGGGACTGCCGTTCTATATGGGCCTAGGCCGTTGTCGCCTGACTGATGTGCGTAGGAGTCTACCGATGTCGCCCTAGAAATACACGCAGGGGCATGCGATTGTCCGCGGGCCTCGGCCAATGTCGCTTAGCCGACGTCCACAAGGGTTTGTCGACGTCGCCAAAATGATGGTCGCAAGGGCCTGATCTTATGTGCCGGCATCAAACAATGTGCGCAGGGGCATACCATTGTGTGCAGGCTTTAGCCGATGTTGCATGGAAAATATGCATAGGGTCTTTCCGTTGTGTACGGGCCTCAACCGATGTCGCCAGGTCTATGTGCGCAGGGGTCTGTCCATGTCTCCTGGGCGAGACGCGTAGAGGCCTGCCGATGTAACGTGGGCTTTAAGCGATGCTTGAAAGGGGCTGCCAATGTCACCTAGATGCTGCTGAGTTCGCATGTGCTTTGACATGTTCCTACGCCTCACGACATGTCACTTTTCATTAGGATTGCACTCGACATCCCAAAAAACCTATAATAGGGACATCATTAATTGGCACAAATTTTCCGTTGGCATATGATTAGGCATTAGAAATGAACTCGACGACATGGAAAACCTCTAATTGCTAAATCGGTATTAAGTGGGAGCATCGCATTCGATAAGTTATTGGTCAACATAGTTCTACATTTAGCCGCCACCGACGTCGCATGTGCATTGACATCTTCGTACGGGTCGGCATGCAGACGGCGGGCGCATGTGTCGCTTTAATCCCATCAAGCGGACGGCGGGCTTCAAGCCTAGGAAGAAGTGCCCTCGGTCTAAGGGCTTCGGGCTCAACTTGCGTTCAAAAACTTAATGGTTCACCTGATTTTGCAATTCACAACAATTATCGCAATTCACTATGTTCTTCATCGATGCAAGAGCCGAGATATTCATTGCCGAGAGTCCTTTGTGCTTCAAAAGAAGTACACATCCCCTAATGAACTTCACAGATCGGGTGCGAGGGGCGGGCTATCAATTTACAATCTTTGGTATTTATGCACCAAGATTCGTTAGTCGCCCGACAAGTGCATGAGCGCGCACGCCGGGGACGGGAGGGAGACTCGCAGGCAGAGGACCTGGGAATCCTAGCCTTGCATCGCCCCCCAGTGTTCAAACATGTTCGCGAGTCGTTCTACTTTTTAGGTTTTGATAATGATCCTTCTGCATGTTCACCTACGTAAACCTTGTTACGACTTCTCATTCCTCTAAATAATAAGGTTCAATGGAATTCTCGTGACGTCGTGGGCAGGGAATCGCCCATGTCACCATGATCTGAACATATTACAGGATCATTCGATTGGTTCCGCAATGGGCAGTGTGTACAAAGGGTAGGGACGTAGTCAAACACAATTCCGCTTGCACAAATGAGTTTCAAATATAAAAACAATAGTTTTCAAAAAAAAAATATTTTTATATATTTCAAAAAAGAATTCGAAAAAAAATAAATAGAAAAAATAATTAAAAAACCACCAAACATAATTCCGTTTTCTCAAATGAGTTTCAAACGTCTAAAATAATAGTTTTTGATAAAAAAATTAATTTTTTTATATGTCAAAATTTTCTGAAAAATATTTTACTAGGAAAAAATAAAAACAAATATGAAAAACCCCACCAAACACAATTTCGCTTCCACAAATGAGTTCTAAAAATTAAAAATAATAGTTTTAAAAAAAATAATTATTTTAATATATGTTGAAATTTATCAAAAAAGTAATTGAATAGTGAATAAAAAAAAATAAACTATAAAAAAAAACCTTCAAAACACAATTTCGCTTGCACAAATGAGTTCCAAATGTTAAAAATGATAGTTTTCAATAAAAGTTTTTGATTTTTTTTGCATATCGAAATTTTCTAAAAAAAATATAAAAACTGCCAAACATAATTCAGTTTTCACAAATGACTTTCAAATATAAAAAATAATAGTGTTTAATAAAATAAATAATTTTTTTAAAATGTAAAAATTTTCTGAAAAAAATAATTAAATAGAAAAAAATAAAAGAAAATACATAAAACCACCAAACACAATTCCGCTTTCACCAAAAAGTTTCAAATGTCAAAAATAATAGTGTTCAATAAGAAAATTTGATTTTTTTGTATGTCGAAATTTTCTGAAAATATAATTTAATTGAAAATTTTAAAAGAAAATATAAAAAACCACAAAATACAATTCCTCTTTCACCAATGAGTTTCAAATGTCAAAAATAAAAGTTTCCAATATAAAATTTTGATATATATATATATGTCGAAATTGTTTCAAAAAAAATATATATATATAAAAAAACCACCAAACACAATTCGGCTTTCACCAATGAGTTTCAAATGTAAGAAATAAAAGTAAAAAAAATTTGAATTTTTTATACGTCGAAATTTTTCGAAAAAAATGATCAAATAGAAAAAAAATAAAAGAAAATATAAAAACCACCAAACACAATTTCTCTTTCACCAATGAGTTTAAAATGTCAAAAATAAAAGTTTCTAATAAAAAGATTTTATTTTTTTTCTATGACGAAGTTTTTCAAAGAAACAGTTAAATATGAAAAAAATAAAAAAAAATGACTTTCACATAACAAAAATAAAAGTTTTCCATTTTTTCTGTATCAAATTTTTCCAAAAAATAAGCGATGCCATCAACTAATGTCGGGTGGGTGCGAGCGCCTCATCCAATGTCACCTGGGTGATAAAGGCATGGGCCTGCGCTTGTGCGCAGACATCGGTCAATGTCACTTGGCTGATGAGCGCAAGGGACTACCATCGTGTGCAGGCCTTGCCCGATGTCATATGACCAATGTGCATAGGCCTACCGTTGTGCGTGATCCTAAGCCATTGTAGCTTTATCAATGTGCGTAGTGGTCTGTCGATGTCACCAAAGTAATGTGCACAGAGGCTTGGCCTTGTGTGCGGGCATCGACACATGCCTCTTAATCGATGTGCACGGGGGCCTGCCCTTGTATGCGGGCCTCGATCGATGTCGCTTGGCCAATGTGTGAAGGGGTCTGTCAATGTCGCTTGGATGATGTGCGTAGGGGCCTGCCATTGTGTACGAGCCTCAGCCTATGTCTGTAAGGGTCCGCTGATGTTGCTTGAATGATGCATGTAGGGGTGTGTTGTTGTGGGACTAGGCCGTTGTGCACTGGGGTCCGCCAATGTTTCTCGAGCGATGCGTGCAGGGGCCTGCCATTTGTGCTTGGGCAATGCACACAAGGGCGCACCATTGTACATGAACGTCGATCGATATCGCTTGACTGATGTGTGCAAGGGTCCACAAATATCACGCACGGACATGACATTATGCGCGGGATATGACCGAAGTCACTTGACTGAAGTGCGTAGGGGCCTGCCATTGTATGCCAGCCTCGACCGATGTCGCCTGGCCGATGTGGGTAGGGGTCCGCCGATACCACCAAGGTGATGCGCGTAGGGGCATACCGTTGTGCGTCGACGTCAACAAATGTTACTTAAACGACGTGGGCAAGGTCTGCAGATGTCACCTAAGCGATGCGCTGAGGCCTTGCCTTGTGCACGATTATCAAACAATGTGCGTAGAGACCTGCCATTGTGGAAAGGTCTCTTCTGATATCGCTCTACCAGTATGCACAGGGGTCCACTGATGCTTCTTTGAAGATAAACGCAGGGGTCTTCTGTTGTGCGCGAGCATCGATTCATGTCGCTTGGTCGAAGTGCACAGCGGTCTGCCATTGTACGCGAGCTTTAATGGTAGTATTTGGGTGATATGCGTAGGGATCTGCCGATGTCACCCACATGATGGACCAGGCATTAGGGCCTGACCTTGTGTGCGGGCATTGAGTGATATGGCTTGGCCGATGTACGCAGGGCCTGTCGTTGTGTGCGGGCCTCAGCCGATGTCGCCTAGCCGATGTGTACAGGGTCAACTAATGCCTCCCTTGTAATGCACACAGGGGCATGACATTGTGCATGGGCCTTAGTAGATGTCACTTGGCGGACATCCACAGGGGTCTGAAGATGTCGCCTAAGTGATGCATGTAAGGGCGTGATCTTGTGAGGAGGCATCAGCCGATGTCACTTTGCTGATGTGCGCAGGGGCCTGAATTGTGTGCGGGTGTCAATCGACAGGGGCCTGTCGTTTTGTACGGGCCTCGGCTGATGTCGCCTAGCTGATGTGCGTAGCTGTCACGACCCAAGCCTAGGGCCTAGATGTGACCGGCGAATGGGGAACCCGAAGGAACCCCAAATAAGCCTCATAGCGTATCATTACACATCCTTGGTAGCGGAAGCAATTAAATGACCATAAGCGATATGCATAATCAAGGGGGAAATCGGGACTAAGGGAGCAAGAAAAAAAAAAGAAATGATACATAAATACCATAGATGAGTCAAGCTCAAGCATAATACACAACTTGTCCAACACCACCTCTAAACATGAGTACTTAACGGGGGCCAAGACAAACTACCGGGCTCACCCTCATAGTCAAAACATAACTAGAAAGGAAAAGTTTTATACATAGCAAAAGATCATGAGCAACGTCCCCGAAATGGAGGACTCACCAATAACCACTATAGAAAATCGTACTAGCCACGCGGAGGAGGATGGTCAAGCGGTGCTCCGGTCCCTACATGGTGACATCATGTAGGCATAGAGTATGCGTTAGTACATTTGAATGTACTAAGTATATCGGATGCAATGCAATGCTACATTAGATGGACATCATAGGAAAAATGCGTAATCATACCCAATAGATAGCATATTAATGAAATGATATGTATAATGATGCTTACATAAAAATCATATTTAGTGGGACGTAGTACATGTGTGGCGAGTGACCATCAATATAGTATTTCCAAGGCCTACCACCCCCTTGGAGAGGCGAAAGAGGTACAAACCCCTCAATATGGTTACACGGGCCTACCACCCCCGAGCTAGGGACCAAGGTACAAACCCCTCGATATGGTTATACGGGCCTACTACCCCCCGTACTAGGCAACCAAGGTACCAACCCCTCGATACGGTTATACGGGCCTACTACCCCCCGTACTAGGCTTGGTCGACTCACAACACTTATATAGAGAAAATCATATACATGTGTCCATTTCATCATCATTTCAGTAATTACATAACCATCCGACTCATAGGATGTACCTTGGACCTTCCCTTTCTTAAGAATTCTATAAATGGGCATTTTATCAAACACAAGGTGGGCATTTGTTCATGTAAATGAAATCATGTATTTCAAGAATACTAAGTCCAACCAATTCCAAAATCCATATAAATCAGCCCACCAACAACATACATATATATATCAACCTTCATAATTTGATCATGGGAGCATGTAAACCATAAACATCACATAATAATTCCATTTCATGATAATATGCAAAATGGACCATAATAGGGTGTGTAATAGTAATTCCATAATTCAAGAGTTCATAAATAATCATAAGGACCCATAAACTTGAAGTAGAAATAGAGGATAAATGGTTGGACTTGTGGAAAGGAAGGTTTCCACAATCAAACCCACATACCTCAACTTTGGAGAATCCTTGATGAAGATTGGAATGGAGAATCGAAGCTTGAGATTGAGTCTTGAATCCGGAATTAGAGCTTGAGATGTTTGAATTTGGTTGAAGATCTTGGTGGAATTTTTGGAGAGGGCTTAGAGAGTGTTTTTGGAGTTAAGAAAAATGACTAAGTATGGGACATATCCCCTTTTTATAAAAAAAAACGTCTCCAACCCGCCTAAAAAAATAGCTCACTGGAAATTGCAAATCTGCACAGACAGGTTTTACGAAAATGGTCATAACTCCCTCATCCTAACTCGGAATGAGGTGAAACCAAGTGCGTTGGAAAGCTAACTCAAAGAGCTTTAATTTAATAGTTTGCAGCCCTTCCAGTTCCTTGTGTGCTAAGAGATATGCCCCTTTAAAGTTGACCCTCCAAATCGCAATTTTGCGATTTTTTTGAATTTTGATACGGTTGCTCTAAAATTCGGGTTAGACCCATTTCCCACTCAATTTGACCCCACAAATAAGAATATGAAGTCGAATTTCCGAAATCATGCACGGATTTTGAGATATATGGAAATTACAATTATAGGTGTTTCCGAAGCACATTTTCGGCATTTTTGGGGTCGTTTCAATATCTCCCCCTTGGGAACATTCGTCCCCGAATGTTAAAGAAACGTACATGAGAGACACAAACATGGCAAATTTCAGCCCACATAAGGATGCAACAATGCACTTACACCTTATTTCAAAACCTCAACATAGTTGTAAAACCACAATGAACTTGTCAACTTAAACATGAATGTATGCAATGACATGGGGGCTGAACTTAAGACCTGAGATTTTGTAAAGGGCTTAGATCAATACCTTAGGCTCGAGTGGAGTGGAAAAGATAAGGATATCGCCTTTGCATGTCCGCTTCGGCCTCCCAAGTAGCACTTTCAACTTGTTGATTTCTCCAAAGGACTTTAATGGAAGCCACATCTTTGTTTCTCAAACCTCTTCACTTGTCTATCTAAACCTGGACCGGAACCTCTTCATAGGTCAAATTATCTTCAACAACACCCACAACATCAAGAGACACAATGGCATTCGGATCACCCACACACTTCCTCAACATAGACACATGAAATACCGGATGAACCAAATCCATCTCGCTAGGCAATTCCAACTCATAAGCTACCTTGCCAATTCTCCTCATCACCTTATAAGGACCCACGTATCTTGGGCTCAACTTTCCCTTCTTACCAAAACGAACCACACCCTTCATGGGTGTCACCTTCAAATAAACCCAATCACCAACTCGGAATTCAAGAGCCTTCTCCTCGCATCGGCATAGGACTTTTGGCGACTTTGGCCATCTTCAACCTTTCTCTAATCATCCTAACCTTCTCAAGAGCCTCCATAACTAGGTTCTGGTCCTAACAAGGCCACCTCACCAACCTCCAAACCACCCAACCGGTGATCTACAACGCCTCCCATAGAGAGCCTCAAAAGAGCCATACCGATGCTAGAATGATAGCTATTGTTATAGGCAAACTCAATCAATGGAAGATGATCATCCCAACTACCCTTAAGTTCCAATACACAAGCCCTAAGCATATCCTCAAGTGTTTGGATAGTCCTTTCGGCTTGTCCATCCGTTTGCGGGTGAAAGGCCGTAGAAAGCTTGACTCTCGTACCTAGACCCCTTTGGAAAGACTTCCAAAAGTGTGAAGTAAATTGAGTACCACGGTCCGATATGATGGATAGAGGAATCCCATGCAACCTTACCAAGTCATGAATATATAACCTTGCATAATCTTCCGCCCCATATGTTGTCTTTACCGGTAGAAAATGAGCCGATTTTGTCATCCTATCAACCACCACCCAAATAGAATCAAAACATTTTCTAGTCTTGGGTAAACCAACTACAAAATCCATATTAATTTCTTCCCACTTCCAAGTAGGAATCTCTATGTCTTGGGTTAGACCACCCGGCCTTTGATGTTCGGCCTTGACTTGTTGACAACTATGACAACCGGAGACGAATTTGGCAATGTCCTTCTTCATGCCTCCCCACCAATACACATCCCTCAAATCTCTATACATTTTGGTGGAACCGGGGTGGATGGAGTAGGAAGAATTATGAGCCTCCTCAAGAATTTTCTCCCTCAAACCATCAACACAAGGCACACACAACCTACCTTGGTACCTAAGGGCACCATCTCCCCCTTGGGAGAAAACTTCCACCTTGCTCTCTTTCACCAAGGCCTTCAATTCAAACAAGGAAGAATCAAGATCTTGGTTTGCTATCACCTCATCAACCAAGGAAGACCTAGCACCATCAACAACGACCACACCACCATTACCAACCTCTTCCAACCTAACCCCCAACCTAGCCAACCGATGTACCTCCCTAGCCATTTCCCTATCACCAATATCAACATGAGCTAGGCTACCCATAGACACCCTACTCAAAGCATCCGCCACCACATTAGCTTTACCGGGATGATAATGCACACTCATATCATAATCTTTAAGAAATTCTAGCCACCTTCTTTGTCTCAAGTTGAGATCTTTTTGGGTGAAGACATATTGGAGGCTCTTATGATCGGTGAACACATCGACATGTACCCCATACAAATAATGACGCCAAATCTTTAAAGCAAACACCACCGCGGCTAATTCAAGATCATGCGTAGGATAGTTCTTTTCATGCACTTTGAGTTTCTAGAAGCATAGGCTATCACCTTATCATTTTGCATTAGGACACATCCCAAGCCAACTCTAGAAGCATCACAATACACAACAAATCCCTCAAGCCCATCCGGTAGTGACAATATAGGAGCGGACACAAGTTTATCTTTCAAGGTTTGAAAACTCCTTTCGCACTCGTCGGTCCACTCAAACTTAGCCTTCTTTTGTGTCAACTTAGTCATGGGAGAAGCAATAGAAGAAAACCCATTCACAAATCTCCGGTAGTAACCCGCTAAGCCCAAGAAGCTCCTAATATCCGACGGGGTCAATGGCCTAGGCCAATTTCTAATCACATCGGTCTTCTTAGGGTCTACCTTAATACCATCCCCCGACACCACATGACCTAGGAAGGCAACCTCCCTCAACCAAAATTCACACTTTTCATACTTGGCATACAACTTCTCCTCTCTTAATCTTTGCAACACAACCCTCAAGTGACCCGTATGTTCTTCCTCGCTATGCGAATAGATTAAAATATCATCAATGAAGACCACAACAGAAGAGTCAGTAGGTTTATAAAGACCCTATTATTAGGTCATTGAGGTAGCCCGGTGCAATTGTTCAACCCAAGGACATGACCACAAATTTCATAATTGTCATACCTAGTCATCGGAAGGCTGTCATTGGGAATGTCACCCTCCCTCACTTCACTTGATGATACCGGACCGAAGGATCAATCTTAGAGAAGTGGCTAGCCCCTTGCAAGTTGGTCGAACAGTCATCAATCCTAGCGAGAGGATATTTATTCTTGACGTGACCCTATTGATTTGCCGGTAATCGATACACATCCTAAGGGACCCATCTTTCTTCTTCACAAACAACACGGGGCACCCCATGGTGATTGGCTAGGCCTAATAAAACCCTTCTCCAACAAGTCCTCAATTGTTCTTTCAACTCCTTTAACTCCGCCGGGGCCATACGGTAAGGGGGAATAGAAATGGGTTGAGTATCGGGGAGGAGGTCTATGCCAAAATCTATTTCCCTTTCGGGAGGAACACCGGGAAGGTCATTAGGAAAGACATCAAGGAATTCATTTACGACCGGAACCGACTCTATAAGAAGGGTTTTGGACTCACATCCCTAACCCTCACAAGGTGATAGAGACACCCCTTAGAGATCAACTTACGGGCTTAATGCAAGAGATGAATCTACCCTTGACTACCACATTTTGGCTTTCCCACTCAAGAATGGGTTCACTTGGGAATTGGAACTTGACCCTACGGATTCTACAATCAATAGAAGCATAGTATGCATGCAACCAATCCATCCCAAGAACAACATCAAAATCGACCATGTTCAACTCAACAAGATCACAAGGCAATATTTTATGCAAGATGCAAATAGGACAATTTCTATAGACCTTCCTAGCAACAATATATGCACCAATAGGAGTAGACACCTTATATGACTCATGCAACAAGTCGGGCTCAACATGAAACTTTTTGGCAACAAAGGGGGTGACAAAAGAAAGAGAGGCACCCGGATCAATTAGTGCATATACATCAAAGTCAAAGATTTTCAACATACCGGTAACGACATCGGGGACTTCATCGACCCTTGCCTCCCATGCAAAGCATAAAATCGATTGTGCCTTGGGGCACCATCTTGTCGGCCCCCTCTCCCCAAAGGAACCGCATTGGCACCTTGTGGACGGACCTCTTTACCCTTGTTGCGATTTCGGGGACAATCCATTGCCTTGTGCCCCATTTCCCCACAACTGTAGCAAGCACCGGTATTTCTCAAACACGGGCCACCATAGCCCTTACCACACTTCGGACATACATCACTAGGACCCATACCACCAACACCTTGGGCCCTTGGAACGTCATTGGCAAACCCCCTATGGGGCGCATGAGAAGACCCTTGGCCTTGATGAAATCGGCCTCCCCTTCGACTTTGGAACTTGCCCTCAAAACGGGCCCTCTTGGCCTCATGACCCCTCCTCTTCCTCAACTTCTCCTCCTCCATTTGTTCGGCATAGACCATCAAGCGGGACAAGTCCATGTCACTAATCAACATTGCGGACCGGCATTCTTCACTCACTAGGTCGGACACACCCATCACGAATTTATTCATTCTAGACCGTGAGTCGGCAACCAAGTGTGGAGCATATCTTGAAAGTTGGTTAAACTTGAGGGCATACTCCCTCACACTCATAGATCCTTGTTTTAAATTCATGAACTCCACCAATTTGGCTTCCCTAAGCTCTAGAGGAAAGAATCGATTAAGGAAAGCCGTTTTGAACTCTTCCCAAGGCACCACATAGTTTGCCCCCTTCTCTCTCTTCCATTGGTTGTACCATATTTGGGCCACTCCTTTTAGTTGGTAGGCCGCCAACTCCGCCTTATTTTCTGACCTCACGCCCATGATAGCTAATATCTTGTGGACTTCATCAATGAACTCTTGAGGGTCTTCATCTAACTTAGACCCATAGAATTCTGGGGGATTCATCCGCACGAAGTCTCTCACCCGAGATGCCGGGGTAGGAGCCTGAGGGGCTTGGGTCCCGTGGTTGGCTTGATTAGCCATAGCTTGTGCAAATAAAGTAAGGGCATCCCGAAGATCCCCATTGGTCGGTTGTTCCTCGGGTGCGCGGGCTCGTCTTCCTCTTGTATTAGGCATGATCTAGCATAGCAAAGAACAACCGTTAGGGAAGAACTTAATTCAACTCTACAGCACGACTTAGAACATGGAGAAGGGAAACATTTCCTAAAACGTCTCATAGCCTCCTACTCATAGTTGTGGTGCACAACACAACCATGAATCGGACTCTAATCAACGCGGTGTGTTGGACTCCGAGGATCATTCAACCTAGTGCTCTGATACCAAGTTTGTCACGACCCAAGCCTAGGGCCTAGATGTGACCGGCGAATGGGGAACCCGAAGGAACCCCAAACAAGCCTCATAGCGTATCATTACACATCCTTGGTCGCGGAAGCAATTAAATGACCATAAGCGATAAGCATAATCAAGGGGGAAATCGGGACTAAGGGAGCAAGAAAAAAAAAGAAATGATACATAAATACCATAGATGAGTCAAGCTCAAGCATAATACACAACTTGTCCAACACCACCTCTAAACATGAGTACTTAGCGGGGGCCAAGACAAACTACCGGGCTCACCCTCATAGTCAAAACATAACTAGAAAGGAAAAGTTTTATACATAGCAAAAGATCATGAGCAACGTCCCCGAAATGGAGGACTCACCAATAACCACTATAGAAAATCGTACTAGCCACGCGGAGGAGGATGGTCAAGCGGTGCTCCGGTCCCTACATGTGACATCATGTAGGCATAGAGTATGCGTTAGTACATTTGAATGTACTAAGTATATGGGATGCAATGCAATGCTACATTAGATGGACATCATAGGAAAAATGCGTAATCATACCCAATAGATAGCATATTAATGAAATGATATGTATAATGATGCTTACATAAAAATCATATTTAGTGGGACGTAGTACATGTGTGGCGAGTGACCATCAATATAGTATTTCCAAGGCCTACCACCCCCTTGGAGAGGCGAAAGAGGTACAAACCCCTCAATATGGTTACACGGGCCTACCACCCCCCGAGCTAGGGACCAAGGTACAAACCCCTCGATATGGTTATACGGGCCTACTACCCCCCGTACTAGGCAACCAAGGTACCAACCCCTCGATACGGTTATACGGGCCTACTACCCCCCGTACTAGGCTTGGTCGACTCACAACACTTATATAGAGAAAATCATATACATGTGTCCATTTCATCATCATTTCAGTAATTACATAACCATCCGACTCATAGGATGTACCTTGGACCTTCCCTTTCTAAGAATTCTATAAATGGGCATTTTATCAAACACAAGGTGGGCATTGTTCATGTAAATGAAATCATGTATTTCAAGAATACTAAGTCCAACCAATTCCAAAATCCATATAAATCAGCCCACCAACAACATACATATATATATCAACCTTCATAATTTGATCATGGGAGCATGTAAACCATAAACATCACATAATAATTCCATTTCATGATAATATGCAAAATGGACCATAATAGGGTGTGTAATAGTAATTCCATAATTCAAGAGTTCATAAATAATCATAAGGACCCATAAACTTGAAGTAGAAATAGAGGATAAATGGTTGGACTTGTGGAAAGGAAGGTTTCCACAATCAAACCCACATACCTCAACTTTGGAGAATCCTTGATGAAGATTGGAATGGAGAATCGAAGCTTGAGATTGAGTCTTGAATCCGGAATTAGAGCTTGAGATGTTTGAATTTGGTTGAAGATCTTGGTGGAATTTTTGGAGAGGGCTTAGAGAGTGTTTTTGGAGTTAAGAAAAATGACTAAGTATGGGACATATCCCCTTTTTATAAAAAAAAAACGTCTCCAACCCGCCTAAAAAAATAGCTCACTGGAAATTGCAAATCTGCACAGACAGGTTTTACGAAAATGGTCATAACTCCCTCATCCTAACTCGGAATGAGGTGAAACCAAGTGCGTTGGAAAGCTAACTCAAAGAGCTTTAATTTAATAGTTTGCAGCCCTTCCAGTTCCTTGTGTGCTAAGAGATATGCCCCTTTAAAGTTGACCCTCCAAATCGCAATTTTTGCGATTTTTGAATTTTGATACGGTTGCTCTAAAATTCGGGTTAGACCCATTTCCCACTCAATTTGACCCCACAAATAAGAATATGAAGTCGAATTTCCGAAATCATGCACGGATTTTGAGATATATGGAAATTACAATTATAGGTGTTTTCGAAGCACATTTTCGGGCATTTTTGGGGTCGTTTCAGTAGCGGTCTACCGATTTCGCCCTAGAGATACACGCAGGGGGACGCCATTGTGCGCGAGCCTCGGCTGGTGTCGCTTCGACGACTTCCACAGAGGTCTGTCGATGTCGCCTAAATGATGCACGCAAGGGCCTGATCTGATGCGCGGGTATCAACCAATGTGCGCAGGGGCATGCCACTGTGTGCAGGCTTTACCCGATGTTGCCGGGGAGATATGCGTAGGATCTTGTCGTTGTGTGCGGGCCTCCCGACATGTGACATTTCATTAGGATTGCACTCGACATCCCAAAAAACCTTTAATAGTGACATCATTATTTGGCACAAATTTTCCATTGGCATGTGATTAGGTATTAGAAATGCACTCGATGACATGGAGAACCTCTAATTGCTAAATCGGTATTGGGTGCGAGCATCGCATTTGACAAGTCATAGGTTGAAATTTTCTAAAAAAATAATTAAATAGGAAAAAATTTAAAAAAAATATGAAAAACCCCGCCAAACACAATTCTGTTTGCACAAATGAGTTTAAAATATAAAAAATAATAGTTTTAAAAAAAATAATTATTTTAATACATGTCGAAATTTTCCAAAAAAGGTAATTAAATAGTAAATGAAATAAAATTAACTACATATAAAACCCATCAAACACAATTTCGCTTGTACAAATGAGTTTTAAATGTTACAAAATGATAGTTTTCAATAAAACTTTTTGATTTTTTTACATATCGAAATTTTATGAAAAAATAATTAAATAGGAAAAAAATATAAAAACTGCCAAACACAATTCCTCTTTAACAAATGAGTTTCAAATGTATAAAATATTAGTGTTTAATAAAAAAAATTGATTTTTTATATGTCGAAATTTTAAAAAAATAATAATTAAATAGAATAAAATAAAAGAAAATATAAAAAACTACCAAACACAATTCTACTTTCAACAATGAGTTTCAAATATAAAAAATAATAGTGTTCAATAAGAAAATTTGATTTTTTTGCATGTCAAAATTTGTCGAAAAAATAATTAAAAAGAAAATAATAAAAGAAAATATTAAAAAACCACAAAATACAATTCCGATTTCGCCAATGAATTTCAAATTTCAAAAATAAAAGTTTCCAATAAAAAATTTTGATTTTTTTATATGTCGAAATTATCCGAAAAAAACAATTAAATAAAAAAAATAAATGAAAATATAAAAAAACCACCAAACACAATTCCGCTTTCACCAATGAAATTCAAATGTCAAAAATAAAAGTTTCCAATAAAATTTTTTGATATTTTTATATTTTGAAATTTTCAGAAAAAAATAATCAAATAGAAAAATAAAAGAAATATATAAAAAAAAGACCAAACATAATTCCGCATTCACCAATGAGTTTCAAATGTCAAAAATAAAAGTTTCCAATAAAGAATTTTGATTTTTTTATATGTCGAAATTTTTCAAAAAAAATAATTGAATATGAAAAAAAAGATTTTAAAAATAAAAAACCACCAAAAAAATTTTTACTTGCAAAAATGACTTTAAAATATATAAAATAATAGATTTCAGAACGAGAAATTTAACTTTTTAAAAGTAAAAATATTCCGAAATAATAATTAAGTAGAAATTTTTCAAAAAAATAAATAAAAACACCACAAAACACACTTCGGCTTGCTAAAATGACTTTCACATAACGAAAATAAAAGTTTCGATTTTTTTTGTATCGAATTCTACTTGGGCGATAAGGGCATGGGCTTGTACTTGTGCGTGGGCATTGATCAATGTCACTTGGCTGATGAGCGCATGAGCCTACCATTGTGTGCAGGCCTTGGTCGATGTCATATGGTCGATGTGCGTAGAGGTCAGCCGATGTAGCCTTGGCGCTGTGTGCATAGGCCTACCGTTGTGTGGGAGCCTAAGCCATTGTAGCTTTTTCGACGTGCGTAGTGCTCTGCCAATGTCACCTAAGTAATATGCGCAGAGGTTTGGTCTTGTGCGTGGGTATCCACACATGTTGCTTAACCAATGTGCGCAGGGGCCTGCCCTTGTATGCGGGGCTCGGTCGATGTATCTTGGCCGATGTTTGAAGGGATCCGTCGATGTCGCTTGCCCGATATGTGAAGGGGCCCGCTGATGTTGCTTGGATGATGCTTGTATGGGTGTGCTGTTGTGGGACTAGGCCATTGTGCACTTGGGGTCCACAGATGTTGCTTGAGCGATGCGTGCAGGGGCCTGCCATTTTCGCTTAGGCAATGCGCACAAGGGCGTACCATTGTACAAGAACCTCGATTGATATCGCTTGACTGATGTGTGTCGTGGTCCATAAATATCATGCACGTACCTGATGATGTGAGGCCAAAAATATATTTTCTTATCATTATTTGTCTCAAATTTAGTATTTATATTTGTCCTTTTTGAGCATGAATTTTATGGATTGTGCTAAATAGTGTATTTTATCTGTAGGATTAAATTGGTGTGAAGTTGAAGAAGTTTGGAGCTAAAACAAATTAAAAATGGAAGATTCTAGAAGGAAAATCAAGCAGGCAGCTTAATGGATTAAATTGAATATTATATTATAATTATACATATACATATTCCAATAGTGTGTGTAAATTAAGGGACGTGCCAGAGGTGCCACGTGGCAGAAGGGACGGCAACAAGAGTTTGAGGTGGTGCACTGTTCACGTAGGAATCCAATTCCGTTTCGGTTTTGGGCTCCTAATTTGTTTTGAACTCAATTATTTTATTCAGGGTTTTCTACATCTATAAATAGTCTATAGAAATAATTATTAGAGCAGATACTACTGAAGGAAGACACTTTGTAAGGAAAAATTGTCAGTACTTTTTAGGGTTCTTTTCTTCTTCTTTTTCTTAGGTATTTGTAGCTAAAGACCCTTGTTCTGGGGCTGTGGGCATGGGTAATTGTTGAACATCGATTGTTTTGAATTAATGTTGGTTATCGTTTAAATTACTTTTGTATTCTTGTTTTAGTATTTCATGCTTGATCACCATAGAAATAAATTTATTGTCTATTCTTGGACTCGAGAGTTAAAGAGGTAGATAGACCAAAGAATGCAAAGAGCCTGTTCTAACTTTGTTTAGATTCGTGTTCAGGAGTGATGCCCGGATGAACACCTCGCTTGGTTACGAAACAGGATGAAATATAAATGCTCGCCAATTAGGACTGCCTATCCCCGCTCAATGATGTAGTTAGACAGCTAGTTGGAGTAGGCGATTAGAGGTCGAGAGATCATGATCATAAAATCAACCCTGTAAATCAGTAATTTGATAACCTTAGTTAATTCATTACATGAGATGTGATACATGAAACCCTATGCATGTTGCAGCCTTGGAATTGTCCCAATCACTGTAAGTTAATCTTTGTATTTAATTTTTGCATTCTTTTATTTCTTTTGGCACTCTTAAATAAATAATTAGACTAGTATAATTTAGTAAATAGTTAATTGACAAGTCTCTGTGGGTTCGATATTCCGGTTCTTAAAGAGCCACTTATTACTTTTGTGACCACGTACACTTGCGTGTGCAATTGGAAGCAACACCTGACATTTAGCGCGGGACATGACCGATGTCACTTGACTGACGTGCGTAGGGGCCTGCCGTTGTATGTCAGCCTCGACCGATATCGCCTGGCCGATGTGGGTAGGGGTCCGCCGATAGCACCTAGGTGATGCGAGTAGGGGCTTACCATTGTTTAACATCCTCAAAAAATGTCACATGAACAACGTGCTCAGGGTCTGCTGATGTCACCTAAGCGATGTGTAGAGGCTTTGCCTTGTGCGAGGTTATCAATCAATGTGCGCAGGGGCCTGCCATTGTGTAAAGGCCTCATCCGATATCGCTCTACCTTTATGCACAGGGGTTCACTGATGCTTCTTGGAAGATGCACGCAGGGGTCCGCCGTTGTGCGCGAGCCTCGATTGATGTCGCTTGGCCGAAGTGCAAAGCGCTCTGCCTTTGCTCGCGAGTTTTAATGGTATTATTTAGGAGACGTGCGCAGGGATCTGCCGATGTCACCAACATGATGGGCACTGCATTAGGGCCTGCCGTTGTGCGCGGGCATTGAGTGATATAGCTTGGCCGATGTAAGCAGGGCCTGTCGTTGTGTGCAAGCCTCAGCCGATATCGCCTAGCCGATGTGTGCAGGGGTCTACTAATGCCACCCTTGTGATGCATGCAGGGGCATGACATTGTGCGTGGACCTTGGTCGATGTAACTTTGCTAATGTGCACAGGGGCCTACCGTTAGGTGCGGGAGTCAACCGATGTGGGCAGGGGCCTGCCGTTCTGTACGGGCCTCTGCCAATGTCGCCTGGTTGATGTGCATATGGGTCTACCGATGTCGCTCTAGCAATTCACGCAGGGGCATGCCATTGTACGAGGGCCTTGGCCAATGTCGCTTTGCCGACGTCCACAAGGGTCTGTTGATGTCGCCTAAATAATGCACGCAAGGGCCTGATTTTATGCACTGGCATCAACCAATATGCGTAGGGGCATGCCATTGTGTGCGGGCTTTAGCCGATGTTGCCTGGAAGATATGCGTAGGGTCTTGCCGTTGTGTGCGGGCCTCAGCCAAAGTCGCCAGGTCTTTGTGCGCAGGGGTCTTTCGATGTGTCCTGGGCGAGACGCGCAGCAGCCTGTTGATGTCACATGGGCTTTAAGAGATGCTTGCAAGGGGCTGCCGATGTCACTTAGATGTTGCTGAGTATTCATGTGCGTTGACTTGTTCCTACGCCTCCCAACATGTCACTTTTCATTAGGATTGCACTCGACATCCCAAAAACCTATAATAGTGACATCATTATTTGGCACAAATTTTCCGTTGGCATATGATTAGGCATTAGAAACGCATTCGACGACACAGAAAACCTCAAATTGCTAAATCGGTATTGGGTGCGAGCATAGCATTCGACAAGTTATTGGTCAACATAGTTCTACATTTAGCCACCGCCGACGTCACATGTGCGTTGACATCTTCATACGGGACAGCATGTAGATGTCGGGCACATGCATCGCTTCTAGCCCAACAAGCGGACGACGGGCTTCAAGCCCAAGAAGAGGTGCCCTCAGCCTAATGGCTTCAGGCGCAACTTGCGTTCAAAAACTCAATGGTTCACTTGATTCTGCAATTCACAACAAATATCGCAATTCACTATATTCTTCATCGATGTAAGGGCCGAGATATTCATTACCGAGAGTCGTTTGTGTTTCAAAAGAAGTACACATCCCCCAATGAATTCTACAGATCGGGTGCAAGAGGCGGGCTATCAATTTGTAATCCTTGGCATTTTATGCACCAGGATTCGTTAGTTGCCCGACAGGTGCGCGAGCGCGCACGTCGGGGATGGGAGGGAGACTCGTAAGAAGTGGGCCTGGGAACCCTAGTCGTGCATCGCCCCCGAGTGTTCAAACATGTTCACGGGTCGGTCTACTTTGTATGTTTTGATAATGATCCTTCTGCATGTTCACCTACGTAAACTTTGTTACAACTTCTCATTCCTCTAAATGATAATGTTCACTGGAATTCTCTTGACATCGCGGGCAAAGAATCGCCCATGTCACCCCGATCTAAACATATCACAGGATCATTTGATTGGTTCCGCAACGGGTAGTGTGTACAAAGGGCAAGGACGTAGTCAAACACCATTCCGCTTGCACAAATGAGTTTCAAATATAAAAATAATAGTTTTCAAAAAAAAAATTTTATGTATGTCGAATTTTTATTGAAAAAAAATTAAATAGAAAAAATAACAAAAAAACCACCAAACACAATTCCACTTTCACAAATGAGTTTCAAACATTTAAAATAATAGTTTTAAATAAAAAAAATGATTTTTTATAGGTCAAAATTTTTTGAAAAAATAATTAAATAGGAAAAAATAAAAACACATATTTAAAACCCCACCAAACACAATTCCGCATGCACAAATGAGTTCGAAATATAAAAAAGAATAGTTTTTTAAAAAATAATTATTTAATATATGTTGAAATTTTCCAAAAAAGTAATTACATAGTAAATGAAATAAAATAAACTATAAAATACCCACCAAATACAATTCCACTTGCAGAAATGAGTTTCAAATGTTAAAAAATGATAGTTTTCAATAAAGTTTTTTGATTTTTTGACATATCAAAATTTTCTAAAAAAAATATTAAAAGTGCCAAACACAATTCCGCTTTCACAAATGAGTTTCAAATGTAAAAAATAATAGTGTTTAATAAAAACATTTAATTTTTTTATATGTCGAAATTTTCTGAAAAAATAATTAAATAGAAAAAAATAAAAGAAATTATGAAAAACCACCAAACACAATTCCGCTTTCATCAATGAGTTTCAAATGTCATAAATAAAAGTTTTCAACAAGAAAATTAGATTTTTTTGTATATCGAAATTTTTCGATAAAATAATTCAATAGAAAAAATAAAAAATATATATAAATTCCACCAAATACTATTCCACTTTCACCTATGAGTTTCAAATGTCAAAAATAAAAGTTTCAAAAAAATTGATTTTTTTATATGTCGAAATTTTCGGAAAGAATTAATTAAACAGAAAAAAATATTAAAAAACCACCAAACACAATCCCGCTTTCACTAATTAGTTTCAAATGTAAAAAATAAAAGTTTCCAATAAAATTTTTTGATTTTTTTGTATGTCGAAATTTTCTTAAAAAAATAATCGAATAGAAAAAAATAAAAGAAAATATAAAAAAAAACCAAACAAATTTCCGCTTTCACTAAGGAGTTTCAAATGTAAAAAATAAAAGTATTCAATAAATTTTATTATTTTCTTATATGTCGAAATTTTCTGAAAAATAATTAAATATGAAAAAAAAATTAACAAAAAAAAACCATAAAAAAAATTTACTTGCACAGATGACTTTAAAATATAAAATATAATAAATTTCAAAATGAAAAATATATTTTTTTATAAGTCAAAATTTTCTGAAAAAATAATAAAATAGGAATTTGTTTTAAAAAATATAAAAACACCACCAAACACACTTCAGCTTGCAAAAATAAATTTCACATAACATATATAAGAGTTTTCAATTTTTTTTGTATCGAATTTTTCCTAAAAAAAAAGTGATGACATCCTAATGTTAAGTGGGCGCAAGCGCCTTGGCCGACGTCACCTGGGCGATAGGGGCATGGGCTTGCACTCGTGCGGGGGCATCGGTCGATGTCACTTGGCTGATGAGCGCAAGGGCCTACCATTGTGTGCAGGCCTTGGCCGATATGCATAGGGGCCTACCGATGTAGCCTTGTTGATGTGTACATAGGCCTACCGTTGTGCGTGAACCTAAGCCGTTGTAACTTTTTCGACGTGCGTAGTGCTCTGCCGATTTCACCTAAGTAATGTGCACAGAGGCTTGGCCTTGTGTGCGGGCATCGACACATGTCGCTTAATCGATGTGTGCAAGGGCATGCCCTTGTGTGCGGGCCTCGATCGATGTCGCTTGGCCGATGTGTGAAAGGGTCCGTCGATGTCGCTTGGGTGATGTGTGCAAGGGCCTGCCAATGTGTATGGGCCTCAACCTATATCTGTAGGGGTCCGTTGATGTTTCTTGCATGATGCATGTAGAAACGTGCTATTATAAAACTAGGCCGTTGTGCGCTGGGGTCCACCGATGTTGCTTAAGTGATGCGTGTTGGGACCTGCAATTTTCTCTTGGGCAATGCACACAAGGGCGTACCATTGTACATGAACCTCGATTGATATCGCTTGACTGATGTGTTCAGTGGTCCACAAATATCACGCACGGACCTAACATTATGCACGGGACATGACCGATATCAGTAGGCTGACGTGTGTAGGGGCCTACCGTTGTATGCCAACCTCGACTGATGTCTCCTGGACGATGTGGGTAGGGGTTCGCCGATACCACCTAGGTGATGCGCGTAGGGGCTTACCATTGTGTGTCGGCCTTAACAAATGTCACTTGAACGACGTGCGCAGGGTCTGCCGATGTGACCTAAGCGATGCGTAGAGGCCTTGCCTTGTGCGCGGTTATCAATCAATATGTGCAGGGGCCTGCCATTGTGTAAAGGCCTCATCTGATATCGTTCCTCTGGTATGTACAGGGGTTCACTAATGCTTCTTGGAAGATGAACGCAGGGGTCTGTCATTGTGCATGAGCCTCGATTGATATCGCTTGGCTGAAGTACACAGCGGTCTGCCGTTGTGCACGAGCTTTAATGGTATTATTTGGGCGACGTGCGTAGGGATCTACTGATGTCACCAACTTGATGGACACTGCATTTGGGCCTGACCTTGTGCGCGGGCATTGAGTGATATGGCTTGGCCGATGTACGCAGGGCCTGTCGTTGTGTGCGGGCCTCAGCCGATGTCGCTTAGCCGATGTGTGTAGGGGTCTACTAATGCCGCCCCTTTGATGCACGAATGGTCATGACATTGTGCTTGGGCCTTGGTTGATGTCACTTTGCAGACATCCATAGGGGTCTGAAGATGTCGCCTAAGAGATACATGTAAGGGAGTGATCTTGTGAGCGGGCATCATCCGATTTCACTTTGCTGATGTGCGCAGGGGACTGCCGTTCTCTATGGGCCTAGGCCATTGTCGCCTGGCTGATGTGCGTAGGAGTCTACCGATGTCGCCTTTGAAATACATGCAGGGGCATGCGATTGTCCGCGGGCCTCGGCCAATGTCGCTTAGCCGACGTCCACAGGGGTCTGTTGATGTCGCCAAAATGATAGTCGCAAGGGCCTGATCTTATGTGCGAGCATTAAACAATGTGCGCAGGGGCATGCCATTGTGTGCAGGCTTTAGCCGATGTTGCCTGGAAGATATGCATAGGGTCTTGCCGTTGTGTGCAGGCCTCAGCCGAAGTCGCCAGGTCTATGTGCGCAGGGGTCTTTCCATGTCTCTTGAGCAAGACGCGCAGAGGCTTGCCGATGTCACGTGGGCTTTATGCGATGCTTGAAAGGGGCTGCCGATGTCACCTAGATGCTGCTGAGTTCGCATGTGCTTTGACATGTTCCTACGCCTCACGACTTGTCACTTTTCATTAGGATTGCACTCGACATCCCAAAAAACCTATAATAGGGACATCATTAACTGGAACAAATTTTCCGTTGGCATATGATTAGGCATTAGAAATGAACTCGACGACACGGAAAACCTCTAATTGCTAAATCGATATTAAGTGCGAGCATCGCATTCGGTAAGTTATTGGTCAACATAGTTCAACATTTAGCCGCCACCGACGTCGCATGTGCATTGACATCTTCTTACGGGTCAGCATGCAGATGGCGGGCGCATGCGTCTCTTTAATCCCATCAAGCGGACGGCGGGCTTCAAGCCTAGGAAGAAGTGCCCTCGGTCTAAGGGCTTCGGGCTCAACTTGCGTTCAAAAACTTAATGGTTCACCTGATTTTGCAATTCACAACAATTATCGCAATTCACTATGTTCTTCATCGATGCAAGAGCCGAGATGTTCATTGCCGAGAGTCCTTGTGCTTCAAAAGAAGTACACATCCCTTAATGAACTTCACAGATCGGGTGCGAGGGGCGGGCTATCAATTTACAATCTTTGGTATTTATGCACCAAGATTCGTTAGTCGCCCGACAAGTGCACGAGCGCGCACGCCGGGGACGGGAGGGAGACTCGCAGGCAGAGGACCTGGGAATCCTAGCCTTGCATCGCCCCCCAGTGTTCAAACATGTTCGCGAGTCGTTCTACTTTTTAGGTTTTGATAATGATCCTTCTGCATGTTCACCTACGTAAACCTTGTTACGACTTCTCATTCCTCTAAATAATAAGGTTCAATGGAATTCTCGTGACGTCGTGGGCAGCGAATCGCCCATGTCACCGTGATCTGAACATATCACAGGATCATTCGATTGGTTCCGCAATGGGCAGTGTGTACAAAGGGCAGGGACGTAGTCAAACACAATTCCGCTTGCACAAATGAGTTTCAAATATAAAAACAATAGTTTTCAAAAAAAAATAATTTATATGTCAAAAAAAAATTGAAAAAAATTAAATAGAAAAAATAATTAAAAATCCACCAAACACAATTCCGTTTTCTCAAATGAGTTTCAAAAGTCTAAAATAATAGTTTTTGATAAAAAAAATTAATTTTTTTATATGTTGAAATTTTCTGAAAAATATTTTACTAGGAAAAATTAAAAACAAATATGAAAAACCCCACCAAACACAATTCCGTTTCCACAAATGAGTTCGAAAAATTAAAAATAATACTTTTTTAAAAAATATATATATTTTAATATATATTGAAATTTTCAAAAAAGTAATTTAATAGTAAATAAAATAAAATAAACTATAAAAAACCCCTCAAAACACAATTCCGCTTGCACAAATGAGTTCCAAATGTTAAAAAATGATAGTTTTCAATAAAAGTTTTTTATTTTTTTGCATATCAAAATATTCTAAAAAAATTAATTAAGTAGGAAAAAAATATAAAAACAGCCAAACATAATTCATCTTTCACAAATGACTTTCAAATGTAAAAAATAATAGTGTTAAATAAAAAAAATCAACTTTTTAAAATGTAAAAATTTTCCGAAAAAAATAAAATATAGAAAACCACCAAACACAATTCTGCTTTCACCAATAAGTTTCAAATGTGAAAAATAATAGTGTTCAATAAGAAAATTTGATTTTTTTGTTTGTCGAAATTTTCTAAAAATCTAATTTAATAGAAAAATTTAAAAGAAAATATAAAAGAACTACAAAATACAATTCCGCTTTCACCAATGAGTTTCAAATGTCAAAAATAAAAGTTTCCAATATAAATTTTTGATATTTATATATGTCGAAATTTTTCGAAAAAAATAAAAGAAAATATAAAAAAACCACCAAACACAATTCCGCTTTCACCAACGAGTTTCAAATGTAAATAATAAAAGTTGCTAATAAAAAAAATTGAATTTTTTATACGTTGAAATTTTTCGAAAAGAATAATCAAATAGAAAAAAATAAAAGAAAATATAAAAAACCACCAAACTCAATTCCGCTTTCACCAATGAGTTTAAAATGTCAAAAATAAAAGTTTCCAATAAAAAGGTTTAAATTTTTTCTTTGTTGAAATTTTTCTAAAGAAACAGTTAAATATGAAAAAAATAAAAAAAATGACTTTCACATAACAAAAATAAAAGTTTTCCATTTTTTCTGTATCAATTTTTTCCAAAAAATAAGCGATGTCATCCACTAATGTCGGGTGGGCGCGAGCGCCTCAGTTGATGTCACCTGGTTGATAAGGACATGGGCATGCGCTTGTGTGCAGACATCGGTCGATGTCACTTGGCTGATGAGCGCAAGGGACTACCATCGTGTGCAGGCCTTGCTCGATGTCAAATGGACAATATGCATAGGCCTACCATTGTGCGTGAGCCTATGCCTCTCGACATGTAACTTTTCACTAGGATTGCACTCGACATCCCAAAAAACCTATAATAGTGACATCTTTATTTGGCACAAATTTTCCGTTGGCATATGATTAGGCATTAGAAATGTACTCGACGAGACGGAAAACCTCTAATTGCTAAATCGGTATTGGGTGCGAGCATCGTATTCAACAACTTATTGGTCAACATAGTTCAACACTTAGCCGCCGCCGACGTTGCATATGCGTTGACATCTTCCTACGGGTCAGCATGCAGACGACAGGTGCATGCGTCGCTTTTAGCCCAGCAAGCGGACGGCGGGCTTCAAGCGTAGGAAGAAGTGCCCTCGGCCTAATGGATTCGGGCGCAACTTGCGTTCAAAAACTCAATGGTTCAATTGATTCTGCAATTCACAGCAAGTATCGCAAATCACTATGTTCTTCATCGATGCAAGAGCCGAGATATTCATTGCCGAGAGTCGTTTGTGCTTCAAAAGAAGTACACATCCCCGAATGAATTCCACAGATCGGGTGGGAAGGGCGGGCTATAAATTTACAATCCTTGGCATTTTATGCACCATGATACGTTAGTCGCCCGACAGGTGCATGAGCACGCACGCCGGGGACCGAAGGGAGACCCGCAGGCAAGGGGCATGGGAACCCTAGCCTTGCATCGCCCCCGAGTGTTCAAACATGTTCTCAGGTCGTTCTACTTTGTATGTTTTGATAATGATCCTTTTGCATGTTCACCTACGTAAACCTTGTTACGACTTCTCATTCCTCTAAATGATAAGGTTCACCGAAATTCTCACGACATCGCGGGTAGCTAATCTCCCATGTCTCTGCGATCTGAACATATCACCGGATTATTTGATTGGTTCCCCAACAGGCAGTGTGTACAATGGGCAGGGATGTAGTCAAACACAATTTCTCTTGCACAAATGAGTTTCAAATAGAAAAATAATAGTTTTCAAAAAAAATATCTTAATATATGTCGAAATTTTTTTTGAAAAAAATTAAATAGAAAAAAATAATAAAAAAACCACCAAACACATTTTCGCTTTCACAAATGAGTTTCAAGCATGAGAAAATGGCCAAAAGCCCCTCCAATCTATATTCGGATTTCCAACTACACACTTTAACTTCACGAGAGTCCCATTACCCCCCTAAAGTGTTTAAAACTGAAATTATTACCTCCCTGAATGCTTAGCTGGCAAAGAGAGTGCATTTCACTCTCTTTGAGAGAGTGAGCAGAAAAAATAAATATTAGAACTTTATTTTTAATCTCTTTTATAAATATATGTATTTTTATTTTTTTCTTATTTATTGTATTTCTTCTCCATAGCAACAAAGACCAAATTCCTCCACCATTCATCATCTCCACCCCCATCCCCACCCACCCCCACCCCCAAAAAAAAACAAAAATTTAAAGTTTGTTTTTAAAAAATATTTTCAATTTCAATTTTTTATTTTCTACTCTCTAGTATAAAAATAAAAGATATTTTCTTTAAAATGTTTTTCATTAATAAATCAAACACTAAAAAATATTTTTCAAAAAATATTTCTACTCACCAACCAAACATGAGAAAATAAGTCAAAATCCACTTGTTTTCGAGGAAAACATTTTCCTTCCTACCAAACATACCCTAAGTCATTATGAATGAAGGAAAAAATCGCATATTCAAATGTTATGACGAAATCAAAATCATGAAATTAGAAATAAATCACAAGGAAACTCAATAGTAAACCAACTTGTATGCACAAATGCACGAGGAAACACAAGTTAAGTGAAGCTTTACCAGAACGACCAAACAATTGGGAACCGCCGGAGAAGAGCACATTTGAATTATGCGATATCAGAAGCTGTTGTAGACAAAAAGGAATTAACCAAAATGAAAGAAATTTTGACAGACATGAAAATATCCTCAAAAGTTCAATGAATAAAAATTAAAAATTTACTTTTAATATTTTTTCGTTAATACATGCATTTTAATTATTTTTTTTCTTATTTATTTCTACTTCTAATTTGATTTCTTCTCCAAAGCAACTTAGTAGAGCATCAATGGAAGCCACCAAATTTTGGACCCAAAATCTTTCAAATCCAAACAAATTTAAGCTCAATACAGTGACACTCAACTAATTTTCTTCAATAAACTTTCAATACAAGGAAAATTCTTGATCCTATATTCAATACCCAAAAGACCCACAAATTAATTCAGAAAAAGGTCCAAATATTGCATATTGAAATAGTTCTATAAGAAAATTAGGAACTTCTCTGGAAATAATTCAAACAAAGATTAGCAAAGTAAATTTTTTTTATTACAAATGGAACTTGAAATTTCCATTTCAATGGCAGAAAATTTTTAGCCAAAGAAAAGGAAAAAAAAAAGAAGAAGAAATGGGCTGAAAAAGAATAGAAAAAAATATAAAAGGCAAATAAAATAAAGAAAAGGAATAATAATATTTTTATATAAAATAATTGCAGAATAAAGAAATTTTTTTTTAAAAAAAGTTAATATTACGTGGCAGGGCGCGTGCAATTCACTTTTTAAATATAAATCTGGGTGTGCGTTTTTAAAGGGGTATATATTATACTTTTAAAATGTTCAGGGGGATAATAGGACTCCCGTAAAGAATAAGTGTGTAGTTGAGAATTGGGTAATAGACTAGGGGGGTTTTAGACCATTTTCTCTTTCAAACATCTAAAATAATAATTTTCAATTAAAAATATTAAATTTTTTAAATGTCGAAATTTTCTGAAAAATAATTAAATAGGAAAAAATAAAAACAAATATGAAAAACCCAACCAAAAACAACTTGCACAAATAATTTCGAAATATAAAAAATAATAGTCTTTAAAAAATAATTATTTTAATATATGTCGAAATTTTCCAAAAAAGTAATTAAAAATTAAATAAAGGAAAATAAACTATAAAAAACCCACCAAACAAAATTACGCTTGCAAAAATGTGTTTCAAATGTTAAAAAATAATAGTTTTCAATAAAAAAAATTTGATTTTTTTTCATATTAAAATTTTCTTTAAAAAATAATTAAATAGGAAAAAAAATATAAAAATTGTCAAACACAATTCCGCTTTCACAAATGAGATTCAAATGTAAACAATAATATTGTGTAACAAAAAAATCAGTGTATACAAATTTTTTGACTAAAATAATTAAACAGAAAATATAAAAACCACCAAACACAATTCCGCTTTAACAAATGAGTTTCAAATGTCAAAAATATTAGTGTTCAATATGAAAATTTGATTTTTATGGAAGTAAAATTTTTTTGAAAAAATAAAAGAAAATATAAAAAGACCGCCAAACACAATTCCGCTTTCACCAATGAGTTTCAAATGTAAAAAATCAAAGTTTCCAATAAAAAATTTTAATTTTTTAATATGTCGAAATTTTTTCAAAAAAATAACATAAAATATAAAAAAAAACACCAAACACAATTTCGCTTACTCCAATGAGTTTCAAATGTCAAAAATAACAGTTTTCACTAAAAAAACTTGATTTTTTTATATGTCGAAATTTTCTGAAAAAAATAATTAAATATGAAAAAATTTAAAAAAACCACCAAAAAAGATTTTACTTGCACAAATAACTTTAAAATATAAAAAAATATATATTTCAAAATGAAAATTTTATATTTTTAAGAGTCAAAATTTTCTGAAAAATATAATTAAAGAAGAATTTTTTAAAAAAAAATATAAAAACACAACCAAACACACTTTGACTTGCAAAAATGACGTTCACATAACAAAAATAAAAGTTTTCAATTCCTTTTTTATCGAATTTTTCCTAAAAATAAGCGATTACATCCACTAATTTCAGGAGGGCGCGAGCGCCTCGGCCGATGTTGCCTCAGAAATAAGGGCGTGATTCTATGCTTGTGCGTAGGCATCGGTCGATGTCACTTGGCTGATGAGCGCAAGGGCCTACCGTTGTGTGCAGGGCCTGGCCGATGTCATTTGGCCGATGTGCGTAGGGGCCTGCCGATGTAGCCTTGGCGATGTGTGCATATGCCTACCGTTGTGCTTGAGCCTAAGCCGTTATAGCTTTTTCGACGTGCAATGTGCCCTGCCGATGTCACCTAAGTAATGTGCGCAGAGGCTTTGCCTTGTGCGCGGGCATCGACACATGTCTCTTAACCAATGTGTGTAGGGGCCTGCCCTTGTATTCGGGCCTCGGTCGATGTCGCATGGCCGATGTGTGAAGGGGTCCATCGATGTCGCTTGGGTAATGTGCGCAGGGGCCTGCCATTGTGTATGGGCCTCAGCCTATGTCCGTAGGGGTTCTCTAATGTTGCTTGGATGATGCGTGTAAGGGCGTGCTGTTGTGGGACAAGGCCATTGTGCGCTAGGGTCCGCCGATGTTGCTTGAGCAAAACGTGCAGGGGCTTGCCATTTTTGCTTGGGCAATGCATACAAGGGCGTACCATTGAACATGAACCTCGATCGATATCGCTTTACTGATGTGTGCAGTGGTCCACAAATATCACGCACGGAGCTGACATTATGCGCGGGACATGACCGATGTCACTTGATTGACGTGCGTAGCAGCCTGCCGTTGTATGCCGGCCTCGACCGATGTTGCTTGGCCGATGTGGGTAGGGGTCCGCAGATACCACCTAGGTGATGCGCGTAGGGGCTTACCATTGTGCATCGGCCTAAAAAAATTTCACTTGAACGACGTGCGCAGGGTTTGCCGATGTCACCTAAGCGATGCGCAGAGGCCTTGCCTTGTGCACGATTATAAATAAATATGCTTAGGGGCTTTCCATTGTGTAAAGTCCTCATTCGATATCGCTCTACCAGTATGCGCAAGGGTTCACTGATTTTTCTTGGAAGATGCACGCAGGGTTTTGCCGTTGTGCGTGCTCGATTGATGTCGCTTGGCCGAAGTGCACAGCGGTCTGCCGTTGTGCGCGAACTTTAATGGAATTATTTGGACGACGTGCCCAGGGATATGCCGATGTCGCCAACATGATGGACAATACATTAGGCAGGACCTTGTGTGCGGGAATTGAGTGATATGACTTGGCTGATGTACGCAGGGCCTGTCGTTGTGTGCTGGCCTCAGCGATGTCGCCTCACCGTTGTATGCAGGGGTCAACTAATGCCGCCCTTGTGATGCACGCAGAGGAATGGCATTGTACGCGGGCCTTGGTCGATTTAACTTGGCAGACATCCACAGGGGTCTGAAGATGTCGCCTAAGAGATGCATGTAAGGGCGTGATCTTGTGAGCGGGCATCAGCCGATGTCACTTTGCTGATGAGCGCAGAGGCCTGCCGTTGTATGCAGGCGCCAACTGATGTGCGCAGGGGCTTGCCATTCCGTACTGGCCTCGGCCGATGTCGCCTGGCCGATGTGCGTAGGGGTCTACCAATGTCGCCCTAGCGATACACGCAGGGGCATGCCATTGTGCGCGGGCCTTGACCGATATCGCTTATCCGATGTCCACAGGGGTCTGTTGATGTCGCCTAAATGATGAACGCAAGGGCCTGATCTTATGCGCGAGCATCAACCAATGTGCGCAGAAGCATGTCATTGTGTGCGAGCTTTAGTCGATGTTGCCGGGCAGATATGCGTAGGGTCTTGCAGTTGTGTGCGGGCCTCAGTCGATGTCGCCAGGTCTATGTGTGCAGGGGTCTGTCGATGTCTCCTAGGCGATACGCGCAGCGGCCTGCCGATGTCACGTGGGCTTTAAGCAATGCTTGCAAAGGTCTGCCGATGTCACCTAGATGCTGCTGAGTTCGCATGTACGTTGACATGTTCCTGCGCCTCCCGACATGTTACTTTTCATTGGGATTTCACTCGACATCCCAAAAAACCTATGATAGTGACATCATTATTTGGCTCAAATTTTTCGTTGGCATATGATTAGGCTTTAGAAATGCACTCGACGTTACAAAAAACCTCTAATTGTTAAATCGGTATTTGGTGCGAGCATCGCATTCAACAAGTTATTTGTCAACATAGTTCAACTCTTAGCCGCCGCTGCCGCCGACGTCACATTTGCATTGACATCTTCCTATGGGGTCAGTATGCAGACGGTGTAGCTTTTTCGACTTGCGTTGTGCTCTTCCGATGTCACCTAAGTAATGTGAACAGAGGCTTGGCCTTGTGCGAGGGCATCGACACATGTAGCTTAACCAATGTGCGTAGGGGCCTGCCATTGTGTATGGGCCTCAGCCTATGTTAGTAGGGGTCCGCTGATGTTGCTTGGATGATGCATGTAGGCGCGTTCTGTTGTGGGACTAGGCCGTTGTGCGCTGGGGTCCGTCGCTGTTGCTTGAGTGATGCATGCAAGGGCCTGCCCATTTCGCTTGGGCAATTCACACAAGGGCGTACCATTGTACATGATCCTCGATCAATATCGCTTTACTTATGAGTACAGTGGTTCACAAATATCACTCACGGACGTGACATTATGCACGGGACATGACTGATGTCACTTGACTAACGTGCGTAGGGGCCTGCCATTGTATGCCGGCCTCGACCGATGTCGCCTGACCGATGTGGGTAGGGGTCCTCCGATACCACGTGGTGATGCGCGTAGGGGCTTACCAATTTACATCGGCATCAACAAATATCACTTGAACGATGTGTACAGGGTCTGCCGATGTCATCTAAGCGATGCACAGAGGCCTTGCCTTGTGCACGTTTATTAATCAATGTGCGCAGGGGCCTACAATTGTGTAATGGCTTCATCCGATATCGCTCTACCAATATGCGCAGGGTTCACTAATGCTTCTTGGAAGATGAACGCAGGGTTCTTCTGTTGTGCGCGAGCCTCGATTGATGTCGCTTGGCTGAAGTGCAAAGCGGTGTGCCATTGTGCATGAGGTTTAATGGTATTATTTGGGTGATGTGCGGAGGGATCTGCCGATGTCACCAACGTGATGGACACTGCATTAGGGCCTGACCTTGTGCGCGGGCATTGAGTGATATGGCTTGGCTGATGTACGCAGGACCTGTCGTTGTGTGCGGGCCTCAGCCAATGTCGCCTAGCCGATGTGTGCAGGGTCAACTAATGTCGCCCTTGTAATGCACACAGGGGCATGACATTGTGCATGGGCCTTGGTCGATGTGACTTGGCGGACATCCATTGGTGTCTGAAGATGTCGCCTAAGTAATGCATATAAAGGCGTGATCTTGTGAGCAGGCATCAGCCGATGTCACTTTGCTGATGTGCGCAGGGGCCTGCCATTTTGTGAGGGCGTCAACCGATGTGCGCAGGGGCCTGCCGTTCTATACGGGCCTCGGTTGATGTCGCCTGGCCGATGTGCGTAGCGGTCTACCGATTTCACCCTAGCGATACACGCAGGGGCACACCATTGTGCATGGGCCTCGGCTGGTATCGCATAGCAGACGTCCACAAGGGTTTGTCGATGTCACCTTAATGACGCACGCAAGGGCCTGAACTTATGCGCGGGTATCGACCAATGTGCACAGGGGCACGCCATTGTGTACGGGCTTTAGCCGATGTTGCCTGGAAGATATACGTAGGATCTTGCCGTTGTGTGCGGGCCTCAGCCGATATCGCCAGGTCTATGTGCGCAAGTGTTTGTAAATGTCTCCTGGGAGAGACGCGCTGCCGCCGACCGATGTAATGTGGACTTTAAGCGATGCTTGCAAGGGGCTGCCGATGTCACCTAGATGCTGCTGAGTTCACATGTGCGTTGACATGTTCCTACGCCTCCCAACATGTGACTTTTCATTAGGATTGCACCCGACATCCCAATATACCTTTAATAGTGACATCATTATTTGGCACAAATTTTCCATTGGTATATGATTAGGTATTAGAAATGCACTCGATGACACGAAAAACCTCTAATTGCTAAATCGGTATTGGGTTAGAGCATCGCATTTGACAAGTTATTGTTGAAATTTTCTGAAAAAATAATTAAATAGGAAAAAATTAAAACTGATATGAAAAACCCCACCAAACACAATTCCTCTTGCAAAAATGAGTTCGAAATATAAAAAATAATAGTTTTTTAAAAAATAATTATTTTAATACATGTCGAAATTTTCCAAAAAAGGTAATTAAATAGAAAATAAAATAAAATTAACAACCGAAAAAACCCACCAAACAAAATTTCGCTTGTACAAATCAGTTTTAAATGTTAAAAAATGATAGTTTTCAATAAAACTTTTTGAGTTTTTTACATATCGAAATTTTTTGAAAAAATAATTAAAAAGGAAAAAAATATAAAAACTGCCAAACACAATTTCGATTTAACAAATGAGTTTCAAATGTATAAAATATTAGTGTTTATTAAAAAAAATTGATTTTTTTATATGTCAAAATTTTCCAAAAATAATAATTAAATAGAATAAAATAAAAGAAAATATAAAAAACTACCAAACACAATTCCTCTCTCATTAATGAGTTTCAAATATCAAAAATAATAGTGTTCAATAAGAAATTAGATTTTTTTGAATTTCGAAATTTTTCAAAAAAATAATTAAATAGAAAATAAAAAATATATATATAAAAAAACCACAAAATACAATTCGGCTTTCACCAATGAGTTTCGAATGTCAAAAATAAAAATTTCCAATAAAAAAATTTAATTTTTTTATATGTCAAAATGTTTCGAAAAAAATAATTAAATAAAAAAAATTGATGAAAATATAAAAAAACCACCAAACACAATTTCGCTTTCACCAGTGAAATTCAAATGTCATAAATAAAAGTTTCCAATAGAAAATTTTGATTTTTTAATTTGTCGAAATTTTCAGAAAAAAATAATCAACTAGAAAAATAAAAGAAAATATAAAAAGAAAACACCAAACATAATACACCATTCACCAATGAGTTTCAAATGTCAAAAATAAAATTGATTTTTTTTATATGTCGAAAGTTTTCAAAAAAAATAATTGAATATGAAAAAAAAATTAAAAAAAATAAAAAACCACCAAAAAATTTTTTACTTGTACAAATGACTTTAAAATATAAAAAATAATAGATTTCAAAAAGAAAAATTTAGTTTTTGAAAAGTCAAAATTTTCCAAAAAAATAATTAAATGGAAATTTTTTTAAAAATAAATAAAAACACCACCAAACACACTTCGACTTGCAAAAATGACTTTCACATAACAAAAATAAAAGTTTTCAATTTTTTTTGTATCGAATTTTGCTTGGGCGATAAGGGCATGGGCTTGCGCTTGTGCGTGGGCATCGATCGATGTCACTTGGCTGATGAGCGCAAGGGCCTGCCATTGTGTGCAGGCCTTGGCCGAAGTTATATGGTCGATATGCGTAGGGGCCAGCCGATGTAGCCTTGGCGATGTGTGCGTAGGCCTACCGTTGTATGTGAGCCTAAGCCATTGTAGCTTTTACGAAGTGTGTAGTGCTCTGCCAATGTCACCTAAGTAATATGCGCAAAGGTTTGGCCTTGTGCTTGGGCATCAACACATGTCGCTTAACCGATGTGAGCAGGGGCCTACCCTTGTATGCAGGCCTCGGTCGATGTCGCTTGGCCGATCTTTGAAGGTGTCCGTCGATGTCGCTTGCCCGATGTGTGAAGGGGTCCGCTGATGTTTCTTGGATGATGCTTGTAGGAGTGTGTTGTTGTGGGACTAGGCCATTGTGCACATGGGTCCACCGATGTTGCTTGAGCGATGCGTGCAGGGGCCTGCCATTTTCGCTTTGGCAATGTGTATAAGGGCGTTTTCTGAAAAAATAATTATATAGGAAAAAATAAAAAGAATTATGAAAAACCTCACCAGCCACAATTCCGCTTGCACAAATGAGTTCGAAATATAAAAATAATAGTTTCAAGAAAAATAATTATTTTAATATATGTCAAATTTTCCAAAAATGTAATTAAATAGTAAATGAAATAAATTAAACTATAAAAACCCACCAAATGCAATTCCACTTGCACAAATGAGTTTCAAATGTTAAAAAATGATAGTTTTTGATAAATTTTTTTGATTTTTTTACATATCGAAATTTTCTGAAAAAAAATAATTATATAGGAAAAAAATATAAAAGTTGAAAATTTTCAAATGTCAAAAATAAAAGTTTTCAATAAAATTTTGGGTGAGTTACATAAATCACATAGTGTAAAGATGAAATTACTATCTATCCCTACTTTTTTTCTAATTACAAGAATCCCTTAAAATTAACCCAATCCGGATACATTAATGAAAGCACGGATACATTAATATATTAATACGGATACATTATTAAAATAAAAATTAACTCAATCCGGATACATTAATGAAAGTGCGGATACATTAATACAAGCACAGATAAATCAATACATTAATACGGATAAATTATTAAAATAAAAATTAAACCAATCCGGATACATTAATGAAAGCGCTGGTACATTAATACAAACATGGATACATTAATACGGATACATCATTAAAATAAGAGATTTTAGTTATTTTTAAAAGATATAGGGACAAATGGAAAATAATATACTTAAAGGTGTGTACTTTAATAATTTTTCCTAAAAAAATTGATTTTTTTATATGTCGAAATTTTTCAAAAAGAATAATCAAATAGAAAAAAACAAAAAAAACACCAAAGACAATTCCACTTTCACCAATGAGTTTCAAATGTCAAAAATAAAAGTTTCCAATATGTTTTTTTAATTTTTTAATTTGTCAAAATTTTCTGAAAAAATTAAATAGAAAATAATAAAAGAAAATATAAAAAAAAGCACCAAACACAATTCCGCTTTCACCAATGAGTTTCAAATGTCAAAAATAAAAGTTTCCAATAAAAAAATTGATTTTTTTATATGTTGAAATTTTCTGAAAAAAATAAACGAAAATATAAAAAAACCACCAAACACAATTCCGCTTTCACCATTGAGTATCAAATGTAAAAAATAAAAGTTTACAATTAAAAATTGATGTTTTTATATGTCGCAATTTTCCGAAAAAAATAAAAAAGCCACCAAACCAATTCTACTTTCTACATTGAGTTCCAAATGTCAAAAATAAAAGTTTTCGATACAAAATTTTGATTTTTTATGTGTCGAAATTTTTCGAAAAAATTATTAAATATGAAAAAAAAATTTAAAAATAAAAAAACCACCAAAATTAATTTTACTCGCACAAATGAATTTTAAAATATAAAAAATAATAGATTTCAAAATGAAAATTTTATTTTTTAAAACTCAAATTTTTTTGAAAAAAATAATGAAATAGGAATTTTTTATAAAAAAATACTAAAACACCACCAAACACAGTTCGCCTTGCAAAAATGACTTTCACGTAACAAAAATAAAAGTTTTCAATTTTTTTTGTATCGAATTTTTCCTAAAAATAAATGATGACATCCACTAATGTCAGGTGGGCACAAGCGCCTCGGTTGATGTCGCCTGGGCGATAGAGGCATGGGCCTATGCTTGTGCGTGGGCATCGGTCGATGTCACTTGGTTGATGAGAGCAAGGGCCTACCGTCGTGTGCAAGCCTTGGCCGATATCATATAGTTGATGTGCATAGGGGTCTGCCGATGTAGCCTTGGCGATGTATGCATAGGCCTACCGTTGTGCGTGAGCCTAAGCCGTTGTAGCTTTTTCAACGTGCATAGTGCTCTATCGATGTCACCTAGGTAATGTGCGCAGAGCTTGGCCTTGTGCGCTGGCATCGACACATGTCGCTTAACTTATCTGCGTCGGGGCCTGCCCTTGTATGCGGGCCTCGATTCGATGTCGCTTGTCCGATGTGTGAAGAGGTCCGTCGATGTCGCTTAGGTGATGCGCGCAGGGGCCTTCCATTGTGTACGGGCCTCAGCCTATGTCTGTAGGGCTCCGCTGATGTTGCTTGGATGATGCGTGTAGGGGCGAGCTGTTGTGGGACTAGGCCGTTGTACACTGGGGTTCGTCGATGTTGCTTGAGTGATGCATGCAGGGGCCTTCCATTTCCACTTGGGCAATGCGCACAAGGGCGTACAATTGTACATGAACCTCGATCGATATAGCGTGACTGATGTGTGCAGTGGTCCACAAATATCACGCACGGACCATACATTATGCTCAGGACATGCCGATGTCACTTGACTGACGTGCTAGGGGCCTGCCGTTGTATGCTGGCCTCGACCGATGTCGCCTGGCTGATGTGGGTAGGGGTCCTCCGATACCACCTAGGTGATGCGCGTAGGGGCTTACCAATTTGCATCGGCCTCAACAAATATCACTTGAATGATGTGCACAGGGTCTACCGATGTCACCTAAGCAATGCGCAGAAGCCTTGCCTTGTGCGCGGTTATCAATCAATGTGCGCAGGGGCCTGCCATTGTGTAAATGAGTTTCAAATATTAAAATAATAGTTTTCAAAAAAAATAATTTTATATAAGTAAAAAAATTAAAAAACCACCAAACACAATTTCGCTTTCACAAATGAGTTCAAACGTCTAAAATAATAGTCTTTAATAAAAAAATTTGATTTTTTTATACGTCGAAATTTTCTGAAAAAATAATTAAATAGGAAAAAATAAAAACAAATATGAAATACCCCACCAAACACAATTCCACTTGCACAAATGAGTTCTAAATATAAAGGTAATAGTTTTAAAAATAATAATAATTTTAATATATGTCGAAACTTTCCAAAAAAGTAATTAAATAGTAAATGAAATAAAATAAACTTTAAAACCCACCAAACACAATTTTGCTTGCACAAATGAGTTTCAAATGTTAAAAAAGATAGTTTTCAATAAAAGTTTTTGATATTTTTACATATCGAAATTTGCTGAAAAAAATAATTAGATAGAATAAAGTATAAAAACTGTCAAACACAATTCCGCTTTCGCAAATGAGTTTCAACTGTAAAAAATAATAGTTTTTAATTAAAAATTTTATTTTTTTATACGTTGAAATTTTTTTAAAAAAATAATTAATTAGAAAAAAATAAAAGAAAATATAAAAACCACCAAACACAATTCCGCTTTCACCATTGAGCTTCAAATGTCAAAAATAATAGTGTTCAACAAGAAATTTTGATTTTTTTGTATGTCGAAATTTTATGGAAAAATAATTAAATAGAAAAATAAAAGAAAATATAAAACAACCACCAAATGCAATTCTGCTTTCACCAATGAGTTTCAAATGTCAATAATAAAAGTTTCCAATAAAAAATTTTGATTTTTGTAAATGTCCAAATTTTCCAAAAAAAATAATTAAATAGAAAAAAATAAAAGAAAATATAAAAAAACCACCAAACACAATTCCGCTTTCATCAATGAGTTTCAAATGTAAAAAATAAAAGTTTCCAATAAAAAAATTGATTTTTTATATGTCGAAATTTTCTGAAAAAAATAAAAGGAAATATAAAAGACCACCAAACACAATTCCTCTTTACCCAATGAGTTTCAAATGTCTAAAATAGTTTTTTTTCAAATTTATTTTTTTATATGTTGAAAGTTTTTGAAAATGTAATTAAATAGGAAAAAATAAAAACAAATATGAAAAACCCCATAAACACAATTTCGCTTGCACAAATAAGTTCGAAATATAAAAAATAATAGTTTTTTAAAAAATTATTATTTTAATATATGTCGAAATATTCCAAAAAAGTAATTAAATAGTAAATGAAATAAAATAAACTATAAAAAACCCACCAAACACAATTCCACCTGGACAAATGAGTTTCAAATGTTAAAAAAGATAGTTTTCAATAAAAGTTTTTGATTTTTTTACATATTGAAATTTTCCGAAAAAAATATAAAAACGGCCAAACAAATTTTCGCTTTCACAAATGAGTTTCAAATGTATAAAATAATAGTGTTTGATAAAAAAATAATATTTTTTTATATGTCAAAATTTTCCGAAAAAAAAATACAAAAACCACCAAATACAATTCCTATTTCACCAATGAGTTTCAAATGTTAAAAATAATAGAGTTCAATAAGAAAATTTTATTTTTTTGTAGTCGAAATTTTTTGAAAAAATTATTAAATAGGAAAAATTAAAGAAAATATAAAACAACCACCAAATACAATTCCACGTTCACCAATGAGTGACAAATGTCAAAAATAAAAGTTTCCAAAAAAAAATTTGATTTTTTTATATGTCCAAATTTTCCCAAAAAAATCATAGAAAATATAAAAAAAACCACCAAACACAATTCCGCTTTCACCAATGAGTTTCAAATGTCAAAAATAAAAGTTTCCAATAAATTTTTTTTAGTTTTTTATATGACAAAGTTTTTCAAAAAAAATAATCAAATAGAAAAAAATAAAAGAATGTATCAAAAACAACCAAGAACAATTCCACTTTCACCAATGAGTTTTAAATGTCAAAAATAAAAGTTTTCAATAAAAAAATTTGATTTTTTTATATGTTGAAATTTTCTGTAAAAAAAATTAGATTTTTTAAAAAAACCACCAAAAAAATTTTACTTGCACAAGTGACTTTAATATATAAAAAATAAAAAATTTTAAAACGAAAAATTTCAATTTTTAAAAGTCAAAAATTTTCTGAAAAAAATAATTAAATTGGAATTTTTTTAGAAAAAATTATAAAAATACCACCAAACACACTTCAGCTTGCAAAAATAACTTTCACATATCAATAATAAAAGTTTTCAAAATTTTTTTATCGAATTTCTCCTAAAAATAAGCGATGACATCCACTAATATCGGCTGGGCACGAGCGCGTCAGCCGATGTCACCTCGGCGATAGGGGCATGGGCCTGCGCTTGTGCATGGGAATCAGTCAATGTCACTTGGCTGATGAGCGCAAGGGCCTACCGTCATGTGTCGGCCTTGGCCGATGTCATATGGCGGATGTGCGTAGGGGCCTTCCGATGTAGCCTTGGTGATGTGTGCATAGGCCTGCCGTTGTGCGTGAGTCTAAGCCGTTGTAGCTTTTTCGACTTGCGTAGTGCTCTGCCGATGTCACCTAAGTAATGTGCATAGAGGATTGTCCTTGTGCGCAGGCATCGACATATGTCACTTAACCGATGTGCGCAGGGGCCTGCCCTTGTATGCGAGCCTCGGTCGATGTCGCTTGGCTGATGTGTGAAGGGGTCCGTCGATGTCGCTTGGGTGATGTGCGGAGGGGCCTTCCATTGTGTACGGGCCTCAGCCTATGTCCGTAGGGGTTTGCTGATGTTGCTTAGGTGATACGTGTAGGGGCGTGTTGTAGTGGGACTAGCTCTTTGTGTGCTGGGGTCCGCCGATGTTGCTTGAGCGATGCGTGCAGAGGCCTGCCATTTTCGCTTGTTGAATGAACACAAGGGCGTACCATTGTACATGAACCTCTATCAATATCGCTTGACTAATGTGTGCAGTGGTCCACAAATATCACACACGGACCTGGCATTATGCGCGGGATATGACTGATGCCAATACTACCAAGGTGATGCACATAGGGGCTTACCATTGTGCATCGGCCTCAACATATGTCACTGGAACAACGTGCGTAGGGCCTCAACAAATGTCACCAAAGCACTGCGCAAAGGCCTTGCCTTGTGCGCGATTATCAATCAATGTGCGCAGGGGCCTTCCATTGTGTAAAGGACTCATCCAATATCTCTCTACCGGTATGTGCAGGGGTTCACTGATGCTTCTTGGAAGATGCACGCAGGGGTCTGCCGTTGTACGCGAGCCTCGATTGATGTCGCTTGGCCGAAGTGCACAATGGTCTGTCGTTGTGCACGAGCTTTAATGGGCGACGTGTGCAGGGATCTGCCGATGTCACCAACATAATGGACACTACTTTAGTTCTTGACCTTGTGCGCGATCATTGAGTGATATGGCTTGGCCGATGTACGAAGGGCCTGTCGTTGTGTACGGGCCTCAGCCAATGTAGCCTAGTTGATATGTGCAGGGGTTCACTAATGCCACCCTTGTGATGCATGCAGGGGCATGACATTGTGCGCGGGCCTTGGTCTATGTCACTTGGCAGACATCCATAGGGGTCTGAAGATATCGCCTAAACGATGCATGTAAGGCGTGATTTTGTGAGTAGGCATCAGCCGATGTCACTTTGCTGATTTGTGCAGGGGCCTGCCGTTGTGAGCGGGTGTCAACCGATGTGCGCAGGGGAATGCTATTCTTTACAGGCCTCGGCTAATGTGCGTAGGGGTCTACCGATGTCGCCCTAGCAATACACGTAGGAGCATGCCTTATGCGCGGTCCTCGGCAGATGTGGCTTTGCTGACGTCCACTGGGGTCTGTCGATATCGCCTAAATGATGCACGCAAGGGCCTGATCTTATGCGTAGGCATCAACCAATGTGCATAGGGGCATGCCATTATGTGCGGGCTTTAGCCGATGTTACCTAGCATATATGAGCAGGGACTTGCTGTTGTGTGTGGGCCTCAGCTGATGTCGCCAGGTCTATGTGCGCAGGGGTCTATCGATGTATCTTGGGTAAGACGCACAGCGGCCTACCGATGTCGCTTGGGCTTTAAGCAATGCTTGCAAGGGGCTGCCGATGTCGCGTAGATGCTGTTGAGTTCGCATATGCGTTGACATGTTCCTACACCTCCCAACATGTCACTTTTCATTAGGATTCCACTCGAAATCACACAAAACCTGTAATAGTGACATCATTATTTGGCACAAATTTCCCGTTGGCATATGATTAGGCATTACAAATGCACTTGACGACACGGAAACCCTCTAATTGCTAAATCGGTATTGGGTGCGAGCATCGCATTCGACATGTTAATTGTTAACATAGTTCAACACTTAGCTGCCGCCGACGTCGCATGTGCATTGACATCTTCCTATGGGTCGGCATGCAGACGGAGGGCACATGCGTCACTTCTAACCAAACAAGCAGAAGGCGGGCTTCAAGCCCAGGAAGAAGTACCCTCGGCCTAATGGTTTCGGGCACAACCTGCGTTCAAAAACTCAATAGTTCACATGATTTTGCAATGAACAACAAGTATCACAATTCACTATGTTCTTCATCGATGCAAGAGCCGAGATATTCATTGTCGAGAGCCGTTTGTGTTTGAAAAAAAGTACACATCCCCCAATGAACTCTATAGATCGGGTGCGAGGGGTGGGATATCAATGTACAATCCTTGGCGTTATATGCACCAGGGTTTGTTAGTCGTCTGACAGGTGCGCGAGCGCGCATGTCGGGGATGGGAGGGAGACCCGCAGGCAAGGGGCCTGGGAACCCTGGCCGTGCATCGCCCCCGAGTGTTCAAACATGTTCGCAGGTCGTTCTACTTTGTATGTTTTGATAATGATCCTTCTGCATGTTCACCTACGTTAACCTTGTTACGACTTCTTATTCCTCTAAATGATAAGGTTCAATTGAATTCTCGTGACGTCGTGGGCAACGAATCACCCATATCACCGTGATCTGAACATATCACTGGATCATTCGATTGGTTTCGCAACGGGCATTGTGTACAAAGGGCAGGGATGTAGTCAAACACAATTTTTCTTGCACCAATGAGTTTCAAATATAAATTTAATAGCTTTTTAAAAAGATATTTTTCTATATGTCGAAAAAAAATTTTGAAAATAATTTAAATAGAAATTTTTTTTAAAACAACCACCAAACACATTTCCGCTTTCACAAATGAGTTTCAAATGTCTAAAATAATAGTTTTCAATAAGAAATTTGATTTTTTTATATATCAAAATTTTCTGAAAAAATAATTAAATAGGAAAAAATAAAAACAAAATTGAAAACCTCACTAAGCTCAACTCCGCTTGCAGAAATGAGTTCTAAATATAAAAAAATAAGGGGTCGTTTGGTGTGAGGGATAGAAATAATTAGTCATGGGTTAAAAAAATAGTCTTGGGATAAAATTTTGATATCTTGTTTGGGATAACTTACCCAGTCATTTATAACATAGTGATGGGATAAGTTATCCCATATACATGGTGGAATAAGTTATCCCAGGATAATTAATCCTAGGATAACTTGTTCCTAACCAAACGACCCCAAAAAGTTTTTTAAAAAATAATTATTTTAATATATGTCAAAATTTTCCAAAAAAGTAATATTAAATAGTAAATAAAATAAAATAAACTATAAAAAACCAACCAAACACAATTCCGCTTGCACAAATGAGTTTCAAATGTTAAAAAATGATAGTTTTCAATAATTTTTTTTTATTTTCTTACATATCAAAATTTTCTGAAAAAAATAATTAAATAGGAAAAAAAATATAAAAACAATCAAACACAATTTCGCCTTTCACAAATGACTTTCAAATGTAAAAAATAATAGTGTTTATTATGTCAAATTTGTTTGAAAAATTAATTAAATAGAAAAAAATAAAATAAAATATAAAAAACCACCAAACACAATTCCTCTTTCACCAATGATTTTCAAATGTCAAAAATAATAGTGTTCAATATGAAAATTTGATTTTTTTGTATGTTGAAATTTTTTGAAAAAACAATTAAAAAGAAAAAAATAAATGAAAATATAAAAAAACCACCAAATACAATTCCGCTTTCACCAATAAGTTTCAAATGTCAAAAATAAAAGTTTCCAATAAAATATTTTTAATTTTTTATATGTCGAAATTTTCTAAAAAAATAATTAAAAAGGAAAGAAAATAAAAAAAACCACCAAACACAATTCTGCTTTCACAAATGAGTTTCGAATGTCAAAACTAAAAGTTTCCAATAAAAATTTGTCTTTTTTAAATGTCGAAATTTTTTGAAAAAAATAATTAAATAGAAAATATAAAAGAAAGTATAAAAAAACCACCAAACAGAATTCCGCTTTCACCAATGAGTTTCAAATGTCAAAAATTAAAGTTTCCAATAAAAATTTTTGATTTTTTTATATTTCAAAATATTTTGAAAAAAATATTTAAATATGAAAAAAAATAATTTTAAAAAACCATCAAAAAAAAATTTTTACTTGCACAAATGACTTTAAAATATAAAAAATAATAGATTTCAAAATGAAAATTTTATTTTTTCAAAAGTCAAAATTTTCCAAAAAATATATATAAAAACACCATCAAACACACTTCAGCTTGCAAAAATGACTTTCATACAACAAAAATAAAAGTTTTCAATTTTTTTTGTATCGAATATTTCCTAAAATAAGCGATGACATCCACTAATGTCGGGTGGGCGCAAGAGCCTCGGCCGATGTCACCTGGGCGATAGGGCATGGGCCTGCGCTTGTGCGTGGGCATCGCTCGATGTCACTTGGTTGATGAGTGCAAGGGCCTACTGTCGTGCGCAGGCCTTGGCTGCTGTCATATGGACGATATGCGTAGAGGCCTGGCGGTGTGTGCATAGGCCTACAATTGTGTGTGATCCTATGACGTTGTAGCTTTTTCGAAGTGCGTAGTGCTCTGCCGATGTCACTTAAGTAATGTGCGCAAAGGCTTAGCCTTGTGAGTGGGCATCGACACATGTCGCTTAACCGATGTGCGCTAGGGCTTGCCCTTATATGCGGGCCTCGATCGATGTCGCTTGGCTAGTGTGTGAAGGGGTCCGTCGATGTCGATGGGTGATGTGCGCAGGGGCCTGCCATTATGTTCGGGCCTCAACCTATGTCCGTAGGGGTCCGCTGATGTTGCTTGGATGATGCGTGTAGGGTCGTGTTGTTGTGGAACTAGGTCGTTATGTGCTGGGATCCACCGATGTTGCTTGAGAGATGCGTGCAGGGGCCTACCATTTTCATTTGGGCAATGCAAATAAGGGCGTACCATTATACATGAAACTCGATCGATATTGCTTGACTGAAATGTGCAGTGGTCCACAAATATCACACACGGACCAGACATTATGCGCGGGACATGGTCTATGTCACTTGACTGACGTGCGTAGAGGCCTATCGTTGGATGCCGTCCTTGACCGATATGGGTAGGGGTCTGCCGATACCACCTAGGTGATGTGCGTAGGGGCTTACCATTGTGCATCAGCCTCAACAAATATAACTTGAACGACGTGCACAGGGTCTGCCGGTGTCACCTAAGTGATGTGCAGAGGCCTTGCCTTGTGCGCAATTATCAATCAATATGCACAGGGGCCTGCTATTGTGTAAAGGCCTCATCATATATCGCTCTACCAGTATGTGCAGGGGTTCACTGATGCTTCTTGGAAGATGCATGCAGGGGTCTACCATTGTGCGCGAGCTTCGATTGATGTCGCTTGGCCGTAGTACACAACGGTCTGCCATTGTGTGGGAGCTTTAATGGTATTATTTGGGCGACATGCGCAGGGATCTGCCGATGTTACCAACATGATGGATACTGCATTAGGGCCTGACCTTGTGCGCGGGCATTGAGTAATATGGCTTTTCCGATGTACGCAGGGCCTGTCGTTGTGTGCGGGCCTCAGTCGATGTCGCATGGCCGATGTGTACAGGGGTCTACTAATGCCGCCCTTGTGATGCACGCAGGGGCATAAGATTGTGTGCGGGCTTTGGCCAATGTCACTTGGCAGACATCTACAGGGGTTTGAAGATGTTGCCTAAGCGATGCATGTAAGAGCGTGGTCTTGTGAGCGGGCATCAGGCGATGTCATTTTGCTGATGTGCGCAGGGGCCTGCCAGTGTGTGCGCCCGTTAACCGATATGTGCAGGGGCCTGCCGTTCTTTACGGGCCTCGGCCGATGTCGCCTTGCCGATGTGCGTAAGGATCTGCCGATGTCACCTTAGTGATACATGCAGGGGCATGCCATTGTGCGCGGGCCTCGGCCGATGCCGCTTTGCCAACGTCCACAGGGTCTGTCAATGTTGCCTAAAGGATGCACGCAAGGGCCTGATCTTATGCGCGGGAATCAACCAATGTGCGCATGGGTATGCCATTGTGTGCAGGCTTTAGCTGATGTTGCCTAGCAGATATGCATAGGGTCTTGCCGTTGTGTGCGGGCCTCAGCCGATGTCGCCAGGTGTATGTGCGCAGGGGTCTATCGATGTCTCTTAGGCGAGACGCGCAGCGGCTTGTTGATGTCACGTGAGCTTTAAGCGATGCTTGCAAGGGTTGTCGATGTCACCTAGATGCTGGTGAGTTTGCTTGTGCGTTGACATGTTCCTACGCCTCCCGATATATCACTTTTCATTTGGATTGCACTCGACATCCCAAAAACCTATAATAGTGACATCATTATTTGGCACAAATTTTCCATTGGCATATAATTTGGCATTAGAAATGCACTCGACGACACGGAAAAGCTCTATTTGCTAAATCGGTATTCGGTGCAAGCATCACATTTGACAAGTTATTGGTTAACATAGTTCAACAGTTAGCTGCTGCCGCCGACGTCGTATGTGCGTTGACATCTTCCTACGGGTCGGCATGTAGATGGCGGGCGAATGCGTCGCTTCGAGCCCAGCAAGCAGACGGTGGGCTTCAAGCACAAGAAGAAGTGTCCTTGGCCTAATGGCTTCGGGCGCAAGTTGCGTTCAAGAACTCAATGGTTCACTAGATTCGGCAATTCACAACAAGTATCGCAATTCACTATGCTTTTCATCGATGCAAGAGCTGACATATTCATTGCCGAGAGTCGTTTGTGTTTCAAAAGAACTGCACATCCCCCAATGAACTCTATCGATCGTGTGCGAGGGGCAGACTATGAATTTACAATCCTTGGCATTTTCACAAATGAATTTAAATCGTCTAAATAATTTTCAATAAAAAAATGATTTTTTTATTTGTCGAAATTTTTTTTAAAAATAATTAACTAGGGAAAATAAAAACAAATATGAAAAACCCCACCAAACACAATTCCGCTCCCACGAATGAGTTTGAAATATAAAAAATAATAGTTTTAAAAAAAAGAATTATTTTAATATATGTCGAAATCTTCCAAGAAGTCATTAAATAGTAAATGAAATAAAATAAACTAAAAAAAACCCACAAAACACAATTCCGCTTGCACAATTAAGTTTCAAATGTTACAAAATGATAGTTTTCAGTAAAAAAAATTGAATTTTTAACATATCAAAATTTTCTGAAAAAAATAATTAAATTGGAAAAAATATAAAAACTGCCAAACATAATTCCGCTTTCACAAATAAGTTTCAAATGTAAAAAATAATATTATTTAGTAAGAAAATTTTGATTTTTTTATATTTGAAATTTTCCAAAAATTCTAATTAAATAGAAAAAATAAAAGAAAATATAAAAAACCACCAAACATAATTCCACTTTCACCAATGAGTTACAAATGTCCAAAATAATAGTGTTAAATAAGAAAATTAAATTTTTAGGTATGTCGAAATTTTCTGAAACAATAATTAAATAGAAAAAATAAAATAACCACCAAATACAATTTCACTTTCACTAAAGAGTTTGAAATGTCGAAAATAAAAGTTTCCAATAAAAAAAAATTGATCTGTTTATATGTCGAAATTTTTTTTAAAAAAAATTAAATAAGATATAAAAAAACCACCAAACACAATTTTGCTTTCACCAATGAGTTTCATATGTCAAAAATAAAAGTTTCCAATAAAAATTTTGATTTTTTTATATGTCGAAATTTTCTGAAAAAAATAATCAAATAGAAAAAAAAAAGAAAATTGAAAAAATCACCGAACACAATTCCGCTTTCACCAATGATTTTCAAATGTAAAAAATAAAATTTTGCAATAAAAAAATTTGATTTTTTATATGTCGAAATTTTCCAAAAAAAATAATAAAATATGAAAAAAAATTTTAAAAATAAAAAAATCCCAAAAAAAAATTTTACTTGCACAAATGACTTTAAAATATAAAAAATTATAGATTTCAAAACGAAATAACTATTTTTTTTAAATTCAAAATTTTTTGGAAAAAATAATTAAATAGGAATTTTATTTGAAAAATATAAAAACACCACCAAACACATTTCGGCTTGCAAAAATGACTTTTACATAAAAAAATTGAATAATGAAATTTTTTCAAAAAATAAGCAATGACATCCACTAATGTCAGATAGGCGCGAGCGCCTCGATCGAAGTCGCCTGGGTGATAGGGGCATGGGCTTGTGCTTGTGCGTGGGCATTAATCGATGTCACTTGGCTGATGAGCGCAAGGGCCTACCGTCGTGTGCAGGCCTTGGCAGATGTTATATAGCCGATGTGCGTAGGGGCCTACCAATGTAGCCTTGGCGATGTTTGCATAGGCCTACTGTTGTGCGTGAGCCTAAGCCGTTGAAGCTTTTTCGATGTGCGTAGTGCTCTGCCGATGTCACCTAAGTAATGTGAAAAGAGGCTTGACCTTGTGTGCGGGCATTGACACATGTCGCTTAACCGATGTGCGCAGGGGCCTGCCCTTGTATGCGGGCCTCGGTCGATGTCACTTGGTCGATGTGTGAAGGGGTCCATCGATGTCGCTTGGGTGATGTGCGCAAGGACCTTTCATTGTGTACGGGCCTCAGCCTATGTCCATAGGAGTCCACTGATGTTGCTTTGATGATGCGTGTAGGGGCATGCTTTAGTGGGACTAGGCCGTTGTGCGCTGGGGTCCGCCGATGTTGCTTGAGCGATGCGTGCAGGGGCCTAGTATTTTCACTTGGATAATGAGCACAAGGGTGTACTTTTGTACTTGAACCTCGATCGATATCGCTTGACTAATGTGTGTAGTGGTTCAAAAATATCACGCACGAACCTGACATTATGCGTGAGACATGACCGATGTCACTTGATTGACGTGCGTAGGGGCCTGCTATTGTTTACCGACCTCGACAGATTTCTCCTAGCCTATGTGGGTAGTGGTCCGCCGATACCACCTAGGTGATGCACCTAGGGGCTTACCATATTGCATCGACCTCAACAAATGTCACTTGAACGACGTGTGCAGGGTCTGTCGATGTCACCTAAGCGATGCGCATAGGCCGTAACTTGTGTGTGGTTAAAAATTAATTTGCCCATGAGCCTGCCATTGTGTGAATGCCTCATCCGATATCGCTCAATTAGTATGCGCAGGGGGCACTGATGTTTCTTTGAAAGTGCACGCAGGGGTCTGCAGTTTTACGCAATCTTCGATTGATGTTGCTTGGCCGAAGTGCACAGCGGTCTGCCGTTGTGCGCGAGCTTTAATGTCTTTATTTGGGAGACGTGAGAAGGGATCTCTCGATGTTACCAACATGATTGACACTGCAGTAGGACCTTACCTTGTGTGCGGGCATTCAGTGATATGGCTTGGCCGATGTATCCAGGGACTGTCGTTGTGTGCGGCCCTCAGACGATGTCGCTTGGCCGATGTGTGAAGGGGTCTACCAATGTCACCCTTGTGATACACGCAGGGCATGACATTGTGCGAGGGCCTTCGTTGATGTCACTTGGCCGACATCCACAGGGGTCTGAAGATGTCGCCTAAGCAATGCATGTGAGGGCGTGATTTGTGAGCCGACATCAGCCAATGTCACTTTGATGTTGTGCGCAGGAGCCTCCCATTGTTTTCGGGCGTCAACCGATGTGCACAAAGGCCTGCCGTTCTTTACGGGGCCCGACCGATGTGCATAGGGGTCTTAAGATGCCGCCCTAGCGATACACGCGGGGGAATGAAATTGTGCACGGGCCTCGGCCAATGTCGCTTAGCCGACGTCCACAAGGGTCTATCGAAGTCGCTTAAATGATGCACGCAAGGGCCTGATCTTATACGCGGGCATCAACCAATGTGCGCAAGGGCATGCCGTTGTGTGCGAGCGGTAGCCGATGTTGCCTGGTAGATATGCGTAGGGTCTTGCCGTTGTGTGCGGGCCTCAGCCGATGTCACTAAGTCTATGTGCGCAGGGGTTTGTCAATGTCTCCAGGGCGAGACGCACAGCGGCCTGCTGATGTAAAGTGGGCTTTATGCGATGCTTGCAAGGGGATGCCGATGTCACCTAGATGCTGATGAGTTCGCATGTGCGTTAACATGTTCCTACGCCTCTCGACCGGTCACTTTTCATTAAGGATGCACTCTACTTTCCAAAAAACCTGTAATAGTGACATGATTATTTGGCACAAATTTTCCGTAGGCATATGATTAGGCATTAGAAATGCACTCAACGACACGAAAAACCTCTAATGGTTAAATCGGTATTGGGTGCGAGCATCGTATTCGACAAGTTATTGGTCAACATAGTTCAACACTTAGCCGCCGTCAACGTCGCATGTGCGTTGACATCTTCCTACGGGTCGGCATGCACAAGGCGGGCGCATGCGTCACTTCTAGCCCAGCAAGTGGACAGCGGGCTTCAAGCCCAGGAAGAAGTGCCCTCTGCCTAATGGCTTCGGGCGCAACTTGCGTTCAAAAACTCAATGGTACACTTGATTCTGCAATTCAGCAGAAGTATCGCAATTCACTATGTTCTTCATCGATGCAAGAGCCGAGATATTCATTGCCGAGAGTCGTATGTATTTCAAAAGAAGTACACATCCCCCAATGAATTCTACAGATCAGGTGCGAAGGGCGGGTTATCAATTTAGAATCCTTGGCGATTTATGCACCAAGATTTGTTAGGCGCCCGACAGGTACGCGAGTGCGCACGCCAGGGAGGGAGGGAGACCCACATGCAGAGGGCCTGAGAACCCTAGTCGTGCATCGTCCCGGAGTGTTCAAACATATCCGTGGATCGTTCTACGTTGTATGTTTTGATAATGAACCTTCTACATGTTCAACTACGTAAACCTTGTTACGACTTCTCATTCCTCTAAATGATAAGGTTCAATGGAATTCTCGTGACGTCGCGGGGAGTGAATCGCCCATATCACCGCGATTTTAACATATCACCTGATCATTCGATTGGTTCCGCAATAGGCAGTGTGTACAAAGGGAAGAGAGGTAGTCAAACACAATTCCGATTTCACAAATTAATTTCAAATATTAAAATTATTATTTTCAAAAAATATATTTTTATATATGGCGAAATTTTTTCGAAAAAAAACTAAATAAAAAGAAGTAATAAAAAAAACCACCAAACGCAATTCCGCTTTCACAAATGAGTTTCAAACGACTAAAATAATAGTTTTCAATAGAAAAATTAATTTGTTTATATGTCAATTTTTTTTGAAAAAATAAATAAATAGGAAAAAATAAAAATAAATATGAAAAACCCAGCAAACACAATTACGCTTGCACAAATGAATTTGGAATATAAAAAATAATAGTTTTTTAAAAAATAATTATTTTAATATATGTCGAAATCTTCCAAAAAGTAATTAAATAGTAAATGAAATAAAAAAAACTATAAAAAACCCACAAAACACAATTCCGCTTGCACAAATAAGTTTCAAATGTTAAAAAATGATAGTTTTCAATAAAAAAATTTGAATTTTTTACATATCAAAATTTTTCTGAAAAAAATAATTAAATTGGAAAAAATATAAAAATTGTCAAACACAATTCCGCTTTCACAAATGAGTTTCAAATGCAAAAAAAATACTGTTTAATAAAAAAATTTGATTTTTTTATATTTTGAAATTTTCCAAAAAAAAAATTAAATAGAAAATATAAAAACCACCAAATACAATTCCACTTTCACCAATGAATTTCAAATGTAAAAAATAATAGTGTTCAATAAGAAAATTTGAGTTTTAGGTATGTCAAAATTTTCTGAAAAAAATAATTAAATAGAAAAAATAAAATAACCACCAAATACAATTTCGCTTTCACCAATGAGTTTCAAATGTCAAAAATAAAAGTTTCCAATAAAACAAATTGATTTTTTATATGTCGAAATTTTTAGAAAAAAATAAATGAAAATATAAAAAAAAATCCCACAAATCACAATTCCGCTTTCACCAATGAGTTTCAAATGTCAAAAGTAAAAGTTTCCACTAAAAAAATTTGATTTTTTTTATACGTCGAAATTTTCTGAAATAAATCATCAAATAGAAAAAATAAAATAAAATAGATAAAACCACCAAACACAATTTCGCTTTCACAAATGATTTTCAAATGTAAAAAATAAAATTTTCCAATAAATAATTTGTTTTGTTATATGTCGAAATTTTCCGAAAAAATAATTAAATATGAAAAAAACTTTAAAAAATGAAAAAACCATCAAAAATATTTTTACTTGCACAAATGACTTTAAAATATAAAAAATAATAGATTTCAAAATGAAATATCTACTTTTTTAAAAGTCAAAATTTTCCGTAAAATTAATTATACAGGAATTTTATTAAAAAAATATATAAATACCACCAAACACACTTCGACTTGCAAAAATGATTTTTACATAAAAAAAATAAAAGTTTTCAATTTTTTTTAATCGAATTTTTCCTAAAAATAAGAGATGACATCCACTAATGTCGGATGAGTGCGAGCGCCTCGGCCAAAGTCGCCTGGGCGATAGGGGCATGGGCTTGTGCTTGTGCATGAGCATCAGTTGATGTCACTTGGCTGATGAGCGCAAGGGCCTACCATCGTGTAGAGGCCTTGGCCGATGTCATATGGCAGATGTGCGTATGGGCCTGCCGATGTAGCCTTGGCAATGTGTGCATAGGCCTACTGTTGTGCTTGAGCCAAAGCCGTTGAAGCTTTTTCGACGTGCGTAGTGCTCTGCCGATGTCACCTAAGTAATGTGCAAAGAGGCTTGAACTTGTGCGCGGGCATCGACTTATGTCGCTTAACCGATGTATGCAGGGGCCTGCCCTTGTATGCGGGCCTCGGTCGATGTCGCTTGGTCGATATGTAAAGGGGTCCATCAATGTCTCTTGGGTGATGTACACAGGGGCCTTTCATTGTGTACGGGCCTCCGCCTATGTCTGTAGGGGTGCACTGATGTTGCTTGGATGATGCGTGTAGGGGCATGTTGTTGTGGGACTAGGCCGTTGTGCGCTGGAGTCCGCCGATGTTGCTTGAGCGATGCGTGCATAGGCCTGCCATTTTCATTTGGGCAATGCGCACAAGGGCGTACTATTGTACATGAACCTCGATCGATATCGCTTGACTAATGTGCGCAGTGGTCCACAAATATCACGCACGGACTTGACATTATGTGCGGGATATGACTGATGTAACTAGACTGACGTGCGTAGGGGCCTACCGTTGTATACCGGCCTCGACCGATGTCTCCTTGCCGATGTGGGTAGGGGTCCGCCGATACCACCTAGGTGATGCATGTTAGGGCTTACCATTGTGCATCGTCCTCAACAAATGTCACTTGAACGGCATGGCAGGGTCTACGGATGTCACCTAAGTGATGCGCAGAGACCTTGCCTTGTGCACGGTTATCAATAAATGTGCGCAGGGGCCTGCCATTGTGTGAAGGCCTCATCCGATATTGCTCTATCGGTATGCGCAGGGGTTCATTGATGCTTCTTGGAAAGTGCACGCAAGGGTCTGCAGTTGTGCGTGAGATTCGATTGATGTCGCATGGCTGAAGTGCACATCGGTCTACCGTTGTGCACGAGCGTTAATGGTTTTATTTGGGCGACATGAGCAAGGATCTGTCGATGTCACCAATATGATGAACATTGCAGTAAGGCCTCACCTTGTGTGTGGGCATTGAGTGATATGGCTTGGCCGATGTACGCTGGACCTGCCGTTGTGTGCGGGCCTCAACCGATGTCGCCTGGCAGATGTGTGAAGGGGTCTACTAATGCCGCCCTTGTGATGCACCAAGGGCATGACATTGTGCGCGGACGTTGGTTGATTTCACTTGGCAGATATCCACAGGGGTCTGAAGATGTCGCCTAAGCGATGCATGTAAGGGCGTGATTTGTTAGCGGGCATCATCTGATGTCATTTTGCTGATGTGCGTCGGGGCATGCCGTTGTGTGCGGGCGTCAATCGATGTGCGCAAAGGCCTATCGTTCTGTACAGGCCGCAGCCGGTGTCGCCTGGCCGATATGCGTAGGGGTCTACTGATGCCGCCCTAGCTATACAAGCGGGGGCATGCCATTGTGCGTGGGCCTCGGCCGATGTCGCTTAGCCGACATCCACAAGGGTCTGTCGATATCGTTTAAATGATGCACGCAAAGGCCTGATCTTATACGCGGGTATCAACCAATGTGTGCAGGGGCATGCCATTGTGTGCAGGCTTTAGCCGATGTTGCCTGGTAGATATGTGTAGCTTCCAATTGCGCACGCTAGTGTACGTGGTCGCGCAAGTAATATAATGGCTCTAAAAGAACCGGATTATCGAACCCACAGGGACTTGTCAATTAACTATTTACTGAATTATACTAGTCTAATTATTTATTTAAGAGTGCCAAAATAAATAAAAGAATGCAAGAATTAAATAAAAAGATGAACTTACAGTAATTGTGACAATTCCAGGGCTGCAACATGCATAGGGTTTCATGTATCGCATCTCTTGTAATGAATTAACTAAGGTTATCAAATTACTGATTTACAGGGTTGATTTTATGATCATGATCTCTCGACCTCTAATCACCTACTCCAACTAGCTGTCTAACTACATCATTGAGCGGGGATAGGCAGTCCTAATTGACGAGCATTTATATTTCATCCTGTTTCGTAACCAAGCAAAGTGTTCGTCCGGGCGTCACTCCTGAACACGAATCTAAACAAAGTTAGAAAAAGCTCTTTGCATTCTCTGGTCTATCTACCTCTTCATCTCTCGAGTCCAAGAATAGACAATAGATTTATTTCTATGGTGGCCTAGCATGAAATACTAAAACAAGAACACAAAAGTAATTTAAGCGATAACCAATAATTAATTCAAAACAATCGATGTTCAACAATTACCCATAGCCGCAGCCCCAGAACAAGGGTCTTTAGCTACTAATACCTAAGAAAAAGAAGAAGAAAAGAACCCTAAAAAGTATTGACAACTTTTCCTTACAAAGTGTCTTTTTCTAGTGTCTCCCAATAATTATTTCTATGGACTATTTATAGATATAGAAAACCCTAAATAAAATAACTGAGTCCAAAACAAATTAGGAACCCAAAACCAAAAGGAATTGGATTCCTTTTTTCCTCCTCGTAAAGCTGTGTCGGTCTCAACTTTCACAATTTTTTTTTGCTTCACCTGCTGCCACATGGCAGCAAGGTAATTAACCACAATTTGCTTTCCTCGCCCAACTTTTCCATATATATAAATATTAATATAATATTCAATTTAATCCATTAAGCTGCCTGCTTGATTTTCCTTCTTCAATCTTTCATAATTAATTTATTTTAGCTCCAAACTTCTTCAACTTTGTACCAATTTAATCCTACAAATAAAATACACTATTTAGCACAATCCATAAAATCCATGCTAAAAAAGGACAAATATAAATAATAAATATGAGGCAATTAATGATAAGAAAATATATTTTTGGCCTTAGATCAATATGAGTAGGGTCTTGCCGTTGTGTACGGGTCTCAGCCGATGTCGCCAGGTCTATGTGCGCAGGGGTTTGTCGATGTCTCCTGGGTGAGACGCGCAGTGGCCAGCCGATGTAAAGTGGGCTTTAAGCGATTCTTGCAAGGGGATGCCGATGTAACCTAGATGCTGCTGAGTTCGTATGTGCGTTGACATGTTCCTACGTCTCCCGACATGTCACTTTTCATTAGGATTGCACTCGACATCCTAAAAAACCTATAATAGTGACATCATTATTTGGCACAAAGTTTCCGTTGGCATATGATTATAAATTAGAAATGCACTCGACGACACAGAAAACCTCTAATGGTTAAATCGGTATTGGGTGCGAGCATCGTATTGGATAAGTTATTGGTCAACATAGTTCAACACTTAGCCACCGCCGACGTCGCATGTGCGTTGATACCTTTCTACGGGTCAGCATGCAGAAGGCAGGTGCATGCGTCGCTTCTAGCCCATCAAGTGGACGGCGGGCTTCAAGCCCAAGAAGAAATGCCCTCGGCCTAATGGCTTCGGGTGCAACTTGCATTCAAAAACTCAATGGAACACTTGATTCTGCTATTCACGACAAGTATCGCAATTCACTATGTTCTTCATCGATGCAAGAGCCGAGATATTCATTGCCGAGAGTCATTTGTGTTTCAAAAGAAGTACACATCCCCCAATGAATTCTACAGATCGGGTGCGAGGGGTGGGATATAAATTTACATTCCTTGGCCACTTATGCACCATGATTCGTTAGTCACCCGACAGGTGCGCACGCCGGGGACGGAGGGAGACCCACATGAAGGGGGCCTGAGAACCGTAGTCGTGCATCGCCCCCGAGTGTTCAAACGTATTCGCGGGTAGTTCAACTTTGTATGTTTTGATAATGAACCTTCTACATGTTCACCTACGTAAACCTTGTTACGACTTCTCATTCCTCTAAATGATAAGGTTCAATGGAATTCTCGCGACGTCGCGGTCAGCGAATCGCCCATGTCACCGAGATCTGAACATATCACTTGATCATTCGATTGGTTCCGCAACGGGCAGTGTGTACAAAGGGAAGGGACGTAGTCAAACACAATTCCGCTTGCACAAATAAGTTTCAAATATAAAAATAACTGTTTTCAAAAAATATATTTTTATATATGTTGAGATTTTTTTTTTTTTTAAAAAAAAACCAAACGCTATTTCGCTTTCAATAATGAGTTTCAAACGACTAAAACAATAGTTTTCAATAAAAAATATTTTTTTTACGTCAAAATTTTATGAAAAAATAATTAAATAGGAAAAAATAAAAACAAATATGACAAACCCACCAAATACAATTTCGCATGCACAAATAAGTTCGAAATATAAAAAATAATTATTTTAATATATGTCAAAAATTTCTAAAAAAGTTATTAAATAGTAAATAAAATTAAATAAACTATAAACAACCGACCAAACACAATTCTGCTTGCACAAATGAGTTTCAAATGTTATAAAATGATAGTTTCCAATTAATTTTCTGAAAAAAAAATTAAATATAAAAAAATTAAAGAAAATATAAAACAATCACCAAATACAATTCCGCTTTCACCAATGAATTTCAAATGTCAATAATAAAAATTTCCAATAAAAAAATTTGATTTTTTTATATGTCGAAATTTTCCAAAAAAAATTATTAAGTTGAAAAAAATAAAAGAAAATCTAAAAAAAACACCAAACACAATTCCATTTTCACCAATGAGTTTCAAATGTCAAAAATAGAAGTTTCCAATAAAAAAAATTGATTTTTTGATATGTCAAAATTTTCTGAAAAAATAATCAACTAGAAAAAAATAAAAGAAAATATAAAAAACCACCAAACACGATTCCGCTTTCGCCAATGAGTTTCAAATGTCAAGAATAAAATTTTCCAATAAAAAAATTGATTTTTTTATATGTTGAAATTTTCTGAAAAAAATTTAAAAAACCACTAAAAAAATTTTACTTGCACAAATGACTTTAAAATATAAAAATAAAAAATTTCAAAACAAAAAATTTGATTTTTTTAAAGTCAAAATTTTCTGAAAAAATAATTAAATAGGAATTTTTTTAAAAATATATAAAAACACCACCAAACACACTTCGACTTGCAAAAATGACTTTCACATAACAAAAATAAAAATTTTCAAATTTTTATCAATTTTTTCCTAAAAATAAGCTATGACATCCACTAATGTAAGATGGGCGTGAGCGCCTCGGCCGATGTCGCCTGGGCGATAAGGGCATGGGCCTGCACTTGTGTGTGGGCATCGATCAATGTCACTTCGCTGATGGGTGCAAGGGCCTACCGTCATGTGCAGGCCTTGGCCGATGTCATATGGCCGATGTGCGTAGGGGCCTGCCGATGTAGCCTTGGCGATGTGTGCACAAGCCTATCGTGGTACGTGAGTCTAAGCCGTTGTAGCTTTTTCAATGTGCGTAGTGATCTGCCGATGTCACCTAAGTAATGTGCACAGAGGCTTGTCCTTGTGCGCGGGCATCGAAACATGTCTCATAACCGATGTGCGCCAGGGCCTACCCTTGTATGCGGGCCTCGGTCAATGTCGCTTAGCCGATGTGTGAAGTGGTACGTCGATGTCGCTTGGGTGATGTGCACAGGGGCCTGCCATTGTGTACTAGCCTACGCCTATGTGCTAGGGGTCCGTTGATGTTGCTTGAATGATACGTGTAGGGGCGTGCTGTTGTGGGACTAGGCCGTTGTGTGCTGGGGTCCGCCGATGTTGCTTGAGCGATTCGTGTAGGGGCCTGCCATTTTCGCTTAGGCAATGCACACAAAGGCGTACCATTGTACATGAACTTCAATCGACATCGCTTGACTGATGTGTGCAGTGGTCCACAAATATCACACAGACCTGACATTATGCGCGGGACATGACCGATGTCACTTGACTGATGTGCGTAGGGGCCTGCCGTTGTATGCTGGCCGATGTGGGTAGTGGTCCGTCAATACCACCTAGGTGATGCATGTAGGGGCTTACCATTGTGCATTGGCCTAAACAAATGTCACTTGAACGACGTGCGTAGGGTCTGCCGATGTCACCTAAGCGATGCGCAGGGGCCTTGCCTTGTGCGCGGTTATCAATCAATGTGCGCAGGGGCCTTACATTTTGCAAAGGCCTCATCCGATATTGCTCTACCGGTATATGTAGGTGTTCACTGATGCTTCTTGGAAGATGCACGCAGGGGTCTGCCGTTGTGCGCGAGCCTCAATTGATGTCGCTTGGCCAATGTGCGTAGGGGATTACCAATGTCACCTAGCGATACACGCATGGGCATGCCATTATGTGCGGTCCTCGATCGATGTCGCTTAGCCGACATCCACAGGGCTTTGTCGATGCAGCCTGATCTTATGCATGGGCATCAACCAATGTGGGCAGGGGCAGGCCATTGTATGCTAGCTTTAGCCGATGTTGCCTGGCAGATATGTGTAGGGTCTTGCCGTTATGTGCAGGCCACAGCCGATGTCGCCAGGTCTATGTGTGCAGGGGTCTGTCGATGTCTCCAGGGCGAGACGCGCAGCAGCCTGCCGATGTTGCGTGGGCTTTAAGCGATATTTGCAAGGGGCTGCCGATGTCACCTAGATGCTGCTGAGTTCGGATGTACGTTGACATGTTCCTACGCCTCCTAACATATCACTTTTCATTAGGATTGCACTCGACATCCCAAAAAAGCTATAATAGTGACATCATTATTTGGCATAAATTTTCCGTTAGTATATGATTAGGCATTGGAAATGCACTCGACGAGAAAAAAACCATTAATTGCTAAATCGGAATTGGGTGCTAGTATCTCATTCAAAAAGTTATTGGTCAACATAGTTCAACACTTAGCCGCCGCCGACGTCGCATGTGCGTTGACATCTTCCTACGGGTCCGCATGTAGACGGCGGATGCATGCGTCGTTTCTAGCCCAGCAAGCGGACGGCGGGCTTCAAGCCCAAGAAGAAGTGTCCTCGGCCTAATGGATTCGGGTACAACTTGCGTTAAAAATCTCAATGGTTCACTTGACTCTGCAATTCACAGCAAGTATCGCAATTCACTATGTTCTTCATCGATGCAAGAGCCGAGATATTCCTTGCCGAGAGTCATTTGTGTTTCAAAAGAAGTACACATCCCCCAATGAACTATACAGATCGGGTGCGAGGGGCGGGCTATCAATTTACAATCCTTGGTATTTTATGCACCAAGATTCGTTAGTCGCCCGACAGGTGTGCTCGCGCACGCTTGGCACGGGAGGGAGACCTGCAGGCAGGGAGCCTGGGAACCTTAGCTGTGCTTCGCCTCGAGTGTTCAAACATGTTCGCGGGTCGTTCTACTTTGTATGTTTTGGTAATGATCCTTCTGCTAGTTCACATACATAAACCTTGTTACGACTTCTCAATCCTCTAAATGATAACGTTCAATGGAATTCTCGCAACGTCTCAGGCAGCGAATCACCCATGTCACCGCGATCTGAACATATCACCGGATCATTCGATTGGTTCCATAATGGGATGTGTGTATATAGGGTAGGGACGTAGTCAAACACAATTACGCTTGCACAATTAAGTTTCAAATATAAAAGTCATAGTTTTCAATTTTTTTTTTTATATATGTCAAAAAAACTATCAAAAAAAATTAAATAGAAAAAAATAATTAAAAAACCACCAAACACAATTCCGCTTTCACAAATAAGTTTCAAACGTCGAAAATAATAGTTTTTAATAAAAAATATTGATTTTTTATATGTCAAAATTTTCTGAAAAAATAATTAAATAGGAAAAAGTAAAAACAAATATGAAAAACCCCAATAAGCAAAATTCCGCTTGCACAAATGAGTTCGAAATATAAAAAATAATAGTTTTAAAAAAAATAATTAATTTAATATGTCGAAATTTTCCAAAAAAGTAATTAAATAGTAAATGAAATAAAATAAACTATAAAAAACCACCAAACACAATTCCATCTGCACAAATGAGTTTCAAATGTTAAAAAAGATAGTTTTCAATAAACGTTTTTTTTAATTTTTTTTACATATCGAATTTTTCTGAAAAAAATAATTAAATAGGAAAAAAACATAAAAACTGCCAAACAAATTTCCGTTTACACAAATGAGTTTCAAATGTATAAAATAATACTGTTTAATAAAAAAAATTGATTTTTTATATATCGAAATTTTTCGAAAAAAGTAATTAAATAGAAAAAATAAAAGAAAATATAAAAACCACCAAACACAATTCCGCTTTCACCAATGAGTTTCAAATGTCAAAACAATTGAGTTCAATAAGGAAATTTGATTTTTTTGTATGTCAAAATTTTTTGAAAAAACAATTTAATAGAATAAAATATAAAACAACCACCAACTACAATTTCGCGTTCACCAATGAGTTGCAAATGTCAAAAACAAAAGTTTCTGTTAGAAAAAATTAATTTTTTTATATGTTGAAATTTTCCAAAAAAAATTATTAAATAGAAAAAAATAATAGAAAATATAAGAAACCACCAAACACAATTCCGCTTTCACCAATGAGTTTCAAATGTAAAAAATAAAAGTTTCCAACAAAAAATTTTGATTTTTTTATATGTCGAAATTTTCCAAAAAAAATAAATCAAAAACCACTAAACACAATTCCGCTTTAACCAATGAGTTTGAAATGTCAAAAATAAAAATTTTCAATAAAAAAATTTGATTTTTTTATATGTCGAAATTTTCTGAAAAATATAATTAAATATGAAAAAACTCTTTAAAAAAATTTAAAAACAACCAAAAAAATTTTACTTGCACAAATGACTTTAAAATATAAAAAATAAAAACGAAAAACGAAAAATTTATTTTTTTAAAAGTAAAAAATTTCTGTAAAAAATAATTAAATTGGAATTTTTTTAGAAAAAAATATAAAAACACCACCAAACACACTTCCGCTTGCAAAAATGACTTTCGCATAACATAAATAAAAGTTTTCAATTTTTTAAATCGAATTTTCCGAAAAATAATCTATGACATCCACTAATGTCGGGTGGGCGGAAGCGCCTCGGCCGATATCACCTAGGCGATATGGGCATGGGCCTGCGCTTGTGCGTGGGCATTGTTCGATGTCACTTGGCTGATGAGCGCAAGGGTCTACTGTCGTGTGCAAGCCTTGGCCGATGTCATATGGCCGATGTGCGTAGGCGCCTGCCGATGTAGCCTTGGTGATGTGTGCATAGGCCTACAGTTGTGCGTAAGGCTAAGCCGTTGTTGCTTTTCTGACGTGCGTAGTTCTCTTCCGATGTTACCTAAGTAATGTGCACAGAGGATTGGCCTTGTGCGCGGGCATCGACACATGTCGCTTAACCGATGTACGCAGGGGTCTGCCTTTGTATGCGGGCCTCGGTCGATGTCGCTTGACCGATGTGTAAAGGGGTCCGTCGATGTCGCTTGGGTGATGTGCGCAGGGGCCTTCCATTATGTATGGGCCTCAACCTATGTCCATAGGGGTCTGCTGATGTTGCTTGGATGATGCGTGTAGGAGCTTGTTGTTGTGGGACTAGGCCGTTGTGTGCTGGGGTTCGCCGATGTTGCTTGAGTGATGCGTACAGGGGCTTGCCATTTTCACTTGTGCAATGCACTCAAGGGCGTACCATTGCACATGAACCTCGATCGATATCGCTTGACTAATATATGCAGTGGTCCAAAAATATCACACACGGACATGATATTATGTGCGGGACATGACCGATGTAACTTGACTGATGTGATTAGGGGCCTGCCGTTGTATGTCGGCCTCGACCGATGTCACCTGGCAGTTGTTGGTAGGGGTCCGCCAATACCACCTAAGTGATGCACGTATGGGCTTACCATTGGGCATCGGCCTCAACAAATGTCACTTGAATGACGTGCTTAGGGTCTGCCGATGTCACCAAAGCGCTGCACAGAGGCCATGCCTTGTGCGCGATTATCAATCAATGTGTGCTGGGGCCTTCCATTGTGTAAAGGCCTCATCAATGCAAGAGCCGAGATATTCATTGCCGAGAATCGTTTGTGTTTCAAACGAAGTACACATCTCCCAATGAACTCTACAGATCGGGTGCTAGGGGTGGGATATCAATGTACAATCTTTCGCGTAATATGCAGTAGGTTTCGTTAGTAGCTCAACAGGTGCGCGAGCGCGCACGTAGGGGATGGGAGGGAGACCCGCAGGCAGGGCCCCTCGGAACCCTAGCTGTGCATCGCCCCCGAGTGTTCAAACATGTTTGCGGGTCGTTCTACTTTGTATGTTTTGATAATGATTCTTCTTCATGTTCACCTACGTAAACCTTGTTAGAACTACTAATTCCTCTAAATGATAAGGTTCAATGGAATTCTCGCGATGTCGCAGGCAGCAAATCGCCCATATCACCGCGATCTGAACATATCACCGGATCTTTCGATTGGTTCCGCAACAGGCACTGTGTACAAAGGGCAGGGACGTAGTCAAACACAATTCCACTTGCACAAATGAGTTTCAAATATAAAAATTATAGTTTTTTAAAAAACTATTTTTATATATGTTAAAAAAAATTTAATAGAAAAAAATAATTATAAAACCACCAAACACATTTCCGCTTTCACAAATTAGTTTCAAACGTCTAAAATAATAGTTTCCAATAAGAAATTTGATTTTTTTATATGTCAAAATTTTCTGAAAAAAATAATTAAATAGGAAAAAATAAAAACAAATATGAAAACCCCACCAAACACAAGTCCGCTTGCACGAATGAGTTCAAAATATAAAAAATAAGGGGTCGTTTGGTGTGAGGGATACAAATAATTAGTCATGGGTTAAAAAATAGTCTTGGGATAAAATTTTGATATCTTGTTTGGTTGCCAAGTTTTGGATAACTTATCCCGTCATTTATTCCATAGTGATGGGATAAGTTATCCCATATACATGGTGGGATAAGTTATCCCAGGATAATTAATCCTGGGATAACTTGTTCCTAACCAAATGACCCCTAATAGTTTTTTTTAAAATAATTATTTTAATATATCTCAAAATTTTTGAAAAAAGTAATTAAATAGTAAATAAAATAAAATAAACTATAAAAAACCAACCAAACACAATTCCGCTTGCACAAATGAGTTTCAAATGTAAAAAAATGATAGTTTTTAATAAAATATTTTGATTTTTTTACATATCGAAATTTTCTTAAAAAAATATAAAAACTGTCAAACACAATTCCGCCTTTCACAAATGACTTTCAAATGTAAAAAATAATAGTGTTTACTATGTCAAAATTTTCTGAAAAAATAATTAAATAGAAAAAACTACCAAACACATTTCCTTTTTCACCAATGAGTTTCAAATGTCAAAAATAATAGTGTTCAATAAGAAAAATTGATTTTTTTGAATGTCGAAATTTTTTGAAAAAATAATTAAATAGAAAAAAATAAATGAAAATATAAAAAACCACCAAATAAAATTCCGCTTTCACCAATGAGTTTCAATCTCAAAAATAAAAGTTTCCAGTAAAAAAATTTGTTTTTTTTATATGTCAAAAACTTCCAAAAAAATAACTAAATAGAAAAAATAAAAAACCACCCAACACAATTCTGCTTTCACAAATGAGTTTCAAATGTCAAAAATAAAAGTTTCCAATAAAAAAATTTGCCTTTTTTAAATGTCGAAATTTTCCGAAAAAAACAATCAAATAGAAAAATATAAAAAACCACCAAACACAATTACACTTTCACCAATAAGTTTCAAATGTAAAAATTTAATGTTTCCAATAAAATATTTGATTTTTTTATATGTCGAATATTTTTGAAAAAAATATTAAAAATAAAAAACCACCAAATTTTTTTTTCCTTGCACATATGACTTTAAAATATAAAAATTAATAGATTTCAAAACGAAAAATTTATTTTATTAAAATTCAAAATTTTCCAAAAAAATAAATAAATAGGAATTGTTTTTAAAAAATATATAAAAACACCACCAAACACACTTCAGCTTGCAAAAATGACTTTCACATAACAAAAATAAAAGTTTCCTATTTTTTTTGTATCGAATTTTTCCTAAAAATAAGCGTGACATCCACTAATGTCAGGTGTACGCAAGCGCCTCGGCCGATGTCGCCTTGGGGATAGGGCATGGGCCTACGCTTTTGCGTGGGCATTGCTCGATGTCACTTGGTTGATGAGCGCAAGGGCCTACCGTCGTGTGCAGGTCTTGGCCGATGTGTGTAGGGGTCTGCCGATGTAGCCTTGGCAATGTGTGCATAGGCCTTCCCTTGTGCGTGAGCCTAAGACGTTGTAGCTTTTTCGACGTGCATAGTGCTCTGCCGATGTCAATTAAGTAATGTGCGAAGAGGCTTGGCCTTGTGCGTGGGCATCGACACATGTCGCTTAACCGATGTGCGCTGGGGCTTGCCCTTGTATGCGGGCCTCGATGAATGTCAATTGGACGATATGTTAAGGGGTCTGTCGATGTCGCTTGGGTGATGTGGGTAGGGGCCTGCCATTGTGTACAGGCCTCAGCCTATGTCCGTACGGGTCCGCTGATGTTGCTTGGATGATGCGTGTAGGGGTGTGCTATTGTGGGACTAGGTCGTTGTGCGCTGGGGTCCGCCAATGTTGCTTGAGAGATGCATGCAGGGGCCTACCATTTTCACTTGGGCAATGCGCACAAAGGTGTACCATTGTATATGAACCTCGATCGATATCGCTTGACTGATGTGTGCAGTGGTCCACAAATATCATGCACAGACATGATATTATGTGTAGGACATGATCGATGTCACTTGACTAACGTGCATAGGGGCCTGCCGTTGTATGCCGACCTTGACCGATGTCGCCTGGCCGATATGGGTAGGTGTCTGCTGATACCACCTAGGTGATGCTCATATGGGTTTACCATTGTGCTTCGGCCTCAACAAATGTAACTTGAAAGACGTGCGCAGGGTCTTCCGATGTTACCTAAGTGATGCGTAGAGGCCTTGACTTGTGCGCAGTTATCAATCAATATGCGTAGGGGCCTGCTATTGTGTAAAGGTCTCATCGAATATCGCTCTACCGGTATGTGTAGGGGTTCACTGATGCTTCTTGGAAGATGCACGCAGGGGTCTGTCGTTGTGCGCAAGCCTCAATTGATGTCGCTTGGCCGAAGTGCACAGCGGTCTGCTGTTGTGTGGGAGCTTTATTGGTATTATTTGGGCGACGTGCATAGAGATCTGCTGATCTCACCAACATGATAGATACTGCATTAGGACCTGACCTTGTGCACGGGCATTGAGTGATATGGCTTGGCCGATGTACGCAGGGTATGTCTTTATGTGCGGGCCTCAGCCGATGTCGCCTGGCCGATGTGTACAGGGGTCTACTAATGCCGCCCTTGTGATGCACATAGGGGCATGACATTGTGAGCGGGTCTTGGTCGATGTCACTTGGCAGACATCTACAGGGGTTTGAAGATGTCGCCTAAGCGATGCATGTAAGGGCGTGGTCTTGTGAGCAGGCATCAACCGATGTCATTTTACTGATATGCGCAGGGGCCTGCCATTGTGTGCGGGCGTTAACCGATGTGTGCAGGGGCCTGCCGTTCTGTACGGGCCTCGGCTGATGTCTCCTGTCTGATGTGTGTAGGGGTCTACTGATGTCACCCTAGTGATACACGTAGGGGCATGCCATTGTGCGCGGTCCTCGGCCGATGCTGCTTAGCCGACGTCCACAGGGGTCTGTCGATGTTGCCTAAATGATGCACGCAAGGGCCTGATCTTATGCGCGGGCATCAACCAATGTGCGCAGGGGCATGCCATTGTGTGCAAGATTTACCGATGTTGCCTTGCAGATATGCGTAGGGTCTTGCTGTTGTGTGTGGGCCTCAGTCGATGTCGCTAGGTCTATGTGCGCAGGGGTCTGTCGATGTCTCCTAGGCGAGACGCACAACGGCTTGCCGATGTCACGTGGGCTTTAAGCGATGCTTGCAAGGGTTGTCGATGTCACCTAGATGCTGCTGAGTTCGCTTGTGCGTTGACATGTTCCTACGCCTCCTGACATATCACTTTTCATTAGGATTGCACTAGACATCCTAAAAAATCTATAATAGTGACATCATTATTTGGCACAAATTTCCGTTGGCATATAATTATGCATTAGAAATGCACTCGACGACATGGAAAACCTCTAATTGCTAAATCGGTATTGGGTGCAAGCATCACATTTTACAAGTTATTGGTTAACATAGTTCAACACTTAGACACCGCCGACGTCGCATGTGCATTGACATCTTCCTACGGGTCGGCATGAAGACAGCGGGCGCATGCGTCTTATATAGCCGAGCAAGCGGACAGTGGGCTTCAAGCCCAGAAAGAAGTGTCCTTGGCCTAATGGCTTCGGGCGCAACTTGCGTTCAAGAACTCAGCGGTTCACTTGATTCTGCAATTCACAACAAGTATCGCAATTCACTATGTTCTTCATCGATGCAAGAGCCGAGATATTCATTGCCGAGAGTCGTTTGTGTTTCAAAAGAAGCACACATCCCCCAATGAACTCTACCGATCAGGTGCGAGGGGCGTGCTATGAATTTACAATCCTTGGCGTTTTATGCACCAGGATTTGTTAGTCGCCTGACAGGTGCGTGAGCGCGCACGCCGGGGACGTGAGGGTGACCCGCAAGCAGGGTGCCTGGGAACCCTTGTCGTGCATCGCCCCCAAGTGTTCAAACATGTTCGCGGGTCGTTCTTTTTTGTATGGTTTGATAATTATCCTTCTGCATGTTCACCTACGTAAACCTTGCGATGATTTCTCATTCCTCTAAATGATAAGGTTCAATGGAATTCACGCAACGTCGCGAGCATCGAATCGCCCATGTCATCACGATCTGAACATATCACCGCATCATTCGATTGGTTCCGCAACAGGCAGTGTGTACAAAGGACAGGGACGTAGTCAAATACAATTCCACTTGCACAAATAAGTTTCAAATATAAAAATAATAGTTTTAAAAAAAATATTTTAAAATATATATCAAAATATTTTTTGAAAAAAAATTAAATAGAACAAAATAATTAAAAAAACCACCAAACACAATTATGCTTTCTCAAATGAATTTAAAACGTCTAAAATAATAGTTTTCAATAACAAAAATTTGATTGTTTTATATGTCAAAATTTTCTTAAATAATAATTAACAAGGAAAAAGTAAAAGAAAGTATGAAAAACCCCACCAAACACAATTCCTCTTGCACGAATAAGTTCGAAATATAAAAAATATTATTTTAATATATGTCTAAATCTTCCCAAAAATAATTAAATAGTAAATGAAATAAAATAAGCTATAAAAAATGCACAAAACAGAATTCTTCTTACACAAATAAGTTTCAATTGTTAAAAAGTGATAGTTTTCAATAAAAATTCTTGAACTTTTTACATATCAAAATTTTCTGAAAAAAATTACTAAATTGGAAAAAAATATAAAAACTGCCAAACACATATCCGCTTTTACAAATGAGTTTCAAATTTAAAAATAATATTGTTTTATAAAAAAATTTGATTTTTTTATATTTTGAAAATTTCCAAAATAAATAATTAAATAATAAACACAAAGAGAAAATATCAAAAAACACCAAACACAATTCCACTTTCACCAATGTGTTTCAAATGTCAAAAATAATAGTGTTCATTAAGAAAATTTGATTTTTAGGTATGTCGAAATTTTCTGCAAAAATAATTAAATAAAAAAAATAAAAGAAAAAATAAAATAACCTCTAAATACAATTTTTTTTCACCAATGAGTTTCAAATGTCGAAAATAAAAGCTTCCAATAAAAAATTTTGATTTTTTTATATGTCAAAAATTTTCAAAAAAATAAAAGAAAATATAAAAAACCACCAAATACAATTCCGCTTTCACGAATGAGTTTCAAATGCCAAAAATAAAAGTTTCCAATAAAAAATTTTGATTTTTTTATATGTCAAAATTTTCTAGAAAAAAATAATCAAATAGAAAATATAAAAGAAACTACAAACAACTACCAAACACAATTCCGCTTTCACCAATGAGTTTCAAATGTCAAAAATAAAATTTTCCAATAAAAATTTTGATTTTTTATATGTCGAAATTTTCTGAAAAAAGAATTATTTATGAAAAAAATTTTAAAAAATTAAAAAACCACAAAAAAGAATATTACTTGCACAAATGACTTTAAAATATAAAAAATAATAGATTTCAAAACCAAATATCTATTTTTTTAAAAGTCAAAATTTTCCAAAAAAAATTATTAAATAGGAATTTTTTTAAAAAAATATAAAAACACCACCTTGCACATTTCGGCTAGCAAAAATGACTTTTGCATAAAAAAAATAAAAGTTTTCAATTCTTTTTAAACAAATTTTTCTAAAAAATAAGCGATAACATCCACTATGTCGGATGGGCGCGAGCGCCTTTGCCGAAGTCGCCTCGGCAATAGGGGAATGGGCTTGTGCTTGTGCGTGGGTATCAGTCGATGTCACTTGGCTAATGAGCTCAAGGGCCTACCGTCGTGTGCAGGCCTTGGCTGATGTCATATGGCCGATGTGCGCAGGGGCCTGCCGATGTAGCCTTGGCGATGTGTGCATAGGCCTACTGTTGTGCGTGAGCCTAAGTCATTGAAGCTTTTTCGACGTGCGTAGTGCTCTACCGATGTCACCTAAGTAATGTGCATAGAGGCTTGAACTTGTGCGCGAGCATCGACACATGCCGCTTAACAAATGTGCGCAGGGGCCTGCCCTTGTATGCGGGCCACAGTCGATGTCACTTGCTCGATGTGTTAAGGGTTCTGTTGATGTCACTTGGTTGATGTGCGTAGGGGTCTGTCATTGTGTACGGGCCTCAGCTTATGCACGTAGGGGTCCACTGATGTTGCTTGGATGATGCGTGTAGGGGCGTGCTGTTATGGGACTAGGCCGTAGTGCGCTGGGGTCCGCCGATGTTGCTTGAGCGATGCATGCAGGGGACTGCCATTTTCGCTTGGGCAATGCGCAGAAGGGCGTACTATTGTACATGAACCTCGATCGATATCGCTTGACTAATGTGTGCAGTGGTCAACAAATATCACACATGGACCTGACATTATGCATGGGACATGACCGATGCCACTTGACTGACGTGCGTAGGGGCTTGCCGTTGTATACCGGCCTTGACCGATGTCACCTGGCCGATGTGGGTAGGGGTCCACCAATACCACCTAGGTGATGCACGTAGGGGCTTACCATTGTGCATCGGCCTCAACAAATGTCACTTTAATGACGTGCGCAGGGTCTACCGATGTCACCTAAGTGATGCGCAGAGGCTTTGCCTTGTGCGCAGTTATCAATCAATGTGCGCAGGGGCCTGCAGTTGTGTGCAACCTTCGATTGATGTCGCTTGGCCGAAGTGCACAGTGATCTTCCAATGTGCGCGAGCTTTAATGGTTTTATTTGGGTGATGTGAGCAGGGATCTGTCGATGTCACCAACATGATGGACACTACAGTAGGGCCTGACATTATGTGCGATCATTGAGTGATATGGCTTGGCCAATGTACGCAGGGCCTATAGTTGTTTGCAGGTCTAAGCCGATGTCGCTTGGCCGGTGTGTGAAGGGGTCTACTAATGCCGCCGTTGTGATGAATGCAGGGCATGACATTGTGCGCTGGCCTTGGTTGATGTCACTTGGAAGACATCCACAGGGGTCTTAAGATGTCGCCTAAGCGATGCATGTAAGGGCGTGATTTGTGAGCTGGCATTAGCCGATGTCACTTTGTTGATGTGCGCATGGGCCTGCCATTGTGTGCGGGTGTCAACCAATGTGCCATTGAAAAAATGACTTCCACATAACAAAAATAAAAGTTTTCAATTTTTTTGTATCGAATTTTTCCAAAAAATAAGCGATGACATCCAGTAATATCGAATGGGTGCGAGCGGCTTGGCCCATGTCGCCTAGACGATAGGGGCAAGATCCTACGCTTGTGCGTGGGCATCGGTCGATATCGCTTGGAGAATGAGCGAAAGGGCCCACCATCGTGTGTAGTCCTTGGCCAATATCTTATGGCCGATGTGCGTAGGGGCCTGCCAATGTGGCTTGGCGATGTGTGCATAGGACTACCGTTGTGTGTGAGCCTAAGCCGTTGTAGCTTTTTTGACGTGCGTAGTGCTCTGCCGATGTCACCTAAGTAATGTGTGTAGAGGCTTGGCCTTGTGCACAGGCATCAACATATGTCGCTTAACTAATGTGCGCAGGGGCCTGCCCTTGTATGTGGGCCTCGGTCGATGTCGCTTGGCCGAAGTGTGAAGGGGTCCGCTTATGTCGCTTGGGTGATGTGCGAAGGGGCCTGCCATTGTGTACGGGCCTCAGCCTATGTCCGTAGGGGTCCGCTGATGTTTCTTGGATGATGCATGTAGGGGCATGCTGTTGTGGGACTAGGCCATTGTGCACTGGGGTCCGCCGATATTGCTTGAGCGATGCGCGCAGGGTGCTGCCATTTTCGCTTGAGCTATGCGTACAGGGACGTAGCATTGTACATGAACATCGATCGATATCGTTTGACTGAAGTGTGCAGTGGTCCACAATTATCCCGTATGGACCTTACATTATGCACGAGACATGACCGATGTCACTTAACTGACGTGCGTAGGGGCCTGCCGTTGTATGCCGACCTTGACCGATGTCACCTGGCCGATGTGGGTAGGGGTCTAGGTGATGAGTGTCAGGGCTTACCATTGTGCATCGGCCTCAACAAATGTCACTTGAATGACGTGAGCAGGGTCTGCAGATGTCACCTAGCGATGCTTAGAGGCCTTGCCTTGTGCGCGGTTATATAATCAATGTGAGCAGGGGCCTGCCATTGTGTAAAGGCCACATCCGATATATCACTCTACCGGTATGCGCAGGGGTTCACTGATGCTTCTTTGAATATGCACGCAGGGGTCTGCCATTGTGTGCGAGCCTCGATTGATGTCATTTGGCTGAAGTGCACAGCAGTCTGCCGTTGTGTGCGAGCCTTAAAGGTAATATCCGGGCGACGTGCGCAGGGATTTTCCGATGTCACCAACATGATGGACACTGCATATGGTCCTGACCTTGTGCGTGGGCATTGAGTGATATGGCTTGGCCGATGTACGCAGGACCTGTCGTTGTGTGCGGACCTAAGCGTATGTCGCCTGGCCGATGTGTGCAAGGGTCTACTAAAGCCGCCCTTGTGATGCACGCAGAGGCATGACATTGTGCGCGGGCCTTAGTCGATGTCACTTGGCAGACATCCAGGGGGGTTTGAAGATGTCTTCCAAGCGATGCATGTAAAAGTGTGATCTTGTGAGCGGGAATCAGCCTATGTCACTTTGCTGATGTGCGCAGGGGCCTACTGTTGTGTGCGGGCGTCAACCGATGTGCACAGGGGCCTACCGTTATGTACGGGCCTCGGCCGATGTCGCCTGGCCGATGTGCGTAGAGGTCTACCAATGTTGCCCTAGTAATACACGCAGGGGAATGAAAATGTGCGCGGGCCACGGCCGATGTCGTTTAGCCGACGTCCACATGGGTTTGTCTATGTCGCCTAAGTAATGCATACAAGGGCCTTATCTTCTGCACGGGCATCAACCAATATGCGCAGGGGCATGCCATTGTGTTCAGGCTTTAGCCGATGTTGCCTGGCAGATATGCGTAGGGTCTTGCCATTTTGTGCGGGCCTTACCCGATATCGCTAGGTCTATGTGTGCAAGGGTCTGTTGATGTCTCCTGGGAGAGACACGCAGCGGCCTGCCGATGTCACGTGGACTTTAAGCGATGCTTTCAAGGGGTTGCCGATGTCACCTAGATGCTGTTGAGTTCACATGTGCGTTGAACTGTTCCTACGCCTCTCGACATGTCACTTTTCATTAGGATTGCACTCGACATCCCAAAAAACCTATAATAGTGACATCATTATTTGGCACAAATTTTTCGTTGGCATATGATTAGGCATTAGAAATGCACTCGACGACACAAAAAACCTCTAATTACTAAATCGGTAATGGGTGCGAGCATCGCATTAGACAAGTTATTGGTTAATATAGTTCAACACTTAGCCGCCGCCGACATTGCATGTGCGTTGACATCTTCCTACGGGTGAGCATGCAGACGGCGGGCGCATGCTTAGCTTCTAGCCCAGCAAGCGGACGGTGGACCTCAGTCGATGTTGCCTGGCTGATATGTGCAAGAGTCTACTAATGTCGCCCTTATGATGCACGCAGGGGCATGACATTGTGCGCGGGCCTTGGTCGATGTCACTTGGCAGACATCCACAGGGGTCTGAAATTGTCGCCTCAGTGATGCATTTAAGGGCGTGATCTTGTGAGCGGGCATCAGCCGATGTCACTTTCCTGATGTACGCAGAGGCCTGCCATTGTGTTCGGGCATCAACCGATGTGCGCAGAGGCCTGCCGTTCTGTACGGGCCTCGGCTGATGTCGCCTCGCCATTGTGCGTAGGGGTCTACTCATGTCGCCCTAACTATACACGCAAGGGCATCCCATTGTACACGAGCCTCGACTGATGTCACTGAGCCAACGTCCACAGGGGTCTGTCGATGTCACCTAAATGATGTACGCAAGGGCCTTATCTTATGTGTGGGCATCGACCAGTTTGTGCAGGGGCATGCCATTGTGTGCGGGCTTTAGCTGACGTTACCTGGCAGATATGTGTAGTATCTTGCCGTTGTGTACGGGCGTCAGTCGATGTCGCCAAGTCTTTGTGCGCGGGAGTCTGTCGAAGTCTCCTGGGCGAGACGTGTAGCGGCCTGCCGATATCTCCTAGAAGCTGCTAAGTTCGCATGTGCGTTGACATGTTCCTACGCCTCCCGACATGTAACTTTTCATTTGGATTGCACTCGACATCCCAAAAAACTTATAATAGTGACATCATTATTTATCATAAATTTTTCGTTGATATCTTCCTACGGGTCGTCATGCAGACGGTGGGCACATGCGTCACTTTTAGCCCAGCAAGCAGACGACGAGTTTCAACCCAGGAAGAAGTGCCCTCAGCCTAATGGTTTCGGGCGCAACTTGCGTTCAAAAACTCAATGGATCACTTGATTCTGCAATTCACAACAAGTATCGCAGTTCACTATGTTCTTTATCGATGCAAGAGCTGTGATATTCGTTATCGAGAGTCGTTTGTGTTTAAAAAAAGTACACATCCCTCAGAGAACTCTACAGATTGGGTGCGAGGGAGGGCTATCAATTTACAATCCTTGGCGTTTTATGCACCAGGATTCATTAGTCGCCTGACAGGTGCGCGAGCGCACATCATGGGGACAGGAGGGAGACATGTAAGCGGGGGTCTGGGAACCCTAGCCATGCATTGCCCCCGAGTGTTCAAACAAGTTCGCGGGTCATTCTACTTTGTATGTTTTGATAATGATCCTTCTGTATATATGTTCACCTATGTAAACCTTTTAACGACTTCTCATTCCTTTAAATGATAAGGTTCAATGAAATTCTCGCGACGTCGCGGCAGCGAATCGCCCATGTCACCGCGATATGAACATATCACCGGATCATTCGATTGGTTCCGCAACGGGAAGTGTGTACAAAGGGCAGGGACGTAGTCAAACAAATTTCCGCTTGTACAAATGAGTTTCAAATATAAAAATAATAGTTTTCTAAAAAAATATTTTTATATATCTTTTTTTCGAAAAAAATAATAAAAACAACTAAACACAATTCCGCTTTCACAAATGAGTTTTAAGCATCTATAATAATAATTTTCAATAAAAAATTTGATTTTTAAATATGTCGAAATTTTTTGAAAAAATAATTAAATAGGAAAAAATAAAAATAAATATGAATAACCTCACCAAACACAATTTCGCAAGCACAAATAAGTTCGAAATATAAAAAATAATAGATTTTAAAAAAAAAATAATTTCAATATATGTCTAAATTTTCCAAAAAAGTAATTAAATGAAATAAAATAAACTATAAAAAACCTACCAAACACAATTCCTCTTGCACAAATGAGTTTCAAATGATAAAAAAGATAGTTTTCAATTAAAGTTTTTAATTTTTTAACATATCGAAACTTTCTAAAAAAAAATAATTAAATAGGAAAAAAATATAAAAACTACCAAATACATTTCCGCTTTCACAAATGAGTTTCAAATGTAAAAAATAGTGGTGATTAATAAAAAAATTTGATTTTTTTATATGTCAAAATTTTCCGAAAAAAATAAAAGAAAATATAAAACTACCACTATATACAATTCTGCCTTTCACCAATGAGTTTCAAATGTCAAAAATATAATTTTCCAACAAAAAAATTTGATTTTTTTATATGTCGAAACTTTTTTTTAAAAAAATTAAATAGAAAAAACTAAAAGAAAATATTATAAAACCACCAAACACAATTCCGCTTTCACCAGTGAGTTTCAAATGTCAAAAATAAATGTTTCCAATAAATTTTTTTTATTTATTTAAATGTCGAAATTTTCTAAAAAAAATAATCGAATAGAAAAAAATTAAAGAAAATATAAAAAACTACCAAACACAATTCCTCTTTCAACAATGAATTTCAAATGTCAAAAATAAAAGTTTTCAATTTTTTTAATCAAATATTTCCTAAAAATAAGCGATGACATCCACTAATGTCGAGTGGACACGAGCGCCTCGGCCGATGTCGCCTGTGCGATAGGGCATGGGCCTGCGCTTGTGCGTGGGCATCGGTTGATATCACTTGGTTGATGAGCACAAGGGCCTAACGTCATGTGCAGGTCTTGGTCGATGTGCGTTGGGGCCTGTCAATGTACTTTTGCGATGTGTGCATTGGCCTACCGTTGTGCATGAAGCTAAGCTGTTGTAGCTTTTTCGACGAGCGTAGTGCTCTATCGATGTAACCTAAATAATGTGCATAGAGGCTTGGCCTTGTGCGCGGGCATCGACACATGTCGCTTAACCGATGTGCGCAGGGGCCTGCCCTTGTATGCAGGCCTCGGTCGATGTCCCTTGGTCGATGTGTGAAGGGGTCCGTCGATATCGCTGGGGTGATGTGCGTAGGGGCCTGCCATTGTGTATGGGACTCAGCCTATATCTGTAGGGGTCTGCTGATATTGCTTGGATTATGCGTGTAGGGGCTTGCTGTTATGGGACTAGGTCGTTGTGTGCTGGGGTCTGCCGATATTGCATGAGCGATACGGGAAGGGGCCTGCCATTTTCTCTTGGGGAAATGCGCACAAGGGCGTACCATTGTACATGAACCTTAATCGATATCGCTTGACTGATGTGTGCAGTGGTCCACAAATATTATGCACAGGCCTGACATTGTGCGCGGGATATAACCGATGTCACTTGACTGACGTGTGTAGAGGCCTGCTATTGTATGCCGGCCTCAACCGATGTCGCCTGGCCGATGTGGGTAGGGGTCCATCGATACCACCTAGGTGATGCACGTAAGGGCTTACCATTGTGCATCGGCCTCAACAAATGTCACTTGAACGATGTGCGTAGGGTCTGCCGATGTCACCTAAGCGAAACGCAGAGGCCTTGCCTTGTGCGCGGTTACCAATCGATCTGCACAGGGGCTTCCATTGCGTAAGGGTCTCATTTAATATCGCTCTATCGGTATTGGAAGGGTTCACTGATTCTTCTTGGAAGATGCACGCAGGAGTCTGCCGTTGTACGCGAGCCTCGATTAATGACGCTTGGCCGAGGTGCACAACGGTCTGCAGTTGTGCGAGAGCTTTAATGGTATTATTTGGGCAACGTACACAGGGATCTGCCGATGTAACCAACATGATGGACACTGCATTAGGGCCTTACCTTGTGCGCCGGCATTGAGTGATATGGCTTGGCCGATGTACTCAGGGCATCAGGTTGTGTGCGGGCCTAAGCCGATGTCGCCTGGCCGATGTGTGCAGGGGTCTACTAATGCCACTCTTGGGATACACGCAGGGGCATGACATTGTGCACGGGCCTTGGTCAGTGTCTCTTGGTAGACATCCACAGGAATTTGAAGATGTCGCCTAAGCGATGCATGTAAAGGCGTGATTTTTCGAGCGGGCATCAACCGATGTCACTTTGCTAATGTGCAAAGGGGCCTACCGTTATGTGCAGGCGTTAACCGATGTGCGCAGGGGCCTGCTGTTCTGTACGGGCGTCGGTTGATGTCGCCTGACCGATGTGCGTAGGGGTCTACAAATTTCTCCTTAGCGTTACACACATGGGCATGCCATTGTGCGCGGGCCTCGGCCGATGCCGCTTAGCCGACGTCCACATTGGTCTGTCCGATGTCACCTAAATGATGTACACAAGGGCCTGATCTTATGCGCGGGCATCAACTAATGTGCCCAGGGGCATACCGTTGTATGCGGGCTTTAGTCGATGTTGCCTGGAAGATATGCGTAGGGTCTTGCCGTTGTGTGCGGGCCTCAGCCAATGTCACAAGGTCTATGTGCAAAGGGGTCTATAGATGTCTCTAGGGCGAGATGTGCAGCAGCCTGCCGATGTCACGTGGGCTTTAAGCGATGCTTGCAAGGGGCTGCAGATGTCAACTAGATGCTCCTGAGTTCGCATATGCGTTGACATGTTCCTACGCCTCCCAACATATCACTTTTCATTAGGATTGCACTCGACTTCTAAAAAAACCTATAATAGTGACATCATTATTTGGCACAAATTTTTCGTTGGCATATGATTAGGCATTGGAAATGCACTCAACGACACCGAAAACCTCTAATTGCTAATTCGGTATTGGGTACGAGCAACGCATTCGACAAGTTATTGGCCAACATAGTTCAACACTTAGCCGCCGTCGACGTTGCATGTGCGTTGACAGCTTCCTATGGGTCGGCATGCAGACCGCGGGAGCATGCGTCGCTTCTAACCCAGCAGGCATATGGCGGGCTTCAAGACTAGGAAGAAGTGCCCTCGGCCTAATGGTTTCGGGAGAAACTTGCGTTCAAAAACTCAATGGTTCACTTGATTCTTCAATTCACAACAAGTAGCGCAATTCACTATGTTCTTCATCGATGCAAGAGCCGAGATATTCATTGCCAAGAGTCGTTTGTGTTTCAAAAGAAGTACACATCCCCCAATGAACTATACAGATCGGGTGCGAGGGGCGGGCTGTAAATTTACAATCCTTGGCGTTTTCTGCACCAGGATTCGTTAGTCGCTCGACAAGTGCATGAGTGCGCATGCCGGGGATGGGAGGGAGACCCGCAAGCAGGGGGCCTTGGAACCCTAGTTGTGCATCGCCTCCGAGTGTTCAAACATATTTGCGGGTTGTTCTACTTTGTATGTTTTAATAATGATCCTTCTTCATGTTCACCTACGTAAACCTCGTTACGACTTCTCATTCCTCTAAATGATAAGGTTCAATGGAATTCTCGCGACGTCGCGGGCAGCGAATTGCCCATGTCACCACGATCTAAACATTTCACCAGATCATTCGATTGGTTCCGCAACGGGCAGTGAGTACAAAGGGTAGAGATGTAGTCAAACACAATTTCACTTGCACAAATTAGTTTCAAATATAAAAATAATTGTTTTCAAATTTTTTTTTTATATATGTCGAAATTTGTTTCGAAAAAAATAATTAAAAAACCACCAAACGCAATTCCGCTTTCACAAATGAGTTTCAAGCGTCTAAAATAATAGTTTTCAATAAAACAATTAATTTTTTTATATGTCAAAATTTTCTGAAAAAATAACTAAACAGGAAAAAATAAAAACAAATATGAAAAACCCAATAAACACAATTCCGTTTGCACAAATGAGTTTCAAAAATGATAGTTTCCAATAAATATTTTTGATTTTTTCACATATCGAAATTTTCTAAAAAAATAATTAATTAGGAAAAAAATTATAAAAACTGCGAAACACAATTCTGCTTTCACAAATGAGTTTCAAATGTAAAAAGTAATAGTGTTTAAAAAAATTTGATTTTTTACATGTCAAAATTTTCGGTAAATAATAATTAAATAGAAAAAAATAAAAGAAAATTTAAAAAAGTACCAAACACAATTCCGCTTTCACCAATGAGTTTCATATGTCAAAAATAATGGCGTTCAAAACGAAAATTTGATTTTTTTGTATGTCAAAATTTTCTGAAAAATAATTAAATAGAAACAAATAAAAGAAAATATAAAAATCATTAAATACAATTCTTCTTTCACCAATGAGTTTCATATGTCAAAAATAAAAAATTTCAATAAATTTTTCGATTTTTAATTTTTATATGTCGAAATTTCCGAAAAAAATAAAAGAAAATATAAAAAAAAACCACCAAACACAATTCTGCTTTCACCAATGAGTTTCAAATGTCAAAAATAAAAGTTTTCAAAAAAGATATTTGATTTTATAATATGTCGAAATTTTCCGAAAAAAGTAATTAAATAGAAAAAAATAAAATAAAATCTCAAAAAAATCACCAAACACAATTCCGCTTTAACCAATGAGTTTCAAATATCAAAAATAAAAGTTTCCAAAAGGTTTTATTTTATTTTTTTGTATGTCGATATTTTTCAAAAAAAATAATTATATATGAAAAAAATTAAATTTTTTTTTTAAAAACCACCAATTTTTTTTAATTGCACAAATGTCTTTAAATATTAAAAAAATAGATTTCAACACGAAAATTCATTTTTTTAAAAGTCTAAATTTTCTGAAAAAATAATTAAATGGAAATTTTTTAAAAAGAAATATAAAACACCACCAAACACACTTTGTCTTGCAAAAATAACTTTCACATAACAGAAATAAAATTTTTCATTTTTTTGGTATCAAATTTTTCCTAAAAATAAGTAATGATACCCACTAATGTCGGGTGGGCGCGAGCGCCTCGACATATGTCACCTAGGTGATAAAGGCATGGGTCTGCGCTTGTGTGTGGGCATCGATCGATGTCACTTGGCTGATGAGCACAAGGGCCTACCGTTGTGTGCTGGCCTTGGCCGATGTTATATGACCGATCTGCATAGGGGCCTACCGATCTAGCCTTGGCAATGTGTAAATAGGCCTGCCGTTGTGCGAGAGCCTAAGTCGTTGTAGCTTTTTTTATGTTCGTAGTGCTCTGCCGAGGTCACCTATGTTATGTGCGTAGAGGCTTGGCCTTGTGCACGGGCATCGACACATGTTGCTTAACCGATGTGCTCAGGGGCCTACCCATGTGTGCGAGCCTCGGTCGATGTCGCTTGGCCGATGTGTGAAGGGGTCTGTCGATGTCGCTTGGGTGATGTGCGCAGGGGCCTTCCATTGTGTACAGGCCTCGGCCTATGTCCATAGGGGTCCACTGATTTTTCTTGGATAATGCGTGTAGGGGCGTGTTGTAGTAGGACTAGGCCGTTGTGCGCTGGGGTCCTCCGATGTTGCTTGAACGATACGTTTAGGGGCCTGCCATTTTCGCTTAGGCAATGCACACAAGGGCGTACCATTGTACATGAACCTCGATCGATATCGCTTGACTGATGTGTGCAGTGGTCCACAAATATCATGCACGCATCTGACATTATGCGCAGGACATGATTGATGTCACTTGAATGACGTGCGTAGGGGCCTGCCGTTGTATGCCGAACTCAACCTATGGCGCCTGGCCGATGTAGGTAGGGGTCTGCCGATACCACCTAGGTGATGTGCGTAGGGGCTTACCATTGTGCATCGGCCTCAACAAATGTCACTTGAACGACGTGCGTTGGGTGCGCAGAGGTTCACTGATTCTTCTTGGAAGATGCACGCAGAGGTCTGCCATTGTGCGCGAGCCTTGATTGATGCCACTTGGCCGAAGTGTATAGCGATCTACCATTGTGCGCAAGCATTAATGGTATTATTTGGGCGACGTGCGCAGGGATCTGCCGATGTCACCAACATGATGGACACTTCATTAGGGCAATACCTTATGCGCGGGCATTGAGTGATATGGCTTGGCCGATGTACGCAGGGCCTATCGTTGTGTGCGGGCCTCAGCCAAAGTCGCCTTGCCGATGTGTGCAGGGGTCTATTAATGCTGCCCTTGTGATGCACGCAGGGGCATGACAATGTGCGCGGACCTTGGTCGATGTCATTTGGCAGACATCCACAGGGGTCTGAAGATGTCGCCTAAGCGATGCATGTAAGAGCGTGATCTTGTGAGCGAGCATCAGCCGATGTAACTTTGCTGATGTGCGCAGGGGCCTACCGTTATGTGCGGGCGTCAGCCGACGTGCGCAAGGTCCTGCCGTTCTGTAAGGGCCTCGGCCGATGTCGCCTGGCCGATGTGTGTAGGGTTCTACCAATGTCGCTCTAGCAATACACGTAGGGGCATGTCATTGTGCGCGGGCCTCGGAAGACGTCGCTTAGTCGATGTCCACAGGGGTCTGTCGATGTTGCCTAAATGATGCACACAAGGGCCTGATCTTATGCGTGGTCGTCAACCAATGTGCGCAGGGACATGCCAGTGTGTGCATGCTTAAGCCAATGTTGCCTGGTAGATATGCGTAGGGTTTCACCGTTGTGTGCGGGACTCAGCCGATGTTGCCAGGTCTATGAGTGCAAGGGTTTGTCGATGTCTCCTGGGGGAGATGCACAGCGGCCTGCTAATGTCACGTGGGCTTTAAGCAATGCTTGCAAGGGGCTGCCGATGTCACCTAGATGCTGTAGAGTTCGCATGTACGTTGACATGTTCCTACGCCTCCCGACATGTCACTTTTCATTAGGATCGCACTCGGCATCCCAAAAAACCTATAATAGTGACATAATTATTTGGCACAAATTTTTCGTTGGCATATGATTAGACATTAGAAATGCACTCGATGACACGAAAAACCTCTAATTGTTAAATCGGTATTGGGTGCGAGCATCGCATTTGACAAGTTATTGGTCAACATAGTTTAACACTTAGCCGCCGCTTACGTCTCATGTGCGTTGACTTCTTCCTACGGGTCGGCATGCAGACACCGGGTGACCGCGTTGCTTCTAGCCCAACAAGCGGATGGCGGACTTCAAGCCTAGGAAGAAATGCCCTAGGCCTAATGGCTTCGAGCATAACTTGCGTTCAAAAACTCAATGGTTCACTTGATTCTGCAATTCACAGCAAGTATCGCAATTCACTATGTTCTTCATCACTACAAGCGCCAAGATATTAATTGTCGAGAGTCATTTATGTTTCAAAAGAAGTACATATTTCCCAATGAACTCTACAGATCGGGTGCGATGGGCGGGCAATAAATTTACAATCCTTGGCATTTTATGCACCAGGATTTGTTAGTAGCCTGATAGGTGCTTTAGCGCCCACGCGGGGGACGAGAGGGAGACCCGTAGGTAGAGAACCTGGAAACCCTAGCCGTGCATTTCCCCCAAGTGTTAAAACATGTGCGCGGGTCGTTCTACTTTGTATGTTTTGATAATGATCCTTCTGTAAATATGTTCACCTACATAAACCTTGTTACGACTTCTTATTCCTTTAAATGATAAGGTTCAATTGAATTCTCGAGACGTCGCGGGAGCGAATCGCCCATGTCACCGCGATCTGAACATATCACTAGATCATTCGATTGGTTCCGCAACGCGCAGTGTGTACAAAGAGCAGGGACGTAGTCAAACAAAATTCCGCTTGCACAAATGAGTTTCAAATATAAAAATAATAGTTTTCAAAATTATTTTTTTTACATATACCACCTGGCCGATGTGGGTTTGGGTCCTCCGATACCACCTAGGTGATGTGCATTGGGGCTTACCATTGGGCATCAGCCTCAAAAAATGTCAGTTGAACGACGTGCGCATGGTCTGTCAATGTCACCTCAGCGATGCACAGAGACCTTCCCTTCCTCACGGTTATCAATTAACGTCAACAGGGGCCTGCCATTGTGTAAAGGCCTCATCTGATATCGCTCTACCGGCATGCATAGGGTTACACTAATGCTTCTTGGAAGATGCACGCAGGGGTCTAACGTTGTGCGCGAGCTTCGATTGATATCGCTTGGAGAAAATGCACAGCGGTCTGCCGTTGAGCGCGAGTTTTAATGGTATTATTTGGGTGACGTGCGCAGGGATCTGCTGATGTCACCAACATGATGGACACTGCATTAGGGCCTGACCTTGTGCGCGGGCATTCAGTGATATAGCTTGGCCGATGTATGCAGGGCATGTCGTTTTGTGCGGGCCTTAGCCGATGTCGCCTGGCCGATGTGTGCAAGGGTCTACTAATGTCGCCCTTGTGATGCACGCAGGGGCATGACATTGTGCGTGGGCCGTGGTCGATGTCACTTGGCAGACATCCATAGGGGTCTGAAGTGATGCATGTAAGGACGTGATCTTGTGAGCGGGCATCATCTAATGTCTCTTTGCTGATGTTCATAGGGCCTGCTGTTCTGTGCAGGCGTCAACCAATGTACGCAAGGGCCTGCCGTTCTGTACGGGACTCGGTCGATGTAACCTGACCGATGTGCGTAGGGGTCTACTGATGTCGCCCTAGCGATACACGCAGGGGCATGCCATTGTGCGTGGGCCTCGGCCGATGTCTCTTAGCTGACATCCACAGGTGTTTGTCGATGTCACCTAAATGATGCACGCAAAGGCCTGATCTTATGCACGGGCATCAACCAATGTGCGCATGGGCATGCCATTGTGTGCGGGCTTTAGTCGATATTGCCTGGCAGATATGCATAGTTTCTTGCCGTTGTGTGTGGGCTTCAGCCAATGTCGCCAGGTCTATGTGCGCACACGTTAGTCGATGTCTCCTAGGAGAGATGCGCAGCTGCTTTCTGATGTAACGTGGGCTTTCAGCGATGCTTGCAAGGGGCTGCCGATGTCACCTAGATGCTACTGAGTTCGCATGTGGGTTGACATGTTCATATGCTTCCCCACATGTCACTTTTCATTAGGATTGCACTCGACTTCTAAAAAAACCTACAATAGTGACATCATTATTTGGCACAAAATTTTCGTTGGCATATGATTAGGCATTGGAAATGCACTCAACGACACCAAAAACCTCTAATTGCTAATTCGGTATTGGGTGCGAGCATCGCATTCGACAAGTTATTGGTAAACATAGTTCAACACTTACCCGCCGCCGACGTCGCATGTACGTTGACATCTTCTACGGTTCGGCATGCTGACGGCGGGCGCATGCGTCGCTTTTAGCCCAGCAAGCGGATGGCGGGTTTCTAGCCCATGAAGAAGTACCATCGGCCTAATGGCTTTGGGCACAACTTGCGTTCAAAAAACTTAATGGTTCACTTGATTCAGCAATTCACAACAAGTATACCAGTTCACTATATTCTTCACCGATGCAAGAGCCGAGATATTAATTGTCGAGAGTCGTTTGTGTTTTGAAAGAAGCACACATCCCCCAATGAACTCTACAGATCGGGTGCGAGGGATGGGCTATCAATTTACAATCCTTGGCGTTTTATGTACCAGAATTCGTCAATCGCCCGATAGGTGCACGAGCGCGCACATCGGGGACAGAAGGGAGACCCGCAGGCAGTTGGCCTGGGAAACCTAGTTGTGGATCAACCCCGAATGTTCAAACATGTTCGCGGGTTGTTCTACTTTGTATGTTTTGATAATGATCCTTTTGCATTTTCACCTACGTAAACCTTGTTACGACTTCTCATTCCTTTAAATGATATGGTTCAATGGAATTCTCGCGAAGTCGCGGGGAGGAAATCGCCCATGTCACCGCGATCTGAACATATCGCCGGATCATTCGATTGGTTCAGCAATGGGCAGTGTGTACAAAGGGCAGGGACGTAGTCAAACACAATTTCGCTTGTACAAATGAGTTTCAAATATAAAAATAATTGTTTTTAAAAAACATATTCTTATATATGTCAAAAAAAATTCGAAAAAAATTAAATAGAAAAAAAACAAAAAATAACACCAAACACAATTTTGCTTTCACAAATGAGTTTCAAACGTCTGAAATAATAGTTTTCAATAAAAAATTAATTTTTTTATATGTCGAAATTTTTTGAAAAATATTAAATAGGAAAAAATAAAAACAATTATGAAAAACCCCACCAAACACAATTCTGCTTGCACAAATGAGTTCGAAATATAAATAATAATAGTTTTTAAAAAATAATTATTTTAATATATTTCAAAATTTTCAAAAAAATTAATTAAATAGTAAATGAAATAAAATAAACTCTAAAAAACTCACCAAACACAATTCTACTTGCTCAAATGAGTTTCAAATGTTAAAAAATGATAGTTTTCAATTAAAAAAATTGATTTTTTTACATATCGAAATTTTCTGAAAAAAATAATGAAAAAGGATAAAAACATCAAAACTGCCAAACACAATTCCGCTTTCACAAATGAGTTTCAAATGTAAAAAATAATAGTGTTTACTAAAAAATTGATTTTTTATATGTCAAAATTTTTCCGAAAAAAGTAATTAAATAGGAAAAAAAAAGAGAAAATATAAAAAACCACCAAATACAATTCCTCTTTCACCAATGAGTTTAAAATGTCAAAAATAATAGTGTTCAATAAGAAATTTGGATTTTTTTGTATGTCAAAAATTTTCGAAAAAATAATTAAATAGAAAAAACTAAAAGAAAATATCAAAATACCACCAAATAAAATTCCGCTTTCACCAATGACTTTCAAATGTAAAAATAAAAGTTTCAAGTAATTTTTTATTTATTTTATATGTCAAAATTTTATGAAAAAATATTTAAATTGTAAAAATAAAAGAAAATATAAAAGAACCATCAAACACAATTCTGCTTTCACAAATGAGTTTCAAATGTCAATTATAAAAGTTTCCAATAAATTTTTTTATTTTTTTTATATGTCAAAATTTTTTGAAAAAAATAAAAGAAAATATAAAAAAACCACCAAACACAATTCCACTTTTACCAATGAGTTTCAAATGTAAAAAATAAAAGTTTCCAATAAAAAATTTTGATTTTTTATATGTCGTAAAAAATAATTAAATATGAAAAAATAAAAAATCCACAAAAATAATTTTTTACTTGCACAAATGACTTTAAAATATAAAAAAACAATACATTTCAAAAAGATAAATTTATTTTTTTAAAAGTCAAAATTTTCCGTAAAAATAATCAAAAAGGAATTTTATTTTTAAAAAAATATAAAAACACCGCCAAACACATTTTGGCTTGCAAAATTGACTTTCACATAACAAAAATAAAAGTTTTCAATTTTTTTGTATCGAATTTTTCCTAAAAATAAGCGATGACATCCACTAATATCTGGTGCGCGCGAGCTCCTCGACCGATGTTGCCTGGGCGATAGGAACATAGGCCTGCGCTTGTGTGTGGACATCGGTCGATGTTACTTGGCTGAGGAGAGCAATTGCCAACCGTCATGTGCAGGCCTTGGCCGATGTGCATAGGGGCCTGCCGATGTAGCCTTGGCGATGTGTGCATAGGCCTACCGTTGTGCGTGAGCCTAAGCCGTTGTAGCTTTTTCGACGTGCGTAGTGCTCTGTCGATGTCACCTAAGTAATGTGAGCAGAGGCTTGGCGTTGTGCGTGGGCATCGACACATCTCGCTTAACCGATGTGGGTAGGGGCCTGCCCTTGTATGCGGGCCTCGGTCGATGCCGCTTGGCCGATGTGTTAAGTGGTCCGTTGAAGTAGCTTGGGTGATGTGCGAAGGGGCCTGCCATTGTGTACTGGCCTCAACCTATGCCCGTAGAGGTCCGCTGATGTTGCTTGGATGATGCGTGTAGGGACGGGCTATTTTGAGACTAGGCCATTGTGCGCTGGGGTCCGCCGATGTTGCTTGAGCGATTCGTGCAGGGGCCTGCCGTCTCGCTTGGGCAATGCGCACAAGGGCAAACCAGTGCACTTGAACCTCTATCGATATTGCTTGACTGATGTGTGCAGTGGTCCACAAATATCACGCACGGACCTAACATTATGCGTGGGACATGATCGATGTCACTTGACTGACGTGCGTAGGGGTCTGCCGTTGTATGCCGGCCTCAACCGATGTCGCCTGGCCGATGTAGGTAGGGGTCTGCCGATACCACTTAGGTGACACGCATAGGGGCTTACCATTGAGCATCGGCCTCAACAAATGTAACTTGAACGACGTGCGCAGGGTCTGCCGAATGTCACCTAAGCGATACGCAGAGGCCTTGCCTTGTGCGCGATTATCAATAAATATGCGCAGGGGCTTGCCATTGTGTAAGGGCCTCATCCGATATCGCTCTACCGATATGCACAGGGGTTCACTGATGCTACTTGGAAGATGCACGCAGGGGTCTGCCGTTGTGCACGAGCCTCGATTGATGTCGCTTTGCCAAAGTGCACAGTGGTCTACCGTTGTGCGTGAGCTTTAATGGTATTATTTGGGCGACGTGCTCATGGATCTGCCGATGTCACCAGCATGATGGACACAACATAAGGGCCTGACCTTGTACGCGGGCATTGAGTGATATGTCTTGGCCGATGTACGCAGGGCCTATCGTTGTGTGCGAGACTCAGCCGATGTCGCTTGGCCAATGTGTGTCGGAGTATACTAATGTCGTTCTTTTGATGGACGCAGGGGCATGACATTGTGCGCGGGCCTTGGTTGATTTCACTTGGCAAACATCCACAGGGATGTGATGATGTCGCCTAAGCGATGCATATAGGGGTGTGATCTTGTGTGTGAGCATCAGATGATGTCACTTTGCTGATGTGCGCAGGGGCATGCCGTTGTGTGCGAGCGTCAACGGAAATGTGCAGGGGCCTTCCGTTCTGTACGAGCCTCGGCTGATTTTGCCTGGCCGATGTGCGTAGGGGTCTACCGATGTCGTCCTAGCGATACACGCAGGGGCATGCCATTGTGCGCGGGCCTTGGTTGATGTCTCTTAGCCGACGTCCATAGGGGTCTGTAGATGTCGCTTAAAGATGTACGCAAGGGCCTGATCTTATGCACGGGCATCAACCAATGTGCGCAGGGGCATGCCATTGTTTGCGGGTTTTAGCTGATGTTGCCTTTGCATATATGCACAGGGTCTTGCCGTTGTATGCGGGCCTCAGCCGATGTCGCCAGGTCTATGTGCATAGGGGTCTGTCGATGTCTCCTGGATGAGACGCACAGCGGCCTTCGGATGTAACGTGGGCTTTAAGCTATGCTTGTAAGGGGTTGCCAATGTCACCTAGATGCTGCTGAGTTCGCATGTGCGTTGACATGTTCCTACGCCTCCCGACATGTAACTTTTTATTAGGATTGCACTCGACATCCCAAAAAACCTATAATAGTGACATCATTATTTTGCACAAATTTTCCGTTGGCATATGATTAGGCATTAGAATTGCACTCGACTACACGAAAAACCTCTAATTGCTAAATCGGTACTGGGTGCGAGCATTGAATTCGACAAGTTATTGGTCAACATAGTTTAACACTTAGCCGCCGCCGCCGCCGTCGCATGTGTGTTGACATCTTTTACGGGTCGGCATGCAGACGGCTGGAGCATGCGTCGCTTCTATCCCAGCAAGCAGACGGCAGACTTCAAGCCTAGGAAGAAGTTCCCTCACCCTAATGGCTTCGGGCGCAACTTGCATTCAAAAAATCAGTGGTTCACTTGATTCTGCAATTCACAGCAAGTATCGCAATTCACTATGTCCTTCATCGATGCAAGAGCCGAGATATTCATTGCCGAGAGTCATTTGTGTTTCAAAAGAAGTACACATCTCCCAATGAACTCTACAGATCGGGTGCGGGGGGCGGGCTATCAATTTACAATCCTTGGGTTTTATGCACCAGGATTCGTTAGTCTCTCGACAGGTACGCGAGCGCGTACACCGGTGAAGAGGGGGATACCCGCAGGCAGGGGGCCTGGGAACCCTACCGAGGGTTCAAACATGTTCGCAGGTCTTTCTACTTTGTATGTTTTGACAATAATCCTTCTGTATATATGTTTACCTATGTAAACCTTGTTACGACTTCTCATTCCTCTAAATGATAAGGTTCAATAGAATTCTCGCGACGTCGCGGGGAGCGAATCCCCATGTCACCGCGATCTAAACATATCACTGGATCATTCGATTGGTTCCGCAATGCGCAGTGTGTACAAAGAGCAGGGACGTAGTCAAACACAATTCCGTTTGCACAATGAGTTCCAAATATAAAAATAATAGTTTTAAAAAAAACATTTTTATATATGTCGAATTTTTTTTTGAAAAAAATAATTAAAAACCATCCAACACAATTCTGCTTGCACAAATGAGTTTCAACCACCTAAAATATTAGTTTTCAATAAAAAAATTGATTTTTTATACGTCGAAATTTTTTAAAAGAGTAACAAATACGAAAAACCCCACCAAACACAATTCTGTTTGCACAATTGAGTTCGAAATATAAAAAATAATAGTTTTAAAAATAATTATTTTAATATATGTCGAAATTTTCCAAAAATGCAATTAAATAGTAAATGAAATAAAATAAACTATAAAAAACCCACCAAACACAATTCCGCTTGCACAAATGAGTTTCAAATGTTAAAAAGCGTTAGTTTTCAATAAAAAATTTCTATTTTTTTATTTGTCGAAATTTTTAAAAAAACAAATATTAAAACTCTCAAAAACAATTTTGCTTTCACAAATGTGATTCAAATTTAAAAAATAATAGTGTTTAATAAAAAATTTGATTTTTTTATATGTCGAAATTTTCCGAAAAAAATAATTAAATAAAAAAAATAAAAGAAAATATAAAAAACCACCAAACACAATTCCGCTTTCACCAATGAATTTCAAATGTCAAAAATAATAGTGTTCAATAAGAATTTTTTTTTGTATGTCGAAATTTTCTGAAAAATAATTAAATAGAAAAAATAAAAAATATATAAAAATGCAACCAAATACAATTCAGCTTTCACCAATGAGTTTCAAATGTCAAAAATAAAAGTTTCCAATTAAATTTTTGATTTTTTTATATTTCAAAATTTTTTGAAAATATAAAAAAATCACCAAACACAAATTCGCTTTCACCAATGATTTTGAAATGTCAAAAAAAATATGTTCAAATTTTATGAAAAAATTAATCAAATAGAAAAAAATAAAAGAAAATATTAAAAACCACCAAACACAATTTCGCTTTCACCAATGAGTTTCAAATGTCAAAAATAAAAAGTTTCCAATAAAAAATGTATTTTTATATTTGTCGAAATTTTCTGAAAAATATAAATAAATATGAAAAAAATAAAAAAACCGCTAAAAACAATTTTACTTCCACAAATAACTTTAAAATATAAAAAATAACAGATTTCAAAACAAAAAATATTTTTTTAAAAGTCAAAATTTTCCGAAAAAAATAATTAAATAGGAATTTTTTAAACAAAAAATATAAAAATACCACCAAACACACTTCGGCTTTGTAAATTACTTTCACATCAAAAAAATAAAATTTTTCAATTTTTTTGTACTGAATATTTCCTAAAAATAAGTGATGACATCCAGTAATGTTGGGTGGGCGCGAGCGCCTCGGTCGATGTCATCTTGGCGATAGTGGCATGAGCCTACGCTTATGCGTGGGCATCAGTTGATGTCACTTGGCTGATGAGCGAAAGGGCCTACTGTCTTGTGCAGGCCTTGGTCGATGTCATATGGTCGATATGCGTAGGGGCCGGCCGATGTAGCCTTGGAGATGTGAGCATAGGCCTACCGTAGTGCTCTGCTGAAGTCACCTAAGTAATGTGCGTAGAGGCTTGGCCTTATGCGCGGGCATCGACACATGTCGCTGAACCGATGTGCGGAGAGGTCTGCCCTTGTATGCGGGCCTCGGTCAATGTCGCTTGGCCGATGTGTGAAATGGTCAGTCGGTGTCTCTTGGGTGATGTGCGAAGGGCCCTGTCATTGTGTACGGGCCTTAGCCTATGTCCGTAGGGGTTTGCTGATGTTGCTTGGATGATGCGTGTAGGGGCATGTTGTTGTGGGACTAGGCCGGTGTGCGCTGGGGTCCACCTATGTTGCTTGAATGATGCGTGCTGGGGCTTGCCAATTTCGCTTAGGCAATGAGCACAAGGGCGTACCATTGTACATGAACCTCGATGGATATCGCTTGACTGATGTGTGCATTGTTCCACAAATATCACGCATGGACCTGACATTATGCGTGGGACATGACCGATGTCACTTGACTGTCGTGCGTAGGGGCCTTCCATTGTATGCCGGTCTCGACCGATGTCACCTGGCCGATGTGGGTTGAGAACCTCTGATACCACCTAGGTGATGTGCGTTGAGGCTTACCATTGGGCATCGGCCTCAATAAATGTTAGTTAAACGACGTGTGCATGGTCTGTCGATGTCACCTAAGCGATGCGCAAAGGCCTTCCCTTCTGCACGGTTATCAATCAATGTCCACAGGGGCCTGCCATTGTGTAAAGGCCTCATCCGATATCGCTCTACCGGTATGCATAGGGTTTCACTAATGCTTCTTGGAAGATGCACGCAGGGGTCTGCCGTTGTTCGCGAGCTTCGATTGATGTCGCTTGATGAAAATGCACAGCGGTCTGCCTTGAGCGCGAGCTTTAATGGTAATATTTAGGTGATGCGCACAGAGATCTGCTGATGTCACAAACATGATGGACACTGCATTAGGGCCTGACCTTGTGCGTGGGCATTGAGTGATATGGCTTGGCCAATGTATGCAGGGCCTGTCGTGTGCGGGCCTCAGTCGATGTCGCCTGGCCGATGTGTGCAAGGGTCTACTAATGCCTCCCTTGTGATGCACGTTGGGGCATGATATTATGCACGGGCCGTGGTCGATGTCACTTAGCAGACATCCACAAGGGTCTGAAGTGATGCATGTAAGGGCGTGATCTTGTGAGCGGGCATCCGCTAATGTCAGTTTGCTGATGTTCGCAAAGGCCTGCCGTTCTGTGCGGGCGTCAACCAATGTACGTAGGGGCTTTCCGTTCTGTACGGGACTCGGCCAATGTCACCTGACCGATGTGCGTAGGGAAGTGATCTTATGCATGGGCATCAAACAATGTGCACATGGGCATGCCATTGTGTGCAGGCTTTAGTCGATGTTCCCTGGCAGATATGCGTAGTGTCTTGCCATTGTGTGCGGGCCTCAGCCAATGTCGCCAGGTCTATGTGTGCACAGGTCAGTGAATGTCTCCTGGTCGAGATGTGCAGCTGCCTTTTGATGTCACGTGGGATTTCAGCGATGCTTGCAAGGGGCTACCGATGTCACCTAGATACTGCTGAGTTCCCATGTGCGTTGACATGTTCCTACGCCTCCCGACATGTCACTTTTCATTAGGATTGCGCTCAACATCCCAAAAAATCTATAATAGTAACATCATTATTTGACACAAAATTTTTGTTGGCATATGATTTGGTATTAGAAATGCACGCGACGACACGGAAAACCACTAATTGCTAAATCTGTATTGGGTGCGAGCACTGCATTCGACAAGTTATTGGTCAACATAGTTCAACACTTACCCGCCGTTGACGTCGCATGTACGTTGACATCTTCCTACGGGTTGGCATGCACACTGCGGGCGCATGCGTCGCTTCTAGCCCAGCAAGCGGATGGCGGGCTTCAAGCCCAGGAAGAAGTGCCCTCGGCCTAATGGCTTCGGCACAACTTGCGTTCAAAAACTTAATGGTTCACTTGATTCTGCAATTCACAGCAAGTATTGCAATTCACTAAGTTCTTAATCGATGCAAGAGCCGAGATATTCATTGCCGAGAGTCGTTTGTGTTTCAAAAGAAGCACATATCCCCCAATGAACTCTACAGATCGGGTGCGAGGGGCGGGCTATCAATTTACAATCCTCGGCGTTATTTATGCACCAGAATTCATTAGTTGCCCAATAGGTGCACGAGCGCGCACGTCGGGGACAGAAGGGAGACCTGCATGCAGTGGGCCTCGGAAACCTAGCTGTGCATCAACCCCGAGTGTTCAAACATATTCGCGGGTCGTTCTACTTTGGATGTTTTGATAATAATCCTTCTGCATTTTCACCTACGTAAACCTTGTTACGACTTCTCATTCCTCTAAATGAAAAGGTTCAATGGAATTCTCGCGATGTCGCGGGCAGCGAATCACCCATGTCACCGCGATCTGAACATATCGCTGGATCATTCGATTCGTTTCACAATGGGCAGTGTGTACAAAGGGCAGTGACTTAGTCAAACACAATTTCGCTTGCACAAACGAGTTTCAAATATAAAAATAATTGTTTTCAAAAAATATATATTTATATACGTAAAAAAAAATCGAAAAAAAAACACCAAACACAATTCGGCTTTCACAAATGAGTTTCAAACGTCTAAAATAATAGTTTTCAATAAAAAATTAATTTTTTTATATGTCGAAATTTTCTGAAAAATATTAAATAGGAAAAAATAAAAACAATTATGAAAAGCCCCAGCAAACACAATTCCGCTTGCACAAATGAGTTCGAAATATAAAAATAATAGTTTTAAAAAGACAATTATTTTAATAAATTTCAAAATTTTCTAAAAAAGTAATTAAATAGTAAATGAAATAAAATAAACTCTAAAAACCCACCAAACTCAATTCCACTTGCACAAATTAGTTTCAAATGTTAAAAAATGATAGTTTTCAATTAATTTTTTTTATTTTTTTACATATCGAAATTTTCAGAAAAAAAATAATTAAAAAGGATAAAAACATAAAAACTACCAAACACAATTCCCCTTTCACAAATGAGTTTCAAATGTAATAAATAATAGTGTTTAATAAAAATTTTTGATTTTTTATTTGTCAAAATTTTTTCGAAAAAAATAATTAAATAGGAAAAAGGAGAGAAAATATAAAAAACCACCAAATACAATACCTCTTTCACCAATGAGTTTCGAATGTCAAAAATAATAGTGTTCAATAAGAAAATTGGATTTTTTTTGTATGTCGAAATTTTCTAAAAAAACAATTAAATAGAAAAAAATAAAAGAAAATATAAAAATACCACCAAACAAAATTCTGCATTCACCAATGAGTTTTAAATATCAAAAATAAAAGTTTCCAATAAAAAATTGATTTTTTTATATGTCAAAATTTTCCAAAAAAAATATTTAAATAGAAAAAGTAAAAGAAATTATAAAAGAACCATCAAACAAAATTCCGCTTTCACCAATGAGTTTCAAATGTCAAATATAAAAGTTTCCAATAAAAAATTTTGATTTTTTTATATGTCGAAATTTTCTGAAAATAATAATCAAATAGAAAAAAATAAAATAAACTATTAAAAACACCACCAAACACAATTCCACTTTTACTAATGAGTTTCAAATGTCAAAAATAAAAGTTTCCAATAAAAAATTTTGATTTTTTATATGTCGAAATTTTTTGAAATTAATAATTAAATAAGAAAATAAAAAGTCCACCAAAAACTTTTTTTACTTGCACAAATGAATTTAAAATATAAAAAATAATAGATTTCAAAAAGAAAATTTTATTTTATTAAAAGTCAAAATTTTCCTAAAACATAATCAAAAAGGAATTTTATTTTCAAAAAAAGTATAAAAACACCACCAAACACACTTCGGCTTGCAAAAATGACTTTCACATAAAAAAAATAAAAGTTTTCAATTTTTTTGTATCGAATTTTTCCTAAAAGTAAGCGATGACATCGACTAATATCTGGTGGGCGCGAGCGCCTCGGCCGATGTTGCCTGGGAGATAGGATCATGGGCCTGCGCTTGTGCGTGGACATCGGTCGATGTCACTTGGCTGATAAGCGCAAGTGCCTATCGTCGTGTGCATGCCTTGGCCGATGTCATATGACCGATGTGCGTATGGGCCTGCCGATGTAGCCTTGGCGATGTGTGCATAGGCCTACCGTTGTGCGTGAGCCTAAGCCGTTGTAGATTTTTCGACGTGCGTAGTGCTCTGTCGATGTCACCTAACTAATGCCCGCAGAGGCTTGGCCTTGTGCGCGGGCATCGACACATGTCGCTTAATCGATGTGCGCAGGGGCCTGCCCTTGTGTGCGGACCTTGATCGATGTCGCTTGGACAATGTGTGAAGGAGTCCGTTGAAGTCACTTGGGTGATGTGCGAAGGGGTCTGCCATTGTGTACGGGCCTCAACCTATGTCCGTAGGGGTCCGCTTATGTTGCTTGGATGATGCGTGTCGGGATGGGCTGTTTTGAGACTAGGCCGTTGTGCGCTAGGGTCCGCCGATGTTGCTTGAGCGATTCGTGAAGGGGCCTGCCATTCTCACTTGGTCAATGCGCACAAGGGCGTACCATTGTACTCTAACCTCGATCGATATTGCTTGATTGATGTGTGCATTGGTCCACAAATATCACGCACGGACCTTACTTTATGCGCGGGACATGACTGATGTCACTTGACTGACGTGCGTAGGGGCCTGCCGTTGTATGCCGGCCTCAACTGATGTCGCCTGGCCTATGTGGGTAGGGGTCCGCCGATACCACTTAGGTGATGCGCATAGGGGCTTACCACTGTGCATCGGCCTCAACAAATGTAACTTGAACGACGTGCGCAGGGTCTGCCGATGTCACCTAAGCGATACGCAGAGGCCTTGCCTTGTGCGCGATTATCAATCATTGTGCGCAGGGGCTTGCCATTGTGTAAGGGCCTTATCCGATATCGCTCTACTAGTATGCACCGGGGTTCACTGATGCTTCTTGGAAGATGCACGCAGTGGTCTACCATTGTGCGGGAGACTCGATTGATGTCGCTTTGCCGAATTGCACAGGGGTCATCCGTTGTGCGTGAGCTTTAATGTTATTATTTGGGTGACGTGCTCCTGGATCTACCGATGTCACCAACATGATGGACACTTCATTAGGGCCTGACCTTGTATGCGGGCATTGTGTGATATGGCTTGGCCGATGTACGCATGGCCTATTGTTAAAAGAGGGCCTCAACCGATGCCGCATGGCCAATGTGTGTCGGGGTCTACTAATGCCGTTCTTTCGATGGACGCAGGGGCATGACATTGTGCGCGGGCCTTTGTTGATGTCAATTTGCAGACATCCACAGGGGTGTGATGATGTCGCCTAAGCGATGCATATATGGGCGTGATTTTGTGTGTGGGCATCAGAAGATGTCACTTTGCTGATGTGCGCAGGGGCCTGCCGTTGTGTGCAGGCGTCAACCGATGTGCGCAGGGGCTTTCTGTTCTGTACGGGCTTCGGCCGATGTCACCTGACCGATGTGCGTAGGGGTCTACCGATGTCGCCTTAGCGATACATGCAGGGGCATGCCATTGTGCGCGGGCCTCAGCCAATGTCGCTTCGCCGACGTCCATAGGGGTTTGTCGATGTCGCCTAAAGGATGTATGCAAGGGCCTGATCTTATGCACGGGCATCAACCAATGTGTACAGGGGCATGCCATTGTGTGCGGGCTTTAGCTGATGTTGCCTGGCAAATATGCGTAGGGTCTTGCCGTTGTGTGCGGGCCTCAGCCGATGTGGCCAGGTCTATGTGCGCAGGGGTTTGTCGATGTCTCCTGGGTGAGACGCGCAGCGGCCTGCAGATGTCATGTGGGCTTTAAGCGATGCTTGTAAGGGGCTGTCGATGTCACCTAGATGCTGTTGAGTTTGCGTGTGCGTTGACATGTTCCTACGCCTTCCGACATGTAACTTTTTATTAGGATTGCACATGACATCCAAAAACCTATAATTGTGACATCATTATTTGGCACAAATTTTCCGTTGGCATATGATTAGGCATTAGAAATGCACTAGACTACACGAAAAACCTCTAATTGCTAAATCGGTATTGGGTGCGAGCATTGAATTCGACAAGTTATTAGTCAACATAGTTCAACACTTAGCCGCCACCGCCGACGTCGCATGTGCGTTGACATCTTCCTACGGGTCGGCATGCAGACGGCTGGAGCATGCGTCGCTTCTATCCAAGCAAGCATACGGCGGACTTCAAGCCTAGGAAGAAGTTCCCTCGGCCTAATGGCTTCGGGCGCAACTTGTGTTCCAAAACCTAGTGGTTCACTTGATTCTTCAATTCACAGCAAGTATCGCAATTCACAATGTTCTTCATCGATGCAAGAGCTGAGATATTCATTACTGAGAGTCGTTTGTGCTTCAAAAGAAGTACACATCCCCCAAAGAACTCTACAGATCGGGTGCGGGGGGCAGCCTATCAATTTACAATCCTTGGCGTTTTACGCACTAGGATTCGTTAGTCTCCCGACAGGTGCGTGAGCACGCACGCCGGTGAAGAGGGGGAGACCCGCAGGCAGGGGGCCTGGGAAGCCTAGCTGTGCATCACCCCCCGAGGGTTCAAACATGTTCGCAAATCATTCTACTTTGTATGTTTTGATAATGATCCTTCAATATGTTTACCTACATAAACCTTTATACGACTTCTCCTTCCTCTAAATGATAAGGTTCATTGGAATTCTCCCGACGTCGCGAGTAGCGAATCACCCATGTCACCTCGATCCTAACATATCACCGGATTATTCGATTGGTTCCGCAATGGGCAGTGTGTACAAAGGGCAGTGAAGTAGAGAAACACAATTCCGCTTGCACAAATGAGTTTCAAATATAAAAATAATAGTTTTCAAAAAATATATATACGTCAAATTTTTTCAAAAAAAAATTAAATAGAAAAAAAAATACCACCAAACACAATTCCTCTTTCACAAATGAGTTTCAAACGTCTAAAATAATAGTTTTCAATAAAAAAAACTGATTTTTTATATGTCAAAATTTCATGAAAAAATAATTAAATAGGAAAAAATAAAAACAAATATGAAAAACACAATTCCGCTTTCATAATTGAATTTCAAACGTAAAAAATAATAGTGTTTAATAAAAAAATTTAAAATATGTCGATATTTCCAAAAAGAAAAAAGAAAATATAAAAAAACACCAAGCACAATTCCGCTTTCACCAATGAGTTTCTAATGTAAAAAATAAAAGTTTCAAATAAAAAATTTTGATTTTTCTATATGTCAAAATATTCCGAAAAACTAATTAAACATGAAAAAATAAAAAAATAAAAAACCACCAAAAAAATAAATTTCTTGCACAAATGACTTTAAAATATAAAAAATAATAGATTTCAAAATTACAATTTTATTTTTCTAAAAGTCAAGATTTTCCAAAAAAATAATTAAATAGGAATTTATTTTTCAAAAAATATTAAAACACCACCAAACACACTTCGGCTTGCAAAAATGACTTTCACATAATAAGAATAAAAGTTTTCAATTTTTTTTATATCAAATTTTTCCAAAAAATAAGCGATGACATCTACTAATGTCGGGTGGGCTCGAGCGCCTCAACCGATGTTGCTTGGGCGATAGGTGCATGGGCCTGTGCTTGTGCGTGGGCATTGGTCGATCTCACTTGGCTGATGAGCGCAAGGGCCAACCGTCATGTGCAGGCCTTGGCCAATGTCGTATGGTCGATGTACGTAAGGGCCTGTCGATGAGCATAAGGGCCTACCCTTGTATGCGGGCCTCGTTTGATGTCGCTTGGCCGATGTGAGAAGGAGTCTGTCGATGTCACTTGGGTGATGTGCGCAGGGGCCTGCCATTGTGTGCGGGCCTCAGCCTATGTCCGTAGGGGTCCGGTTATGTTGCTTGGATGATGCGTGTAGGGGCGTGTTAGGACTAGGCCGTTGTACGCTGGAGTCCGCCTATATTATTTGAGCGATGCGTGTAGGGGCCTGCCATTTTCACTTGGGAAATGCGCACAAGGGCATACCATTGTACATTAACCTCGATCGATATCGCTTAATGATGTGTGGTCCACAAATATCACGCACGGAGCTGACATTATGCGTGGGACATGACCGATGTCACTTGACTAATGTGCGTAGAGGCTTACCGTTGTATGCCGGCCGATTTGGGTATGGGTCCACCTATACCACCTAGGTGATGCGCGTAGGGGCTTACCGTTGTTGCATTGGCCTAGACAAATGTCACTTGAACGACGTGCGCAGGGTCTGTCGATGTCTCCTAAGCGATGCGCAGAGGCCTTGCCTTGTGCGCATTTATCAATCAATGTGCATAGGGGACTGCCATAGTGGAAAGGCCTCATCTGATATCACTCTACTAGTAAGCGTAGGGGTTCACTGATGCGTCTTGGAAGATTCACGTAGGGGTCTGTCGTTGTGCGCGAGCCTCGATTGATGTCGCTTGGCCGATGTACGCAGGGCCTATCGTTGTGTACGGGCATTGAGTGATATGGCTAGGCCGATGTGTGCAAGGGTCTACTTATGCCTCCCTTGTGATGCACGCAGGGGCATGACATTGTGCGCGGGCCTTGGTCGATGTCACTTGGCAAACATCCACAAGGTGTCTGAAGATGTCGCCTTAGCGATGCATGTAAGGGCTTGATCTTGTGAGCGGGCATCAACCGATGTCATTTTGCTAATGTGCGTAGAGACCTGCCGTTGTGTGAGAGCGTCAACCGATGTGCGCAAGGGCCTGCCGTTTTGTACGGGCCTCAGCCGATGTTGCCTGGCCGATGTGCGTAGGAGTCTACAGATATCGCCCTAGCGATACACGCAGGGGCATGCCATTGTGCGTAGGCCTCGGCCGATGTCACTTAGCCGAAGTGAACAGGGGTCTGTCGATGTCGCTTAAATGATGCACGCAAGGGCCTGATCTTATGCGCGGGCATTAACCAATGTGCGCAAGGCATGCCATTGTGAGCGGGCTTTAGCCGATGTTCCCTGCCAGATATGCCGAGAGTTGTTTGTGTTTCAAAAGAAGTACACATCCCCCAATGAACTCTACAGATCGGGTGCGAGGGGCGGGCTATCAATTTACAATCCTTGGCGTTTTATGCACCTGGATTCGTTAGTCGCCTGACAGGTGCGCGAGCGCGTGCGCCGGGGACTTGAAGGAGACCCACAAGCAGGGGGTTTGAGAACCCTAGCCGTGCATTGCCCCTGAGTGTTCAAACATGTTCGCGGGTCGTTCTACTTTGTATGTTTTGATAATGATCCTTCTGCATGTTCACCTATGTAAACCTTTTAACGACTTCTCATTCCTCTAAATGATAAGGTTCAATGGAATTCTCGCGACATCGCAGGCAGCAAATCACCGATGTCACCGCGATCTGAACATATCATCGGATGATTCGATTGGTTCCGCAACGGGCAGTGTGTACAAAGGGCAGGGACGTAGTCAAACACAATTCCGCTTGCACCGATGAGTTTCAAATATAAAAATAATAGTTTTCAAAAAAAATATTTTTATATATGTCGAAATTTTTTTCAAAAAAAAATTAAATAGAAAAAACAATAAAAAAACCACCAAACACAATTCCGCTTTAACAATGAGTTTCAAACGTCTAAAATAATTGTTACCAATTAAAAAAATTGATTTTTTTATACGTCAAAATTTTTTGAAAGAATATTTAAATAGGAAAAAATAAAAACAAGTATGAAAAACCCCACCAAATTCAATTCCGCTTGCAAAAATGAGTTCGAAATATAAAGAATGATAGTTCTTAAAAAATCATTATTTTAATATATGTCAAAATTTTCCAAAAAAGTAATTAAATAGTAAACGAAATAAAATAAACTATAAAAAATACACCAAATACAATTCCTCTTGCACAAATGAGTTTCAAATGTTAAAAATGATAGTTTTCAATAAAAAAAATTGATTTTTTTACATATCGAAATTTTTTTTTTAAAATTATTAAATAAGAAAAAAATATAAAAAATACCAAACACAACTCCTCTTTCACAAATGAGTTTCAAATGTAAAAAATAATAGTGTTTAATAAAAAAAATTTTGATTTTTTTAGATGTCAAAATTTTCTGAAAAAAATAATTAAAAAAAAAAAAAACCAACAAACACAATTCAACTTTCACCAATGAGATTCAAATGTCAAAAATAATAGTGTTAAATAAGAAAATTTTCTTTTTTTGTATGTCGAAATTTTTTGAAAAAATAAAAGAAATTATAGAAACCACAAAATTCAATTCTGCTTTCACCAATGAGTTTCAAATGTCAAAAATAAAAGTTCCCAATAAAAAAATTTAATCTTTTTATATGTCAAAAATTTTAGAAAAAAATTAAAAAAATATTCAAAAAACAACCAAACACAATTCCTCTTTAACCAATGAGTTTCAAATGTAAAAAATAAAAGTTTCCAATAAAAAAAATTGATTTTTTATTTGTCGAAATTTTTCGAAAAAAATAATCAAATTAAAAAAATAATAGAAAATATAAAAAAACCACCAAACACAATTCCACTTTCTCCAATGAGTTTCAAATGTCAAAAATAAAAGTTTCCAATAAAAAAATTGGATATTGTTTATATTTTGAAATTTTTCGAAAGAAATAATTAAATATGAAAAAAAAATAAAAAAAACCTCCAAAAAAGTATTTTACTTTAAAAAATGACTTTAAAATATAAAAAATAATAGATTTCGAAACGAAAAATTTATATTTTTCAAAGTCAAATTTTTTTAAAAAAATTATTAAATAGGTATTTTTTTAAAAAAATATAAAAATACCACCAAACACACTTCGACTTGCAAAAATGACTTTCACATAACAAAGATAAAAGTTTTCCATTTTTTCCTAAAAATAAGCGATAACATCCACTAATGTCAAGTGGGCGCGAGCGCCTCGGCTGATGTCGCCTAGGCGATAGGAACATGGGCCTGAGCTTGTGCATGGGCATTAGTCGATGTCACTTGGCTGATGATCGTTGTTTACATCCCTACTTTATTCAAATAAGGAGAAATGTCGTGGGAACTCCAAAAAATAATCTAATTTAAAAGAATAAAACAATTTTAAAGGAAAAGGGGTAAAGGGAGTCGCCACCTAATTTTTGGGATAAACTAGGAAACCAATTAATTAATTAATAAAAAAAGAATGTCTACGAAACCAATAGATTCTAGGTAAGGGGTTCAAGTTATTCCGAAGGGAAGGTGTTAGGCATCCTTCGAAATCCACAAATGTGGGTCCCGACTGAATTCATTTCTTCAAATTGAGGAGACAAAATATAATGTACAAGTATAATAAACATGAATTATAAAAAAATAAAATAAAGTAAAGCAATAATATGAGAAACGCCCTAAGTTTTGCCTAACGTCAATAATATATACAATAACGAATAAAAAATATAATTTGAACTCCATTGGAATAGCTTCAATGGGAAGCGGCTCTAGGGTGTACCTGTAAAAATACTTAATAAAAGTGTTAGTAATAAATAAATACGAATAAATATAAATGAATGAAATAATAACTTAAAAATAAAAGTATGTCTTATTAACATGGAAAGCCTTGGAAATCGACGGTAATTTCTTCATCGGCCCATTTTAATAAACAAAATATATACACTTAAAGTAAATTTCCGTCTTTAATATTGGGGAGGCCTCTAAAACTGACGGAGAGATTTTTTCATTGGTCAATTTTAATGTAAAACTTGCTCTAATTAGCTAATAATATCTAAGAATAATAACATTGAAAAATGTGCAAGTATCATCAAACGCTCACATCCAAAAATGAAGCAATTACATAATAAAATAAATAAAAAAGGAACAACATTGAACAAATAACATAACTAAAATAATAGTTATAACAGAATAACATTAAAATTTGTTTATCATCAAGATAGCAGATTTTTAAAAAATAGTTTAAAATGGTTTGAGCAATACAACCTGACAAAAAATAAATAAATAAAAATTATCTAATCAAACAAAACCAGTCATAAAGAAATAAAAACAAAATCAAACAACTATGGAATGAGTAAATAAGCATCACTGAAGAAAAGAAAAGAAAAAGAAAAATAGTCCAAACAATTTTCTAAAATGAACACCGCACAACATAATAACGAAATTATCGAGCATTAATATAATTTACCAAGAAAAATTAAAATATTCATAATAAACACTCCAATACAAGAATACCACAATATCATATCTAAATAAACCACACACAATCAAAATAATATAAGAAATAGTGAATATAATCGCCAAAAATAAATAAATAGTTTAAGCCAAAAAAGATCAAAAATCTATCAAAACTATAAAATAAATATCAAAACGAGAGAGAAATTGAATCAACAGTACAGTAAAGTAGTATCGGCCGCCGGAGATCGAGTATTCCGACAAGATGCCTTTTTGTGGTGGCTTCTTGTTGTTGTTGTTGTTGTTGTTCGCTAGTCGGAACTGGAGCAGTAACAATGGTGAGGGGTTGGTTTCGCCGGGTTCGTGGTCGAGCTTGGTTGTTGCTTGCTGGAAAACGGAGAAAACAAAGGGGGGTTTTAGTCGGAGGTTTTGTTGGCTGGTTGATTGTGAGCTCGGAGCTGTCGGAAAAAGGGAAAAACGAGGGGGTTTTTGTGGTGGGTTTCGATGGTGGTCACTAGTGGGTGATGATGGCGAGTTTGAGAGGGAATGGTGGTGTGGTCTGGTTTTTTTTCTTTTGGTTGAGATTTGGTGGTAGTGGTGTTGTTGTCGGTAAAATGGGGTTTTTGGTTGCCAAAAAAATGGGAATGGAGATGGGGTTTTGGTGGTGGACTTGCCAGAATCCGGCGGAGCTCCGGTGAGCTTGTCACCAGAAAATTATAAACACTAAAAGAAATTCTTAGAGACTAAAAACTCTGAAAATTACCCTTAAAATTTTATCCACCACCCTCTAACTTAATGACCAAACTATTGCTTAAATAGAAAATTGAAAACCACCAATAGTACAATACCATTATCTTAAAACCATGGGCCAAAATCACCGATTAATAAAATATTTGTGTATGAAATCTTATCCATATTTGAATAAATTTCTAGACTCTGCAAAATATCAAAATGAATATTTACAAATGTAACGAATAAAAATGAATATTAAAAAAGGTAGCAAATGTAACCAATGGCATGTAAAAAATGCAATTTAACAAAAATAATGATTTAATGAAACTAAATAAATATTTGAACGTATTCAACCGGTTGTGACAAAAAATAATGTAATCAAAATTAACCGATAAAAATCCTAATATTTTGAGCAATAAGGATAATATCAACAAATTACATTAAAATTACAAAACATGTATTTTGAACTCTTTAATGAATAAAATATTAACTTTGAAAAATATCAGACCAAAATATAGTGTCAACAACTTGCCCCTTTGTTTGATTAGGATCGATGAAAGAGATCTTGGTCAAACAAAGTTGACGAACCCAAATTTGGTTTGATAAACTTTAAACAAAACAATATGAGACGTTAGTAGAGATTTTGAACAATACTCTACATCCGCCAATGGGGCTGAAAAAAATAAATAAAAGGCAAGGGTTGATTGTAAACTGAAAACATTGACATACCTTCAATGTTACTTCAAAAATTGCACAATGAAGGTAGTGTACCTCTTTGAAAGGAGGATAATGTGAATAACGTGTCACTTTGAACGAGTTGATAGCTTAACTTGTCTCTTTGAAAGGCGGACAACCCAATTTGAATATAACAGGTCACTATGAACGAGGTGACAACCCAACATGTCTCTTTGAAAGGCGGACAACCCAACTTGAATTTAACATGTCACTTTGAATGAGGTGACAACGCAACATGTCTCTTGGAAGGCAGACGACCAAATTTGAATATAACATGTCACTTGAAGGGAGGTGACAACCAAACGAGTCTCTTTAAAGGCGAACGAACCTATTTAAATGTAATATGCCACTTGAAATGAGGTGACAACCCAACATGTCTATTGAAAGGCAGACAACCCAATTTGAACTTAACATGTCATTTGAAGGGAGATAACATCCCAATGTGTCTCTTTGAAAGGCAGACGACTCGATTTGAATATAACGTGTCACTTTGAATGAGGTGACAACCCAACGTGTCTCTTGAAAGGTAGATGACCCAATTTTGAATATAACGTGTCACTTTGAATGAGGTGACAACCCAATGTGAATATAACATGTCATTTGAAGGGAAGTGACAACCCAACATGTCTCTTGAAAGGCAGACGACCCAATTTTGAACTTAATATGTCACTTGAAGGGAGGTGACAACCCAACTTGTCTCTTTGAAAGGTGGACGACCCAATTTGAACTTAACATGAATGTTGTATCACAAAATTTGCAATAATAATGTTAGTAACAATTGTAACATAAAAACGACATAAACTATGCAAATATGGCCTCATATGAACAAGGTGATAAACAATGCAACATTTTGAACATAATAACATCCCGAATTTTTAAAAATAAATTCAATTTAAATGGATTAACAAATAAAAAAGTGTCATTTTGAACGGCATGACAAACCAATTTGAGAAAGCATCATTTTATTTGACATAACAAATTAATTTATAAAAGATGTCATTTTGAAAGGTATGACGACCTAAATTTAAAATGATGTCATTTTGAAGGGTATGCCGACCCAAAAATATAATTTCAACATTGAAACGGTCCACAAAGTTGGTCTGGACAATATTGCGAAGTGGGCATCAACCCATTCTAATTTTGAACAATGAAACATCTTTTAACTTAATTAGCGCCAACAATAGTACTGCACAAAAGTTTCTCACAATTTTTTCTCTTTCAACTGAGATTGACTTTGAAATAATTCCTATGGATTCAAGTGGTACCTCAAATGTACTTAAGTAACTACAAGATTTGTTCATCTTGCTTCAAACAAAGGTTTTGAACTGGACCTAATGTCATGTTTCAAGTGCCCTCACCACAAAGAAAGTCCAATTGGCACACATTTAAAGTGTTTTGATTTGAGAACAATTAGCAAAATTCGCTCGCAATCAGAAAAATATTCAACACATGCAATTGTGATGCCATAGACTTGGCCTTCATGTAAATCTCCACTAATATGAGAACATTTGAAATGAAATCATGTAGGACATGTTATTGGCTTATAATGTAGGCTTGGGGATGGGTAGGATAGTCATTAGGGATAAAAGTGACTTAATCCTTTCTTGAGAATTGCACTGAATTTGTGTTTTCAACATTTGATACGCTTTTAGCTTTTGATTCTCTTTGTTGTCCCTTCTCTTTGCACTTTTTGACATTTTTTTGAAGCTTTGCTTGTCTGAGCTTTCCCTCTTCCCATCATCTTTTGAAATTTCTCCTGTTTGTTTGGAGTGTTCTTTCTCTTTTGTTGCAATTTTACTTGCTTGAACTTGTGGGGGATTTTCAACTCTTTCTTCTTTCTTTTGAAGTCGTTTTTGCATTCCTGAGTTTCAGGGACTTTAGTAACTTTTGTCTTTGACAAATTTGAACTTTGAATCTTCTTTTGTAACTTTCACATCCTCAGTGCGCTCAAGAAAGTCGGGCCAAGAGAAGGATAGTGTGTATAAGCACTCAGAAAGGGTATAGGCTAAAATGTGGTTGTCCAAGGAAAAAGGCTTAAAGCTCAAAGTTGGGACTTACTAAGGATTAATGTCATTTTGGTAGGCTTTGAAAGGCACAAACGGGTGAAAGAAGACCTACAATCCTTTCTCAAATCAAACATTACTTAGAATTTCGCCTCAACAACATTCAGGCCAAGTTCTAGATCAACAAAGCAACATAATTGAATTTAATCAAAAGCTCAACACACAGTGCACATGAAACAATGAATCTGGTTTTGTTCTTATCTTGAATGCATGCAAGAGAACATTTTCAAACGTAATAAAAGTATGAATGAGAGGTACCAAAAGAATCTATGGTTTAACAAGAAATCAACCTTCTCTATTGTACCAATTACTTTTCATATGCACACTCTAACTGTGTTGGCACTAACCAAGTCAAAAAATGATTTAAAAAATATAAACATTTTAAAAAGAATAAAAAATAAGAATATTTTGAATTAAGAATATCGAACCCTAGAAGGGTTGCCTACGTATCTCATTGAGAGAATCACGTTTGCATAGTTCGTTCAAATATGGCATAAAACACATGTTTTGAACAACAAAGGAATTTTTTTGAAAAAATAATAATAGAAATGAAAAACCAATGAGTCACATTGAAGGGTGGACAACCCAATTTAATAATAAAATATTTTGAAAGAAAAAATAATTGAAATGAGAAATAAATTAGTCACATTGAAGGGCGGACAACCCAAATTAACAAATATTTTCTTTTGAAAGAAAAAATAATTGAAATGAGAAATGAATGAGTCACATTGAAGGGCGGACGACCCAAACTTTAAAAATGTGTATGAAATGTAAAAAAAATAAAATCAAGGATATACAATGAAAATAATATTATGTACAAAAATTAATACAACTGTATAAACCAACTCGGGGCGATGCGTCATAAATCTGGAGTCTGAGTACAATCTTGGTGAAATTTTTGAGGGCTTTCCTTAAAAATTTTACCCATGTTCCAACTTTAGCAACCTTCGGTATTCAATCTTGTAGCAACTGTCTCTTTCGTGAAATTTTTGGAGATCTCCTCAAAAAATTTGCCCCTGTTTCCATTTTAAAATATGGGAAAGCATACGGGGAAATGACCGAGCCGTTGTGGTGCCTATGTATCCCATTGAAGCAGGAATCAGGTCAAACGTAGTTCAAACAGATTATAACTTGAATGAAATTGGACTGAAATTATGAATGTTCTAAAACTAGGTGACCAAGAGTGGGCTTTATTTGAAAGTGGACCGGTGACCCAATCGAACAACTTGGGCTGGGGAAGTTAGCGACCGTTGATCATCCAGTGGCCAACTACATTCGCCAGGGTACCCCGATAAATAATTTGGATAACGAATGACTGCGGCCCGCATAATCATCCTTTAATTAAGAAATAAAAAATGCCAAGTGGTGGAAAATATGTCATGATGCAATGATAGTATACATATAATTAACCAAATAATGAATGAATAATAAGTACAACATACAAATAATCAACAAAATGTACAAGATATAATGAATAACACAATAAAAGAATAGTCTCCTCAATTTGAAAAAATGAACTCATAATGGTTAAAACATCTATATCCCCAGTGGAGTTGTCATTCTGTTTACATCCCTACTTTAATCAAATAAGGAGAAACGTCGTGGGAACTTCAAAAAATAATCAAATTTAAAAGAATTTAAAAGAATAAAATAATTTTAAAGGAAAAGGGGTAAAGGGAGTCGCCACCTAATTTTTGGGATAAACTAGGAAACCAATTGACTAATTAATAAAAAAAGAATGTCTACGAAACCAATAGATTCTAGGTAAGGGGTTCAAGTTATTCCGAAGGAAAGGTGTTAGGCATCCTTCGAAATCCACAACTGTGGGTCCCGACTGAATTCATTTCTTCAAATTGAGGAGACAAAATATAATGTACAAGTATAATAAACATGAATTATAAAAATAATAATAAAGTAAAGCAATAATATGAGAAACGGCCTAAGTTTTGCTTAACGTCAATAATATATACAATAACGAATAAAAAATATAGTTTGAACTCCATTGGAATAGCTTCAATGGGAAGCAACTCTGGGATGTACCTGTAAAAACACTTAATAAAAGTGTTAGTAATAAATAAATACGAATAAAAATAAATGAATGAAATAATAACTTAAAAATAAAAGTTCGTCTTATTAACATGGAAAGGCCTTGGAAATCGACGGTAATTTCTTCATCGGCCCATTTTAATAAACAAAAGTATATAAACTTAAAGTAAATTTCCGTCTTTAATATTGGGGAGGCCTCTAAAACCGACGGAGAGATTTTTTCATCGGTCAATTTTAATGTAAAACTTGCTCTAATTAGCTAATAATATCTAATAATAATAACATTGAAAAATGTGCAAGTATCATCAAACGCTCACATCCAAAATGAAACAATTACATAATAAAATAAATAAAAAAGGAAAAACATTGAACAAATAACATAACTAAAATAATAGTTATAACATAATAACATTAAATTTTGTTTATCATCAAGATAGCAGATTTTTAAAAAATAGTTTAAAATGGTTTGAGCAATACAACCTGACCAAAAATAAATAAATAAAAATTATCTAATCAAATAGAACCAATCATAAAGAAATAAAAAGAAAATCAAACAACTATGGAATGAGTAAATAAGCATCACTGAAGAAAAGAAAAGAAAAAGAAAAATAGTCCAAATAATTTTCTAAAATTAACACCGCACAATATAATAATGAAATTATCGAACATTAATATAATTTACCAAGAAAAATTAAAATATTCATAATAAACACTCCAATACAAGAATACCACAATATCATATCTAAATAAACCACACACAATCAAAATAAGATACGAAATAGTGAATATAATTGCCAAAAATAAATAAATAGCTTGAGCCAAAAAAGATCAAAAATCTACCAAAACTATAAAATAAATATCAAAACTAGAGAGAAATTGAATCAACAATACAGTAAAGTAGTACCGGCCGCCGGAGATTGAGTATTCTGACAAGATGCCTTTTTGTGGTGGTTTGTTGTTGTTCGCTGGTCGGAACTGGAGCAGTAACAATGGTGAGGGGTTGGTTCCGGCGGGTTCGTGGTCGAGCTTGGTTGTTGCTCGCTAGAAAACAGAGAAAACAAAGGGGGGTTTTGGTCGGAGGTTTTGTTGGCTGGTTGTTTGTGAACTCGTAGCTGTCGAAAAAATGGAAAATGAGGGGGTTTTTGTGGTGGGTTTCGATGGTGGTCACTGGTGGGTGAAGATGGCGAGTTTGAGAGGGAATGGTGGTGTGGTCTGGTTTTTTTCTTTTTGTGGAGATTTGGTGGTAGTGGTGTTGTTGCTGGAATAATGGAGTTTTTGGTTGCCGAAAAAATGGGAATGGAGATGGGGTTTTTGTGGTGGACTTGCCGGAATCCTGCAGAGCTCCGGTGAGCTTGTCACAGAAAAATTATAAACACTAAAAGAAATTCTTAGAGACCAAAAAATCTGAAAATTACCCCTAAAATTTTATGCACCACCCTCTAACTTAATGACCAAGCTATTGTTTAAATAGAAAATTGAAAACCACCAATAGTACAATACCATTATCTTAAAACCGTGGGCCAAAACCACCGGTTAATAAAATATCTGTGTATGAAATCTTATCCATATTTGAATGAATTTCTAGACTGTGCAAAATATCAAAATGACTATTTACAAATGTAACGAATAAAAATGAATATTAAAAAATGTAACCAATGGGATGTAAAAAATGCAATTTAACAAAAATAATGATTTAATCAAAATGAATAAATATTTGAACATATTCAACCGGTTGTGACAAAAAATAACGTAATCAAAATTAACAGATAAAAATCCTAATATTTTGAGCAATAAGGATAATTATTAACAAATTGCATTAAAATTACAAAACATGTATTTTGAACTATTTAATGAATAAAATATTAACTTTGAAAAATATCAGACCAAAATTTGGTGTCAACAAGCGCAAGGGCCTACCATCGTGTGCAGGACTTGGCCGATGTCATATATGGCCAATGTGCGTAGGGGCCTGCCGATGTAGCCTTGGCTATGTGTGCATAGGCCTACCGTTGTGTGTGAGCCTAAGCCGTTGTAGCTTTTTTGACTTGCGTAGTGCTCTGTCGATGTCACCTAAGTAATGTGCGCAGAGGCTTGGCCTTGTGCACGGGCATCAACACATGTCACTTAACCGATATGCGCCGGGGCCTGCCCTTGTATGCGGGCATTAGTCGATGTCGCTTGGGTGATGTTCGCAGGGGCTTGCTATTGTGGGACTAGGTTGTTGTGCACTGGGGTCCGCCGATGTTGCTTGAGCGATGCGTGCAAGGGCCTTCCATTTTCGCTTGGGAAATGCGCACAAGGGCGTACCATTGTACATGAACCTCGATCGATATCGCTTCACTGATGTGTGTAGTGGTCCACAAATATCACACACGAACCAGTCATTATGCGCGGGACATGACCGATGTCACTTGGCTTACGTGCGTAGGGGCCTGCCGTTGTATGCCGGCCTTGACCGATGCCGCCTGGCTGATGTGGGTAGGGTTCCGTCGATACCACCTAGGTAATGCGTGTAGGGGCTTACCATTGTGCATCGGCCTCAACAAATGTCACTTGAATGACGTGCACAGAGTCTGCCGATGTCCCCTAAGCGATGCGCAGAGGCCTTGCCTTGTGCGTGGTTATCAATCAATGTGCGTAGGGGCCTGTCATTGTGTAAAGGCCTCATCTGATATTGCTCTTCTAGTATGCGCAGGGGTTCACTGATGTTTCTTGGAAGATGCACGCATGGGTCTGCCGTTGTGCGCGAGCCTCGATTGATGTCGCTTGGCCATAGTCCACAGCAGTCTGCCGTTGTGCGTGAGCTTTAATGATATTATTTGGGCAACGTTCATAGGGATCTGCCAATGTCACCAACATGATTGACATTGTATTAGGTCCTGACCTTGTGCGTGGGCATTGAGTGATATGGCTTGGCCGATGTAGGAAGGGCTTGTCATATTGTGCGGGGCTCAGACGATGTCGCCCGGCCAATGTGTGCAGGCGTCAACTAATGTCGCGCTTGTGATGCACGCAGGGGGATGCCATTGTGCGCGGGCCTTGGTCGATGTCACTTGGCAGACATCCACAGGGGTTTGAAGATATTGCCTAAGAGATGTATGTAAGGGTGTGATCTTGTGAGCGGGCTTCAGCCGATGTCACTTTGCTGATGTTCGCAGGGGCCTGTCAATGTGTTCGAGCATCAACCGATGTTCGCAGGGGCCTGCCGTTCTGTACGGGCCTCGCCGATGTCGCCAGGCAGATGAGCGTGGGGGTGTACCGATTTTGCCCTAGCAAACGCGCAGGGGCATGCCATTGTGTGTAGGCCTCGGCCAATGTCGCCTAGCCGTCGTCGACAGGGGTCTTTCGATGTCGCCTAAATGATGTACGCAAGGGCCTGATCTTATGCGTTGTCATCAACGAATGTGCGCAGGGGCATGCCATTGTGTGCGGGTTTTAGCCGATGTTGCCTGGCAGATAAGCGTAGGGTCTTGCCGTTGTGTGCGGGCCTCAACCGATGTCGCTAGGTCTATGTGCGCAAGGGTCTGTCGATGTCTCCTGGGCGAGACGTGAAGCGGCCTGCCGATGTCATGTGGGCTTTAAGCGATGCTTGTAAGGGGTTGCCGGTGTCACCTAGATGTTGCTAGGTTCGCATGTGTGTTGACAAGTTCCTAAACCTCTCGATATGTCACTTTTCATTAGGATTGCACTCGACATCCCAAAAAACCTATAATAGTGACATCATTATTTGGCACAATTTTTCTGTTGGCATATGATTAGGCATTAGAAATGCACTCGACGACACGAAAAATTTCTAATTTCTAAATCGGTATTGGGTGCGAGCATCGCATTCGACAAGTTATTGGTCAACATTGTTCAACACTTAGTCGCCACTGACGTCGCATGTGTGTTGACATCTTCCTACGGGTCGGCATGCAGATGGCGGGCGCATGCGTCGCTTCAAGCCCAGCAAACAGACGGCAGGTTTCAAGCCCCGGAAGAAGTGCCCTCGGCCTAATGGCTTCGGGCGCAACTTGCGTTCAAAAACTCAATGGTTCACTTGATTCTGTAATTCCCAGCAAGTATCGCAATTCACTATGTTCTTCATCGATGCAGGACCCGAGATATTCATTGCAGAGAGTCTTTTGTGTTTCAAAAGAAGTACACATCCCCCAATGTTCTCTACAGATCGAGGGCGAGGGGCGGGCTATAGATTTACAATCCTGGGCATTTTATGCACCAGGATTCGTTAGTCGAACGACAGGTGCGTGAGCGCGCATGCCGGGGATAGGAGGGAGACCCGCAAACAGGGGGCCTGGGAACCCAGCCATGCATCACCCCTGATTGTTCAAACATGTTCGCGGGTCGTTCTACTTTGTATGTTTTGATAATGATCCTTCTGCATGTTCACCTACGTAAACCTTGTTACGACTTCTCATTCCTCTAAATGATAAGGTTCAATGGAATTCTCGCGATATCGCGGGCAGCGAATCGCCCATGTCACCGCGATCTGAACATATCACCGAATCATTTGATTGGTTCCGCAACGGGCAGTGTGTACAAAGGGCAGGGACGTAGTCAAACACAATTCCGCTTGCACAAATGAGTTTCAAAAAAATATTTTTACATATGTCAAAAAAAATTTCGAAACAAAATTAAATAGAAAAAAGTAATAAAAAACCACCAAACAGAATTCGGTTTCACAAATGAGTTTCAAACATCTAAAGAAATATTTTCAATAAAAAAATTGATTTTTTTATATGTCGAAATTTTTTGAAAAAAATAATTAAATAGGAAAAAATAAAAACAAATATGAAAAACCCCCACCAAACAAAATTTCACTTGCACAAATGAGTTCGAAATATAAAAAATAATAGTTTAAAAAAAATAATAGTTTTAATATATGTCAAAAATTTTCAAAAAAATTATTAAATAGTAAATGAAATATATTAAACTATAAAAAAAACACACCAAACACAATTCCGCTTGCACAAATGAGTTTCAAATGTTAAAAATGATAGTTTCAATAATTGTTTTTGTGTTTTTATGTATTGAAATTTTCCGAAAAAAATTATTAAATAGGAAAAAAATATAAAAAATTCCAAACACAATTCCGCTTTCAAAAATGAGTTTCAAATGAAAAAAATAATAGTATTTAGTAAAATAATTTGATTTTTTATATGTCGAAATTTTCTGAAAAAATAAAAGAAAATAAAAAAAACCACCAAACACAATTCCTCTTTCACCAATGAGTTTCAAATTTTAAAAATAATAGTGTTCAATAAGAAAATTTGATTTTTTTGTATGTTGAAATTTTCCAAAAATATAATTAAATAGAAAAAATAAAAAAAACCACCAAAAACATTTCCGCTTTCACCAATGAGTTTCAAATGTCAAAAATAAAAGTTTCCAATAAATTTTTTTATTTTTTTATATGTCAAAATTTTTCGAATAAATAATTAAATAGAAAAAATAAAATAAAAATTTAAAAAACGACCAAACACAATTCCGCTTTCACCAATGATTTTAAAATGTCAAAATAAAAGTTTCCAATAAAAAAATTGATTCTTTTATATGTCAAAATTTTCCGAAAAAAATAATCAAATCAAAAAATATAAAAGAAAATCTAAAAAAAAAAACACAAAACACAATTCTGCTTTCACCAATGAGTTTCAAATGTCAAAAATAAGAGTTTCCAATAAAAAAATTGATTTTCTTATATGTCGAAATTTTCCGAAAAGTTAATTAAATATAAAAAAAAATTTAAAAATAAAAAAACCACAAAAAAAACTTTACTTGAAAAAATGACTTTAAAATAAAAAATATATATTTCAAAATGAAAATTTTATTTTTTTAAAAGTCAAAATTTTCCGAAAAAAATAATGAAATAGGAATTGTTTTTTAAAAAATATATAAAAATACCACCAAATACACTTCGGCTTGCAAAAATGACTTTAACATAACAAAAGTAAAATGGCCGATATGCGTAGGGGCTTGCCGATGTAGCCTTGGCGATGTGTGCATTGGCCTACCGTTGTGCGTGAGCCTAAGCCGTTGTAGCTTTTTCAATGTGCGTAGTGCTCTGCCGATGTCACCTAAGTAACGTGCGCAGAGGCTTGGCCTTGTGCGCGGGCATCGACACATATCGCTTAATCGATGTGCGCAGGGGCCAGCCCTTGTATGCAGGCCTCGGTCGATGTCGCTTGGCCAATGTGGGAAGGGGTCCGTCGATGTTGCTTGGGTGATGTACGCAGGGGCCTACCATTGTGTATGGGCCTCAACCTATGTCCGTAGTTGTCAAATGATGTTGCTTGGATGATACGTGTAAGGGCGTGCTATTGTAGGACTAGGCCGTTGTGCGCTGGGGTCCGCCGTTGTTGCTTGAGCGATGCGTGCAGGGGCCTGCCATTTTTGCTTGGGCAATGCGTGCAAGGGCATACCATTGTACATGAACCTCGATCGATATCGCTTGGCTGATGTGTGTAGTGGTTCACAAATATCATGCACGGACCTGACATTATGCACGGGACATGACCGATGTCACTTGACTGACGTGCGTAGGGGCTTGCAGTTGTATGCCGGCCTCGACCGGTGTGGGTAGGGGTTCGCCGATACCACCTAGGTGATGCGCGTAGGGGCTTACCATTGTGCATCGGCCTCAACAAATGACACTGGAATGACGTGCACAGGGTTTGTCGATGTTACCTAACCAATGCGCAGAGGCCTTGCCTTGTGCGTGGTTATTAAGTAATGTGCGAAGGGGCTTGCAATTGTGTAAAGGCCTCATCCGATATCGCTCTACCGGTATGCGCAGGGGTTCACTGATGCTTCTTGGAAGATGCAAGTAGGGGTCTGCCGTTGTGCGCGAGCCTCGATTGATGTCGCTTGGCCGAAATGCACAGCGGTCTTCCTTTGTGCGCCAACTTTAATGGTATTAATTGGGCGACGTGCGCAAGGATTTGTCGATGTCACCAACATGATGGACAACGCATTAGGGCCTGACCTTGTGCACGGGAATTGAGTGATCTTGTGAGAGGGCATCAACCGATGTCACTGTGTTGATGTGCACAGGAGCCTGCCAATGTGTGCGGGCATCAACCGATGGGCCCAGAGGCCTGCTGTTCTGTACGGGCCTCAGCCGATGTCGCCTGGCCGATGTGCATAGGGGTGTACCGATTTCCCACTAGCGATACACTCAGGGGCATGCCATTATGCGCGGGCCTCGGCTGATGTCGCTTAGCCGACGTCAACAGGGGTCTATCGATGTCACCTAAATGATGCACGCAAAGACATGATCTTATGCACGGGCATCAACCAATGTGCACAGGGGCATGCCATTGTGTGCGGGCTTTAGCCGATATTACCTAGCAGATATGCGTAGGGTCTTTCCATTGTGTGTGGGCCTCAGCCGACGCAGGGGTCTGTCGATGTCTCCTTGACGAGACGTGCAACGGCTTGCCAACGTCACGTGAGCTTTAAGCGATGCTTGCATGGGGTTGCCGATGTCACCTAGATGCTTCTGAGTTCGCATGTGCATTGACATGTTACTACGCCTCCCGACATGTCACTTTTCATTAGGATTGCACTCGACGTCCCAAAAAACCTATAATAGTGACATAATTATTTGGCACAAATTTTCCGTTGGCATATGATTAGGCATTAGAAATGCACTTGACGACACGAAATACCTCTAATTGCTATATAGATATTGGGTGCGAGAATCGCATTCAACAAGTTATTGGTCAACATAGTTCAACACTTAGCCACCACCGACGTCGCATGTGCGTTGACATCTTCCACGGGTCGGCATGCAAACGGCGGGCGCATGCGTCGCTTCTAACCCAGCAAGGGGGATGGCGGGCTTCAAGCCCAAGAAGAAGTGCCCTCGGCCTAATGGCTTCAAGCGCAACTTGCGTTAAAAAACTCAATGGTTCACTTGATTATGCAATTCATAGCAAGTATCACAATTCACTATGTTCTTCATCGATGCAAAAGCTAAGATATTCATTGCCGAGAGTCGTTTGTGTTTCAAAAGAAGTACACATCCCCCATTAAACTCTACAAATCGGGTGCGAGGGGCGGGCTATCAATTTACAATCCTTGGCTTTTTATGCAGCAGGATTCGTTAGTCGCCCGACAAGTGCGCAGCGCGCACGCTGGGGATGGGAGGGAGACCTGCAGGAAGGGGGCCTGGGAACCCTAGTCGTGCATCGCCCCTGAGTATTCAAACATATTCGCGGGTCGTTCTACTTTTATGTTTTGATAATGATTCTTTTGCATGTTCACCTACGTAAACTTTAGTACGACTTCTCATTCCTCTAAATGATAAGGTTCAATGAAATTCTCACGACATCGCGGACAGTGAATCACCCATATCACCTTGATCTAAACATATCACCGTATCATTCGATTGGTTCCACAACGGGCAGTGTCTACAAAGGGTAGGGACGTAATCAAACGCAATTTCACTTGCACAAATGAGTTTCAAATATAAAAATAATAGGTTTCAAAAAGAATATCGGTCGATGTCGCCTAGGCGATAGGGGCATGGTCCTGCGCTTGTGCATGGCCATCGGTCGATGTCACTTGGCTGATGAGCGCAAGAGCCTACTATCGTGTGCAGGCCTTGGCCGATGTCATATGGCCGATGTGCATAGGGGCCTGCCGATGTAGCCTTAGCGATGTGTGCATAGGCCTACCGTTGTGCGTGAGCCTAAACCGTTGTTGCTTTTTCTTTGTGTGTAGTGCTCTGTCAATGTCACCAAAGTAATGTGCACAGAAACTTTGCCTTGTGTGTAGGCATCAACACATGTCGCTTAACCAATGTGCGCAGGGGCCTGCCCTTGTATGCGGGCCTCGGTTGATGTCGCGTGACCAATGTATGAAGGGGTTGTCGATGTCTCTTAGGTGATGTGCGCAAGGGCCTGCCATTGTGTACGGGCCCCAGCCTATGTCCGTAGGTGTCCGCTGATGTTGCTAGGATGATGCGTGTAAGGGCGTGCTGTTATGGGACTAGGCCGTTGTGTGCTAGGGTCCACCCATGTTGCTTGAGCGATGCATGCAGGGGCCTGCCATTTTTGCTTGGGTAATGCGCACAAGGGCGTACCATTGTACGTGAACCTCGATCGATACCGCTTGGATGATCTGTCCAGTGGTCCACAAATATAATGCACGGACCTGACATTATGCGCGGGACATGACCGATGTCGCTTGACTGACGTGCGTAGAGGCCTATCGTTGTATGCTGGCCTCTACCAATGTTGCCTAGCAGATGTGGGTAGGGGTCCGTCGATACCACCTAGGTGATGCATGTAGGGGCTTACCCTTGTGCATCGGCCTTAAAAAATTTCACTTGAACGACGTGTGCAGGGTTTGTCGATGTCACCTAACTGATGCTTAGAGGCCTTACCTTGTGCGTGGTAAGGTATCACTCTACCGGTATGTGCAGGGTTTTACTGATGCTTCTTGGAAGATGCACGTAGGGGTAAGACATTGTGCCTGAGCCTGGATTGATGTCGTTTGGCCGAAGTGCATAGCGGTCTGCCGTTGTGCGCGAGCTTTAATTGTTTTATTTGGGCGACGTTTGAAGGGATCTGCCGATGTTACCAACATGATGGACAATGCATTAAGGCCTGACCCTGTGCACGGGCATTAAGTGATATGGCTTGGAAGATGTACGCAAGTCCTGTCATTGTGTGTGGGCCTCAGCCGATGTCGCCTGGTCGATGTGGGCAGGGGTCTATTAATGCCGCCCTTGTGATGCACGCAGGTGCATGACATTGTGTGCAGGCCTTGGTCGATGTCACTTGGCAGACATCCACAGGGGTCTGAAAATGTCGCCTAAGCGATGCATGTAAGGGCATGAACTTGTGAGCAGGCATCAGTCGATGTCGCTTTGCTGATGTGCGCAGGGTCCTACTGTTGTGTGCAGGCGTCAACCGATGTGCGCAAGGGCCTTCTGTTCTATACGGGCCTCGGCCGATGTGCGTAGGTGTCTATTGATGTCGCCATAGCGATACACGCAGGGGCCTGCCATTTGTGCGCGGGCCTCGACCTATGTCACTTAGCTAACGTCCACAAGGGTCTGTTGGTGTTGCCTAAATGATGTACGCAACGGCCTGATCTTATGCGGGGGCATCAACCAATGTGCGTAGGGGCATGCCATTATGTACGAGCTTTAGCCGATGTTACCTGGCAGATATGCGTAGGGTCTTGCCATTATGTGCAGGCCTTAGTCGATGTCGCCAGGTCTATGTGTGTAGGGGTCTGTCGATGTCTCCTTGGCGAGACGTGCAGCGGCCTGCCAATGTCACGTGAGCTTCAAGCGACGCTTGCATGGGGTTGCCGAGGTCACCTTGATGCTGCTGAGTTCGCATTTGCATTGACATGTTCCTACGCCTCCCGACATGTCACTTTTCATTAGGATTGCACTCGACATCCCAAAAAACCTATAATAGTGACATAATTATTTGGAACAAATTTTCCATTGGCATATGATTAGGCATTAGAAATGTACTCGACGACACAAAATACCTCTAACTGCTAAATCGATATTGGGTGCGAGTATCGCATTCAACAAGTTATTAGTCAACATAGTTCAACACTTAACCACCGCTGACGTCGCATGTGCGTTGACATCTCCGTATGGGTCGGCATGCAGATGGCGGGGGCGCATGGTCACTTCTAGCCTAGCAAGGGGGATGGCGGGCTTCAAGCCCAAGAAGAATTGCCCTCGGCCTAATGGCTTCGGGCGCAACTTGCGTTCAAAAACTCAATGGTTCACTTGATTCTACAATTCACAGCAAATATCACAATTCACTATGTTCTTCATTGATGCAAAAGACGAGATATTCATTGCCGAGAGTCATTTGTGTTTCAAAAGAAATACACATCCCCCATTGAACTCTACAGATCGAGTGCTAGGGGTGGGCAATCAATTTACAAGCCTTGGCATTTTATGCACCAGGATTCATTAGTCGCCCGACAGGTGCACGAGCGCGCACGCTGGGGATGGGCGGGAGACCCACAGGTAGGGGGCCTGGGATCCCTAGCCGTACATCGCCCCCAAGTATTCAAACATGTTCGCGGGTCGTTCTACTTTGGATGTTTTGATAATGATTCTTCTGCATGTTCACGTACGTAAACCTTGTTACGACTTCTCATTCTTCTAAATGATAAGGTTCAATGGAATTCTCGCGACATCGCGGGTAGCGAATCGCCCATGTCACTGCAATCTGAACATATCACCGGATCTTTCGATTGGTTCCACAGCGAGCAGTGTGTACAAAGGGCAGGGACGTAGTCAAACACAATTATGCTTGCACAAATGAGTTTCAAATATAAAAATAATAGGTTTCAAAATAAATATCAGCCGATGTCGCATAGGGGTTAGGGGAATGGACCTGCGCTTGTACGTGGGCATCGGTCGATGTCACTTGGCTGATGAACGCAAGGGCCTACCATCGTGTGCAGGCCTTGGCCGATGTCATATGGCTGATGTGCGTAGGGGCATGTCGATGTAGCCTTGGCGATGTGTGCATAGGCCTACCGTTGTGCGTGAGCCTAAATCGTTGTTACTTTTTCGACGTGCGTAGTGCTCTGCCGATGTCACCAAAGTAATATGCACATAGGCTTGCCCTTGTGCGTGGGCATCGAGACACGCCGCTTAACCAATGTGCCCAGGGGCCTTGTATACGAGCCTTGGTTGATGTCGCTTGACCAATGTATGAAGGGGTTCGTCGATGTTTCTTAGGTGATGTGCGCAGGGGCCTGCCATTGTGTATGGGCCCCAGCCTAAGTCTGTAGGTGTCCGCTGATGTTGCTAGGATGATGCGTGTAGGGGCGTGCTATTGTAGGACTAGGCCGTTGTGCACTGCGGTCCGCCGATGTTGCTTGAGCGATACTTGCAGGGGCCTGTCATTTTTTCCTGGGCAATGCACACAAGGGCGTACCATTGTACATGAACCTCGATCGATACCACTTGACTGATGTGTGCAGTGGTCCACAAATATCATGCACGAACCTGATATTATGCGCAAAACATGACCGATGTCGCTTGACTGACGTGCATAGGGGCCTGTCGTTGTATGCCAGCCTCGACCAATGTCTCCTGGCCGATTTGGGTAAGGGTCCACCGATACCACCTAGGTGATGCGCGTAGGGGCTTACCATTGTGCATCGGCCTCAACAAATGTCACTTGAACGACGTGTGCAGGGTTTGCCGATGTCAACTAACTGATGCATAGAGGCCTTACCTTGTACGCGATTATCAATTTATGTGCGCAGGGGCCTACCATTGTGTAAAGGCCTCATCCGATATCACTCTATCGGTATGCGCAGGGGTTCACTGATGCCTCTTGGAAGATGCATGCAGGGGTAAGCCATTGTGCCTGAGCCTCGATTGATGTCGCTGGGCCAAAGTGCACAGCTGTCGTCCTTTGTACACGAGCTTTAATGGTCTTATTTGGGCGACGTGTGTAGGGATCTACCAATGTTACCAACATGATGGACACTGCATTAGGGCCTGACCTTGTGCGCAGGCATTAAGTGATATGGCTTGGAAGATGTACGCAGGGCCTGTTGTTGTGTGTGGGCCTCAGCGGATGTCGCTTGGCCGATGTGGGCAGGGGTCTACTAATGCCGCCCTATTGAAGCACGCAGGGGCATGACATTGTGCGCAAGCCTTGGTCGATGTCACTTGGCAGACATCCACAGGGGTCTGAAGATATCGCCTAAGCGATACATGTAAGGGCATGATCTTATGAGCAGGCATCAGTCGATGTCGCTTTGCTGATGTGTGCAGGGGCCTGCTGTTGTGTGCATGCATCAACCGATATGCATAGGGGCCTACCGTTCTGTACGGGCCTCGGCCGATGTCGCCTGGCTGATGTGCTTAGGTTTCTACTGATGTCGCCCTAGCGATACACGCAGGGGCATGCAATTGTGAGCAGGCCTCGACCGATGTCGCTTAGCTGACGTCCACAGGGCTTGTCGATCTCACCTAAATGATGCACGCAAGGGCCTGATCTTATGCGGGGGCATCAACCAATGTGCGTAGAGGCATGCCATTGTGTGCGGGCTTTAGCAGATGTTGCCTGGCAGATATGCGTAGGATCTTGCCGTTGTGTTCAGGCCTCAGCCCATGTCTCCAGGTCTATGTACCCAGGGGTTTGTCGATGTCTCCTAGGCGAGACGTACAGCGGCCTGCCGATGTCACGTGGGCTTTAAGCAATGCTTGCAAGGGGCTGTCGATGTCACCTAGATTCTACTGAGTTTGCATGTGCGTTGACATGCTCCTAAGCCTCCTGACATGTCACTTTTCATTAGGATTGCACTTGACATCCCAAAAAAGCTTTATTAGTGACATCATAATTTGGTACAAATTTTCCATTGGCATATGATTAGGCATTAGAAATGCACTCGACGACACGAAAAACCTCTAGTTGTTAAATCGGTATTGGGTGCGCGCATCGCATTCAACAAGTTATTGTTCAACATAGTTCAACACTTAGCCGCCGCCGACATCGCATGTGCGTTGACATCTTCCTATGGGTCGGCATGCAGACGGCGGGTGCATGCGTCGCTTCTAGCCCAGCAAGTAGACGGCGGGCTTCAAGCATAGAAAGAAGTGCCCTCGGACAAATTGCTTCGGGCGCAACTTGCGTTCAAAAACTCAATGGTTCATTTGAATCTACAATTCATAGCAAGTATCGCAATTCACTATGTTCTTCATCAATGCAGGAGCCAAGATATTCATTGCCGAGAGTCGTTTGTGTTTCAAAAAAAGTACACCTCCCCCAATGAACTCTACATATCGGGTGTGAGAGGCGGGCTATCAATTTACAATCCTTGGTGTTTTATGTACCAGGATTCGTTAGGCGCCCGACAGGTGCACGAACGCACACAGGGGACGCGCACACCGGGGACGAGAGGGAGACCCGTAGGTAGGGGGCCTGGGAACCCTAGTCATGCATTGCCCCCAGTGTTCAAACATGTTCGTAGTTCGTTCAAGTTTGTATTTTTTTATAATGATCCTTCTGTATGTTCACCTACGTAAACCTTGTTACGAGTTCTCATTCTTCTAAATGATAAGGTTCAATGGAATTCTCGCAACATCTGATATCACCCAAATTACACCTCCCTAAGGAAGTATAAGCGGTCGCTGTCAAATAAAGAACCTAACAAGGGTTAGGGTTGATCCCACGAGGAATATGGTTCAGACTTAGGCTAATTAAGATTAGTTGTACGTTTAGCCTAATTATCTCTAAAAGAAAGGGGAGATTTAGATAAACTAGAATTAAAACTACTGGAGAGGAATTAAAACAAATAAATAAATAGCAGAAATTGTGCGGTTTGAGAAATCAATATGAGAATGAAACTAGGGTTTATGTGTTCCCCATAAGCTCTTAACTCAGTAAACCTAACAATGGTAATTCTTTCTAATGTCTAGAATGCATGATCGGTAAGTTATGTATCCCTAAGTGATTGATCCTCTAAATAGGGAATTTCACTATGCATACTGGTCCGTCTACGTGTGTCGATTTACTAACCCTTACCTTTGACCCAGATTAACCCACAACTATTTCTAGGTTGGGTTATTAGATAGCGGACTACTCAACGCTAAATCTCTGTTGTGTAATCTCTTTCTCATTCATTACTACCGGGTTTGGCTAGTAGGAACGAGGCGAGTTCTAACGTGGGCCCCCATTAAAAAGCATTCTAAACGAAGAGATTAAAAAAACATGCATAAACACTATCAAGAATTACAACATTATTAGTTTTACTTTTGTTAATTACTCATGGTTCCTACAACCCTAGTTGTGGATTTAGTTACTCATGCTTGTTTGTTCACAATTCATATTAGGGTTTGAATAAATCATGAACTTATAGGGATTATAGATGAATTCCACAATCTTGAATTGAAAATCAAAAGAAAATTGCATAAATCAACCTTCAAGAATTAATTTCCTCAAAAGATGAAAAGTAATTCCCAAAGCCAAAAGGTAAGATTCAAAAAACTAGTCAACAACATAAAAACGGAAATTACATAAGGTATATATAGAAAACAAATCCTAATTAGACTAGGAAAAGGAAATCTGGGAAAATTTGGCTTGGGCAGAGTCATCTACGGTTGGCAACCTACGGCTCATAGGTCCTAACCGTCATTCAGCAGTTAGAATAATTCCTGAGGGCTTCTTTCTACGGGTATAATCTACGACTCGTCATTCAATGTACGACCCGTCCTGTTCTTCCATCATTCAAGTTTTGCAGGTGGCCCTCTCTGAAGCTTTCTATAGTTGAGCATTTATGGTTCGTAGTAGGATCTACGTCCTGTCATCTTGGTCCATCAATCCATACTTAGCAAATTCTTCAGGCTCCTGAACCTACGACCCCAACTGACAACTCGTCAATCAATTGACTGTCCGTAGTCTATCTCGTACATTACCAAAATCTTACTGCTGCTGCATCAATCTTCTCAACTGCTCCAAAAGGCCTATTCCCTGCAATTTTAACATAAAAACTATTAAATCTAATAACAAACCACTTAAGTAACATGCAAAATTCCAAGTTTAATGCATCAAAAGTACCGTAAATTCACGGTACATCAACACCCTCAACTTAAAATCTTTGCTTGTCCTCAAGCGACACAACAAACTCTAGACGACACGAGTAGATAAGCAACCCAGACTTCAAGCAATCACACAGCAAGTTCCTCAATCTTCCTTCTCCTTATTCATTCTCAACTAAGTGCAATTTCATTACACACCCAACAAGCTAACTTATGCGGATCAATACATGACATCGACATACCAATAGACGCACATACATACGCGTATAGCAATTTACCAGGATATCAACTTCCAATAACACAACTTGTGCCCTCACTACAAAGAAATCCCTTTTTTACACATAAGTTGACTTTTTAATCTAGGGACTCAATATGTACTCACACTCAGAACGAATTGAATACAATCTATGCACAACACCATAGGCTTGCCCTTACTTTCTTTACTTTGGCTTTTCAAACTTCTCACTAGAATCACTATAGGACTTTATTGGCTTGTAACGTAGGACTGGAGTTAGGTGTGGTATATTTGGACATTAAGTGACTTCGACCCACCCCTCCTTAACATCTAGTTTGGCTCGTTAACTTTCTTTTTCAGCCACTTTTCATTCTCTTTTTGCTTTCTACTCTTTTCCCTCTGACTTCTATCAGCTTGAGTGTGATTTCTTTTCTTGACTTCTTCTTGATTACAACTTTTGATTCTTTTCACTTCTTTTTGTTGCTGCACACTTTGAATTTTTATCATTCTTACACTATCTGCTTCCTTTGCTCTACACACAACTCTATTCATACTTTTGTTTTTCTTGCTTTCCTTCATAATAGCCACCCTCAACTTACACATTTAGTATGAGCTAAGGTACACATTATCCTTAGAAAGGACCAGTGCCAGAATTCAGGTAACTTTGCAGTAGCCACCCTCAACTTAAGTTTTTAGACTATGTTGAGGTGCACGATGTCCACGGAGGGACCAGGGCCAACACAAATTTTTAACAATACTTTAAGGGAAGGGGAATTGGGTAAAAAGAAAGACTGGTATTCGTTAGGCTTAAACATTTGGACCAAAAGGGAAAGATTTTCACACGTGATTTGGCTAATTCATTTTAGGCTTAAGTGGGCTTAATACAACAATGGCCTATGATCATCTTCTAGTGTTTAGTTCAAATTACCTTAGCAAGACCAACAAGGAAAGTTCTAGATTGGCACATCTCATACGAATATTCAAATAATCTCACTCTCACACGGCACCTTGTTGCAATTATCGAATCATCAATGAGCCCGATTAATGTTATAGCTTAAGTAATAGTGTCATATCGATACTAATCATGACATACAAAGATCCAACATATTCAACTTATTCAATTCACATTCACAGCACAAAGCAATTTTTTTTAAAAATTGAAGGGATATGAATTTCATGCACACTAATGCCATCATGCTTTATTTCCAGGCCACTTGTACACAATCACAATCCTAAACATGCAAGTTCAACAGAAAGTAAACAGTTCCTTAGGGAAAAAGAGCACATCAAGAAAACCCCAAGGAAGGATTTATAAGTTATGCTACTCAGACTTCACATTAATGCAAAACACATTTTCCCCCACCCTCACGAAGAAAACAGTGCAATGTCCTTAATGTACTAGAAAAAGTAAAACATCGGGTGAGACAAACCTGTGGTACATATGCGCCGAAGATCAATCAAGAACTGGTGGGTCTGGTAGCCTGGAACCTACGGGATCACCATGCTGGGCACCATCAGTAGTAGTGTGGGGCTCACCATCAGTAGCAAACCCTGATCCAGAAGCACCTACTGCCATCTCCCGAGCACGCCCCTGTCTCATCTGCTCGTCTAAATCGGACTGTTGTCGGGCAGCCTCTTGTGCCCGGCATTCCCGCTTATGAGCTCGCCTCTCTGCCTCCGGGTCTAATGCAATGTCCTCATTAGTACGAACCCACTTTTCTGCTCCTCGGGAGGGTTCAGTGGCCTGCTGTACTCCACTAAAATGTGCATTACACGCTATATCATCTGCGTCAAGCTCCAGTGCAGGTGTCGGAACTGCAACGTCTGTAGTAGCCAATGCGGTAAGATCAGCACGGAGACTAGCTAACTCCGTCTAGAAGGCAATCAAATCAATCACAGGCCCAGGCTGGGATCTCTCCATCATCCGGCTCTCAAAAGCATAAATCCACCGGTTAACCGCTAGTATCGTTGCATCCACCATCCGCTTGATCCTGGCCTCTGACTCCTCAACTGACTTCTGCATCCATGGCCGGATATGTTGTAATAATGCTTCCATCTGAGCCTCTAGCTGGCTCACCCGAGCAATGGGGAGTATGGCAGTCCCTATAACAGATGGAGCCCGGGGTGTGCCCGCCGTAGAGGCTCAAGCAATGGATGGAAGCACAGACCCCTGAGCCTCTGTAGGTGCTGGTGCTATATCATCAACCTGCTCAAGGGCCAAGGCCTCGCCCATGGGTGGTAGCTCCACCTGAATACCCCTGCGCGGTGCGGCAAGGTTGGTGTCATCTCTAATAAGACCAATGTCCATGGTCTTAGACACCTCGATATACGAATCAGCAAAGTAAGCTAGGACCGTCGCCTCACGACACAACCTAAAAATAAGGTAAGGAAAGGGTAAGGTCATCATCTTTTGAAAGGCCCTCTCATGAATCTCGATAATGATCACTCTAGCAAAATCAACCTCGTGCCCCGCCATCAAGCACGCTACCATCATTTCCCGGTCCCAAGTCAACTGGTAATCTTCCATAGTAGGGGATAATCGGGTACGCACGATAGACCACCAGAATTTAGCTACGAAGCTTAGTGTGGCCTTCTTAATAGGTAGGGTCATGTCTCGGACCCACTCAGCATGGACTCCCTGCTCAGCAATATGTCCAGCTACCCACCGAAGTAAGGACTCTCTCTGTGCCGCATCTCTCATAGCTCGACTACGGACCTGCTGCATCCTATAATCAAACTCAGTCGTGTTGATAGGCTGAGCATGTGAAGGGCCGTAAATAAAACGGTGTAGTGTGGCCTCATAAATGTCAACGGGAATGTCTCGGACTAAAGTAGACTAGAGTGGAGGCAGCTCTAATGACTTTGCCCTCCGAGGCAAAGTCTAAAGTACCGTGGCAGCATAAGATGCGTAGAATTCACGTACCATGATCGGACTATACCGGCTAAGCGTCTCAGCCATCCACTCACAGCGATGCCTCTTGAATAGCTCATGTATCTGGGGAATGGTGTGGAGGCTGCTGTAAGTACCTGCTGCTCTTTCTCTATCTACCTAGCGGACTTGTGTTGGGCATTGTGGCGGATAGCATCATTATAGATTCGATACATGCCCTTAACACACCACAGGTTAGGCTCACCCGCAACCCTAATTGGGTGTTCCTCGCCAAGGTCATCATCACCCGAACCGGACCCAGAGGCAGAGCCGGAATCAGACTCCGACTCCGAGTGAGTACCAGGCTAAGATGGAGCAGCAGGCTGGGAGCTAGGGGCATCTCTGATTGGGGTGGCATCTCCACCCTTGCTCGAACTATGCGCTTCCTCTTTAGACTGGGAAGCGGCCTCCTCATCTCCGAAAGTGGATTGCTCCGATGCCGGTACTATGGCCGTCTGCCGGGCCTGCTGCCTAGTTGTTCGGGGCGACCTGGGAGAGTTGGCCCCCAAAGGTGGGTCATATTCAGACCCACTCCGCTCCTCCTCTGAAGCCTCATCTACAATCAACCGACGTCCGGTCGGAGAAGCTTGTGCCCGCCTTCCTTTTATAGTGTTGCATTATTTTCGGAGGCATTGTACCCTTATACTATCAGCATATAGGTATGTAGGAAACTAAGTGCAACATCAGTTTACTCAAACTACTACCCAAGGCATAGATCGAAACAACTTCAATGTTCAATTGAAATACTAAACATAACCTCATACCTGCAATGGAGTGTGAAGATGGGGAGAAACACCAAAGTCAGTGACCACACGAGGATAAAACTCTGAACTCACGCAGTGAGGGTGGAAAGGCAGTGAAGGGGGTAGAAAAGAAGAGAGAAAAAATGAAAAAGGAAGAGGGAAAGAGAATTTTAGGGGGGAGTATATATAGATGGTGAGGGGGAGTGAGTGAAAGGGTGTTTTGGGAGATGGAGGGTGGAAATTGGAAGGGGTGTAACGGTTGGGAGAAGAGGGAAATGGCGGTTGTACCTGAATATGGGGGGATTTATATTAAATTAAACATGAGTCGGGTCAATTTAAACCCTGACTGCCGTCTACGATTTCCCGTCGATGGGTTGTAGGTGGTTTGACGGTCCGTCAATTCGTTCCGCCAATGCTCCTTAGCACTTAACAAAATTTCAAAACATACCTGGGGTCTACGGTTGAAGACTATGGTCTGTAGATTGATGTACGGCTCATACTAGGAAACCGTAGACTTAAAACTGTAGCTGCTCCTGAACACTCAGGTCTACGGATGCCATTTACGGTTCGTCAACTAAGCAACGGTCCGTAGATCGGACCCGTAGACTCTTTTCTACTTAGTGTTCTGCAAATCCTTTCTTACTTTCATGCACACGTCACAAACATTAGGACTTCCCTTTGTTTTTATTGACTCTTTTTGACACGGACCCTATACTAACCTATTCTAGCCAATACTAAGACTCAAGAAACATCAAAACCTAGAGAAAAAGATTAAATAACATAAAATCACTAAGACAAATCCTAAATTGGCTAGAAACTACAGCTTGGGTTGCCTCCCAAGTAGCGCTTGATTAAACGTCGCGACACGACGCAATTTTCTTGCCTACTCAAACTTCGACAGACTCCATAGCTCAATTAGCTCATTGACCTTCTCCAAATGGCCCACATAGAGTTTGATCCTCTGGCTATTAACCTTGAATTTTGTCTCTTGTTCTCAAGTTCAACGGTGCCATGTGCAAACACTTGGACGACCCTGAATGGTCCCGTCCATTTTGACTTTAGCTTGCCAGAAAACAATCGCAACCTTGAGTTGAAGAGAAGCACCATATCACCGGGAGTAAAACTGTGCTTTTCGATCTATTGATAATGGTACTTCTTCATCTTCTCCTTGTACAAGGCTGAACTCTCATAAGCTTTGAGGCGAAACTCATCCATCTCTTTTAGCTCCATCATTCGTTGACTTGATGCAGCATCCCAGTCAAGATTCAGCTTCTTGAGTGCCCACATCACCTTATGCTCAAGCTCTACAGGTAAGCGACAAGATTTCCCAAATACAAGTTGGTAAGGAGACATACTTGTGGGAGTTTTGAATGCAGTGCGGTAAGCCCATAGAGCATCATCGAGCTTTCTTGACCAATCAGTTCGGTTGGCATTCACAGTCTTTGGCAGAATTTGCTTGATTTCTCTATTGGACACTTCAACCTGCCCACTAGACTGTGGATGATAAGGGGTTGCTACACTGTGACGAACACCATACTTCTCAAGCAACGCCTTGAACAACTTATTGCAAAAATGGGAACCTCCATCGCTAATTATTGCCCTTGGTTTACCAAACCTGGAGAAGATGTTCTTTTTCAGAAAGGCGGTGACACTTTTTCCTTCATTATTTGGAAGCGGTATAGCTTCCACCAATTTTGACACATAGTGGACCGCTACCAGGATGTATTTCAAGCCATTCTCACAAACGGGCCCATGAAATCAAGGCCCCAGACATCAAAGAGTTCAATGACGAGTATTGGATTCATAGGAAGTTCTTGCCTTCTTGAAACACCTCCTTCCCTTTGGCATCGATCACATGCCTTGGCGAAATCATGGGCATCTTGGTGAATTGTAGGCCAGTAATACCCACACTGCAGGATCTTGTGAGCAGGCCAGATGCCACTATGATGACCACCAACAGGGGATGAATGGTAAGCTTCCAATATACTCATCATATCTACCTCGGGCACACAACGATAAATAATCTCATCAGCACAGATACGGAACAAATAAGGCTCCTCTTAGAAAAACTTCTTCACATCGGACATGAACTTCTTTCATTGATGGAATGACAGGTCCGAGGGCACCACATCTCTAGCCAAGTAATTGGCAAAATTTGCAAACCATGGAATAAGATCAAAAGAAGCAGCTAATACCTGTTCATCTCGGAAAACATCATTAATCTCTAGTCCATCTGCTAACTTCTTCATAGTTTCATCTTCTAATCTAGATAGATGATCAGCCACTTGGTTCTCAGTTCCCTTCCTATCTCAGACTTCGAAATCAAAATCTTATAGAAACACAACCCACTGGATCAACCTTGGCTTAGCATCCTTCTTTGCCATGAGGTACCGCAATGCAGAATGGTCAGTATGCACAATCACCTTGGTGCCCAACAAATAGGATCTAAACTTCTCAAAGGCGAAGACGACTGTAAGAAATTCTTGTTCAGTAACCGTGTACGTCTTCTGGGCAGCATTCAATGCTTTGCTCGCATAATATATAGGATGAAGTATCTTCTCGTGCCGTCGTCCCAAAACTACGCCAAGTGCTACTCCGCTTGCATCACATATAACCTCGAATGGTTTCTCCCAATCTGGTGAAATGATGATAGGTGTAGAAGATAAATTCTCTTTCAGTGCTTCAAATGCTCTCAAACATGCTTCATCAAATTCGTACTTCGTCTCCTTTTCAAGCAATTTGCACAAAGGATGTGCAATTTTTGAGAAGTCCTTTATGAATCTTCGATAGAAACCTGCATGTCCTAGAAAACTTCTAATGCCCTTCACCGAGATTGGCGGGGGTAATTTTGCAATCACCTCAACTTTGGCCCTATCCACTTCAATGCCTTTCTGGGAGATTCTATGGCCCAACACTATGCCTTCTTTCACCATGAAGTGACATTTCTCCTAGTTCAGCACAAGGTTGCATTTCTCGCATCGACGCAACACTTCACCTATTTGCAACAAACAATCATCGAAAGAGTTACCAACAACAGAAAAATCATCCTTAAATACCTCAATGGTGTCCTCCACCATGTCTGAGAAGATAGACATCATGCAATGCTGAAACGTCACCGGTGCATTACAGAGTCCAAATAGCATCCTCTTGAAAGCGAATGTACCATAAGGACATGTGAATGTAGTCTTTTCTTGATCTTCAGGGACTATAGAGATCTGATTATACCTCGAGTATCCATCCAAAAAGCATTACCACCCTTTCCCAGCAAGACGATCTAGCATTTGGTCCATGAATGGCATAGGAAAGTGGTCTTTTTCGTTCCATGCATTGAGCTTGTGATAGTCCATGCAAACTCTCCAGCCTTTGACAGGCCTCATAGGAACAAGCTCATTTTTAGCATTTGGAACCACAGTGATACCTCCCTTTTTAGGCACGCATTGGACCAGGCACACCCATTTACTATCAGCTATAGGGTATATCACACCAGCGTCCAACCATTTGATGATTTCTTTCTTTACCACCTCTTCTATAGGTGGGTTCAACCTCCTCTGATGCTCCACACTTGGAATGCAATCCGGCATGAGTTGAATTTTATGTGAGAAAATCCATGGCGGGATACCAATTATGTCCGCAATCGTCCATCCGATCGCCCTTTTGTACCGCTTCAGCATTGCAACTAGAGCTTCCACTTGTCCTACATTAAGGTCAGCAGCAATAATCACAGGCAATGTGTTGTTCTGGCCTAAGAATACATACCTGAAGTGGGTTGGAAGAGCTCTCAATTCCAACTCTGGGAGTTCATCAATGGATGGTCTTGCGGGTGGAGTTTCTCGATTAAGTAAGTCCAAGTTTAGCTTTGGTTGACGACGATGAGTAACACCCCCCTTTAGTGCAGCCACTACTGCATCATATTCAGCGATTTCATCGCCATCGAAGTATATGATCACAGCCGCAAGCGCTTCAACTCCTAGCCTCTCCTCGATAGGCACCTCTGGGTTGGGCTCATTCACATAGTTCACCACTGATATTGCCTTGATGTCACTATGGTGCTTCATTGTTCTGCAGATGTTGAAGGTCACTTCCTTATTGTTTAAGTGAAACTTCATCTGCCCCTTTTCCAGATCTACCAAAGTGCGCCCTGTTGCAAGAAATGGTCTGCCTAGGATTATGGGCACTTCAAAATCCACTTCACAGTCCAAATCATAAAATCCACCGGAAAGATGAATGCCTCCACTTTTACTAAGACATCTTGTAGTACTCCTATTGGTTTTTTTATCGGTTGGTCGGCCATCAGTAGCCTCATTGTAGTCGGCTTAGGGGCTCCCAAGCCCAATTTCTTGAACACGGGCAGCAGCATGAGGTTTATGCTCGCACCCAAGTCACAAAGTGCCTTTGCAAAGTGCATCACGCCGATAGTACATGGAATGGTAAATACTCCAAGATCTTCCTTCTTTTGTACCAATGACCTTGTTGCAATGGCGCTACAATCCTGCAACTTGTCATCTTCCTCTAAGCTTGCATCTCTTTTCTTGGTCATCAAGTCTTTCGTGAATTTCGCATATCCCGTCATCTGCTCTAAAGCTTCAATCAAAGGAACATTAATAGATAACTGCTTAAGCATAGATATGAATTTTTTATACTTCCCTTCCTCCATCTTCTTTACCAACCGATGTGGCAAGGGAGGTGGAGGTCTTGGCATAGGGATGACTTTTTGTGTGACTTCCGCCTCTACCTCGTTTTGATCCTTGGGTAGTTCTGCTACCTCTTTCTCATCCTCATCAGACGCCTTCGCGCTTTCCACTTCAGTTGGCATGGGAGGATCAATGGTTTGTACCCCACTTCTAGTCATCACCGCCATGCATTGTCCATCATTCTTGGGATTTTGCGTGCTGTTACTGGGAAGTGTTCCTTGTTGACGTGGATTTGCATTTATCGACAATTGGTTCAATGCTGCTCTACTTGCCGAATTGCCACTGCGTGTGATTCCACTTTTTGACCGATGCCTGAGAGATCATCCCACATTTCCTTCACATTCTCGTCCGTAGAATCAAATCGCTTCATCATCTTGCTCATCATATCTTCAATGCGATTTACACTTGATCCGCCATCTCGATTACCTGGTGGGATGTATGCACCGCTCCTATCATTTCTGTTGTAGTGACCACCTTGGTTGTAATTGTTGTTACGGTTGTAGTTCCCTTCACGGTTATATTGTCCTTCCCGATTGTAGTTGTCATAGTTCCGACCTTGATTTCCTTGACCTTGGCGCCAATTTTCCTGATTTGATCCTTGGGCATTGGTCCGAAAACCCCCCGTTTGCTCGTTCACCAGATTTGCATACTCCTCATAAGTGTACCAATCATTTTGCGGAACTTGATGTTGATATTGGACTACCTTGACCTTCTCTATGTTTCCACTTACATGCTTGAGTACCAAACCTAATTTAGTTCTTAGTTGCGCCAACCCTTCACGGAACTCATCATGAGATGAATTTTTAGCGGCTTGTATTGAGAAGGTACTCTTCGTCGTAGATGACGCTCTAGTGTTCCAAACTTTGTTGTTCTTCGATATCTTCTCGAGCTTCTCCGCAATATCTAGGAAGGTTATTGATCCATAAGATCCACCTGCAATAGTATCAAGCACCGCCTTACCATTATCATCCATTCCACGGTAGAAGTATTCTTTGAGTGACTCATCATCGATGCGGTAGTTTGGCACGACTCTCATGCAGCTTGTAAATCTATCCCAAGCACAGCTGACGGACTCTGCAGGAAGAGCCTTGAAGTTATTTAGTTTGTCCTTGAGATTCAGCTTTCTTGACAATGGGAAATATTTCTCAATGAAAACATTATGCAACTCGTCCCATGTGTATATGGAGTTGTACGGGAGCTCATTCAACCACACAGTAGCGTCTCCAGTTAGAGACAATGGGAATACTCATAGACCAACCTCGTTCACATCAAGATTTGGATTCCCCACACTGGTTTTTCAAATGCTGGTCACCTTGGTCCAGTGAGCATGAGGATCTTCCGATGGTAATCCAGCAAATAGTCCTTGAGCGGTCAACATCTGCATCAGACTGCTTGTGATCACAAATGTGAATCCAGGTGGTAGTGGAGGAACAACTATAGCATCACTTGATCCTGTATTATTATGATCCACTTCAAAGTTGCGGCGAACATCAGGTGCAGGCTGCTGTTGTACTTGAACCGCTTGTCGGTTTCCAAGGACCTCTACAACTCCCAGAAGTTGAACTCCAGAGACCTCTTATCTCTCCTCGTCGCTAGGAGCATTTTCTTGCCTATCTTGTTGCCCTGTTGAAGCCATTCTTCGCAAAGTTCTTCTTAGCTCAGGATCGTAAGGAGTCAAAGGAATGCCTTGACTGCATGTATTTGACATACATTGGAACTATGAGCTGTAGAAAATAAAAAACAACAATAATTTGATATTACCCAAATTACACCTCCCTAAGGAAGTATAAGCGGTCGCTGTCAAATAAAGAACCTAACTTGAGATAACAAATAGCAGAAATTGTGCAGTTTGAGATATCAATATGAGAATGAAACTAGGGTTTATGTGTTCCCTATAAGCTCTTAACTCAGTAAACCTAACAATGGTAATTCTTTCTAATGTCTAGTATGCATGATCGGTAAGTTATGTATCCCTAAGTGATTGATCCTCTAAATAGGGAATTTCACTACGCATATTGGTCCGTCTACGTGTGTGAATTTACTAACCCTTACCTTTGACCCAGATTAACCCACAGCTATTTCTAGGTTGGGTTATTAGATAGCGGACTATTCAACGCTAAATCTCTGTTGTGTAATCTCTTTCTCATTCTTTACTACCTGGTCCGGCTAGTAGGAACGAGGCGAATTCTAACATGGGCCCCCGTTAAAAAGCATTCTAAATGAAGAGATTAACAAAAACATGCATAAACACTATCAAGAATTAGTTTTACTTTTGTTAATTACTCATGGTTCCCACAACCCTAGTTGTGGATTTAGTTACTCATGCTTGTTTGTTCACAATTCATATTAGGGTTTGAATAAATCATGAACTTACAGGGATTATAGATGAGTTCCACAATCTTGAATTGAAAATCAAAAGCAAATTGCCTAAATCAACCTTCAAGAATTAATCTCCTCAAAAGATAAAACGTAATTCCCAAAGCCAAAAGGTAATATTCAAAAAACTAGTCAACAACATAAAAACGGATTATACATAAGGTATATATAGAAAACAAATCCTAATTAGACTAGGAAAAGGAAATCTGGGAAAATTCGGCTTGGGCAGAGTCATCTACGGGTTGCAACCTACGGCTCGTAGACAGACCTACGGCTCGTAGGTCCCAACCGTCATTCAGCAGTTAGAATAATTCCTGAGGGCTTCTTTCTACGGGCATGATCTACGACTCGTCATTCAATGTACGACCCGTCCTGTTCTTTCGTCATTCAAGTTCTGCAGGTGGCCCTCTCTGAAGCTTTCTACGGTTCGTAGCAGGATCTACGTCCCATCATCTTGGTCCGTCATTCCATACTTAGCCAATTCTTCAGGCTCCTGAACCTACGACCCCAACTGACGACTCGTCAATCAATTGACAGTCCGTGTCTCGTACATTACAAAAATCTTACTACTGCTGCATCAATCTTCTCAACTTCTCCAAAAGGTCCATTCCCTGCAATTTTAACACAACAACTGTTAAATATACAATTTTAACACAAAAACTATTAAATATAATAACAAACCACTTAAGTAACTTGCAAAATTCCAAGTTTAATGCATCAAAAGTGCCGTAAATTCACGGTACATCAACATCGCGTGTAGCGAATCGCCCGTGCCATCGCGATCTTAACATTTCACCGGATCATTCGATGGGTTCCGCAATGGATAGTGTGTACAAAGGGAAGGGACGTAATCGAACACAATTCCACTTGCACAAATGAGTTTCAAATATAAAAATAATAGTTTTCAAAAAAAGTATTTTTATATATGTCGAAATTAGTTCGAAAAAAATTAATCAAAAAAAAAAATCATCAAACACAATTCCGCTTTCACAAATGAGTTTCAAATGTCTAAAATAATAGTTTTCAATAAAAAATTAATTTTTTTATATGCCAAAATTTTCTAAAAAAATAATTAAATAGGAAAAAATAAAAACAAATATGAAAAACCCCACTAAACACAATTCCGCTTGCACAAATGAGTTTGAAATATAAAAAATAATAGTTTTAAAAAAATAATTATTTTAATATATGTCGAAATTTTCTAAAAAAGTAATTAAATAGTAAATGAAATAAAATAAACTATAAAAAACCCACCAAACACAATTCCGCTTCCACAAATAAGTTTCAAATATTAAAAAATGATAATTTTCAATAAAATTTGTTGATTTTTTTACATATCGAAATTTTCTGGAAAAAAAATATTAAATAGGAAAAAATATAAAAACTGTCAAACACAATTTCGCTTTCACAAATGAGTATTAAATGTAAAAAATAATAGTGTTTACTAAAAAAAATTGATTTTTTTATAAGTCGAAATTTTCTGAAAAAATAATTAAAATGAAAAAATAAAAGAACATATAAAAAACCACCAAACACAATTATGTTTTCACCAATGAGTTTCAAATGTCAAAAATAATAGTGTTCAATAAGAAAATTAGATTTTTTTGTATGTCGAAATTTTTTGAAAAAAATTATTAAATAGAAAAAAATAAAAGAAAATATAGAAAAAACACCAAATACGATTACGCTTTCACCAATGAGTTTCAAATGTCAAAAATAAAAGTTTCCAATAAAAACTTTTGATTTTTTAATATGTCGTAATTTTCTGAAAAAAATAAATTAAATAGTAAAAATAAAAGAAAATATAAAAACAACTACCCAACACAATTATGCTTTCACCAATGAGTTTCAAATGTCAAAAATAAAAGTTTCCAAGTAAAAATTTTGATTTTTTTATATGTCGAAATTTTTTGAAAAAATTAATCAAATAGAAAAAAATAAAAGAAAATACAAAAAAACCACCAAACACAATTCCGCTTTCACCAAGGAGTTTCAAATGTCAAAAATAAAAGTTTCCAGTAAAAAATTTTAATTTTTTATATTTCAAAATTTTTTGAAAAAATTAATTAAATATGAAAAAAAAATAAAAAACCATCAAAATAATTTTACTTGCACAAATAACTTTAAAATATAATAAATAATAAATTTCAAAATGAAAATTTTAATTTTTTAACAGTCAAAACTTTTCGAAAAAAATAATTAAATAGGAATTTTTTAAAAAAAATATAAAAACACCATCAAACACACTTCGGCTTGAAAAAATGACTTTCACATAACAAAAATAAAAGTTTTCAATTTTTTTTGTATCAAATGTTTTCTAAAATTAAGCGATGACATCCACTAATGTCGGGTGGGCGCGAGCACCTCATCCGTTGTCGCTTGGGTGATAGGGGCATGGGCCTACGCTTGTGCGTTGGCATTGGTCGATGTCACTTGGCTAATGAGCGCAAGGTCCTACCGTCGTGTGTAGGCCTTGGTCGATGTGCCTAGGGGCCTACCGGTGTAGCCTTGGCGATGTGTGCATAGGCCTACCGTTGTGCGTGAGCCTAAGCCGTTGTAGACTTTTTGACGTGCGTAGTGCTCTGCCGATGTCACCTAAGTAATGTGTGCAGAGGCTTGGCCTTGTGCACGGGCATCGACACATGTCACTTAACCGATGTGCGCATGGGCCTGCCCTTGTATGCGAGCCTCGGTCGATGTGTGAAGGGGTCCGTCGATGTCGCTTGGCCGATGTTCACAGGGGCCTGCCATTGTGTACGGGCCTCAACCTATGTCCGTAGGGGTCCGCTGATGTTGCTTGGATGATGCGTGTAGGGGCGTGCTATTTCAGGACTAGGCCGTTGTGCGTTGGGGTCCACCGATGTTGCTTGAGCGATAAGTACAGGGGCCTGCCATTTACGTTTGGGCAATGCGTACATGAACGTACCATTGTACATGAACCTCGATCGATATCGCTTGACTGATGTGTGCAGTGCTCCACAAATATTACGTACGGACCTGACATTATGCGCTAGACATGACTGATGTCACCTGACTGACGTGCATAGGGGCCTGCCGTTGTATGCCGGCCTTGACCAATGTCGCTTGGCCAATATGCGGAGGGGTCCGTCGATACCACCTAGGTGATGCGCATAGGGACTTACCATTGTGCATCGGCCTCAACAAATGTCACTTGAACAACGTGTGCAGGGTCTGGCGATGTCACCTAAGCGATGCGCAGATGCCTTGCCTTGTTCGCAGTTATCAATCAATGTGCGCAGGGGCCTGCTATTGTGTAGAGGCCTCATCTGATATCGCTCTACAGGTATGCGCAGGGGTTCACTGATCCTTCTTAGAAGATGCACACAGGGGTCTGCCGTTTTGCGTGAGCCTCGATTGATGTCACTTGGCCAAACTGCACAGCGGTCCTTCATTGTGCGCGAGCTTTAATGGTATTATTTGGGCGACGTGCATAGGGATCTGCCGATGTCACCAACACGATGGACACTGCATTAGGGCCTGACCTCTGGTGCGGGCATTGAGTGCTATGGTTTTGCCGATGTACGCAGGGCCTGTCGTTGTGTGCGGGCCTCAGCCAATGTCTCCTTGCCGATGTGTGCATTGGTCTACTAATGCCTCCCTTGTGATGGACGCAGGGTCATGACATTGAGCGCGGGCCTTGGTCGATGTCACTTGGCAGACATCCACAGGGGTCTGAAGATGACGCCTAAGCGATGCATGTAAGTGCATGATCTTGTGGGCGGGCATCAGCGGATGTCACTTTGCTAATGTGCGTAGGGGGTTGCCGTTGTGTGCGGGCGTCAACCGATGTGCGCAGGGGCCTGCCGTTTTGTACGGGCCTCGGCTGATGTCGCCTGGCCGATATGTCTAGGGGTATACCGATGTCACCCTAGCGACATACGTAGGGGCATGCCATTATGCGCGGGCCTCGACCGATGTCGCTTAGCCGACGTCCACAGGGGTCTATCGATGTCGCCTAAATGATGCATACAAGGGCCTGATCTTATGCGAGACATCAACAAATGTGCGCTGGGGCATTCCATTGTGTGCGGGTTTTAGCCGATGTTTCCTGGTAGATAAGCGTATGGTCTTGCCGTTGTGTGCGGGCCTCAACCGATGTCACTAGGTCTATATGCGCAGGGGTCTGTCGATGTCTCCTGGGTGAGATGCGCAGCGGCCTGTCGATGGCACGTGGGCTTTAAGCAATGCTTGCAAGGGGCTGCCGATGTCACCTAGATGCTACTGAGTTTGCATGTGCATTGACATGTTCCTATGCATCCCGACATGTCAGTTTTCATTAGGATTGCACTCGACGTTCCAAAAAACCTATAATAGTGACATCATTATTTGGCACAAATTTTCCATTGGCATATGATTAGGCATTAGAAATGCATTTGACGACACGGAAAACCTCTAATTGCTAAATCGGTATTGGGTGCGAGTATTGCATTCGACAAGTTATTGGTCAACATAGTTCAACACTTAGCCGCCGCCGACGTCGCATGTGTGCTGACATCTTTCTATGGGTCAGCATGCAGACAGCGGGCGCCTGCGTCGCTTTTAGCCCAGCAAGCGGACAGCGGGCTTCAAGTCCAGGAAGAAGTGCCATCTGCCTAATGGCTTCGGGCGCAACTTGCGTTTAAAAACCCAATGGTTCACTCGATTCTGCAATTGACAACAAGTATCGAAATTCACTATGTTCTTCATCGATGCAAGAGCCAAGATATTCATTGCCGAGAGTAGTTGGTGTTTCAAAAGAAGTACACATCCCCTGATGAACTCTACAGATCGGGTGCGAAAGGCTATCAATTTACAATCCTTGGCGTTTTATGCACCAGGATTCGTTAGTCGCCCTACAGGTGCGCGAGTGCGCACGCCAGGGACGAGAGGGAGACCTGCAGGTAGGGGGCCATGGAACCCTAATCGTGCATCACCCCCGAATGTTAAAACTTGTTCACGGGTCGTTTAACTTTATATATTTTGAGAATGATCCTTCTGCAAGTTCACCTACGTAAACCTTGTTACGACTTCTCATTCCTCTAAATGATAAGGTTCTATGGAATTCTCGCGACATCTCGAGCAACGAATCGCCTATGTCACTGCGATCTGAACATATCACCGAATCATTCGATTGGTTCTGTAACGACCAGTTTGTACAAAGGGCAGGGACGTAGTCAAACACAATTTCGCTTGCACAAATGAGTTTCAAATATATAAATAATAGTTTTCAAAATTTTTTTTATATATGTCGAATTTTTTTTCGAAAAAAAATTAAATAGAAAAAAATAATAAAAAACCACCAAACATAATTCCGTTTTCACAAATAAGTTTCAAACATCTAAAATAACAGTTTTTAATAAAAAATTGATTTTTTTATTTGTCGAAATTTTCTAAAAATATATATAAATAGGAAAAAATAAAAAAAATATGAAAAACCCCACCAAACACAATTTCGCTTGCACAAATTTGTTCGAAATATAAAAAATAATAGTTTTAAAACAAGTAATTATTTTAATATATGACGAAATTTTTCAAAAAAGTAATTAAATAGTAAATAAAATAAAATAAACTATAGAAAACCAACAAAACACAATTTTGCGTGCACAAATGAGTTTCAAATGTTAAAAAATGATAGTTTTCAAAAGAAAATTGATTTTTTTACATATTCAAATTTTATGAAAAAATTAATTAAATAGGAAAAAATTATAAAAACTGGCAAACACAATTCCGCTCTCACAAATGAGTTTAAAAAAATAATAATAGTGTTTAATAAAAAAAATTGATTTTTTTATATGTCTAAATTTTCCGAAAAAATAATTAAATAGAAAAAAAATAAAAGAAAATATAAAAAACCACCAAACACAATTCCGCTTTCACCAATGAGTTTCAAATGTAAAAAATAATAGTGTTCAATAAGAAAATTTGATTTTTTTGCATGTCAAAATTTTTTGAAAAAATAATTAAATAGTAAATAATAAAATAAAATTTAAAACAACCACCAAATACAATTCCGCTTTCACCAATGAGTTTCAAATGTTAAAAATAAAAGTTTTCAATAAATAAATTAATATTTTTAATGTCGAAATTTTCTGAAAAAAATAATTAAATAGAATAAAATAAAATAAAATATAAAAAAAACCACCTAACACAATTTTGCTTTCATCAATGAATTTCATATGTCAAAAATAAAAGTTTCCAATAATTTTTTTTGATTTTTTATATGTCAAATTTTTCTAGAAAAATAATTAAATAGAAAAAATAAAACAAACTATTAAAAACCACCAAACACAATTCCGGTTTCACCAATGAGTTTCAAATGTCAAAAATAAAAGTTTCCAATAAAAAAATTATTTTTTTGATATGTCAAAATTTTCTGAAAAAAAATTTTAAATGAAATTTTTATTAAAAACCATCAAAAAATATTTTACCTGCACAAATGACTTTAAAATAAATAAAATAATAGATTTCAAAATGAAATTATTTTTTTATTAAAAGTCAAAATTTTCCGAAAAAAATAATTAAATAGGAATTTTTTTTAAAAATATATAAAAACACCACCAAGCATACTTCGGCTTGCAAAAATGACTTTCACAAAACAAAAATAAACGTTTTCAATATTTTTGTATCGAATTCTTCCTAAAAATAAGCGATGACATCCACTAATGTCAGGTGGGTGAGAGCGCCTCGGCTGATGTCGCCTGGGCGATAGGGGCATGGGCCTGCACTTGTGCATGTGCATCAGTCGATGTCACTTGGCTGATGAGCTCAAGGGCCTATTATCGTGTGCAGTCATTGGCCAATGTGCGTAGGGGCATGCCGATGTAGCCTTGGAGATGTGTGCATAGGCCTATCGTTGTGCGTGAGCCTAAGCCATTGTAGCTTTTTCGACATGGATAGTGCTCTACCGATTTCACCTAAGTAATGTGCACGGAGGCTTGGCCTTGAGCGCGGCGAATGACACATGTCACTTAACCGATGTGCGCAGGGGCCTGCAATTGTATGCGAGCCTCGATCAATGTCGATTGGCCGATTTGTGAAAGGGTCCATCGATGTCGCTTGGGTGATGTACGCAGGGGCCTGCCATTGTGTACGGGCCTCAGCCTATGTCCGTAGGAGTCAGCTGACGTTGCTTGGATGATGCGTGTAGGGGCGTGCTGTAGTGGGACAAGGCCATTGTGCGCTGGGTCCGCCGATGTTGCTTGAGCGATGCGTGCAGGGGCCTGCCATTTTTCCTTGGGCAATGCGCACAAGGGCGTACCATTGTACATGAACCTCGATTAATATCGCTTGACTGATGTGTGTAGTGGTCCACAAATATCACGCACGGACCTGAGATTATGCGTAGGACATGACCGATGTCACTTGACTGAAGTGTGTAGGGGCCTGCCGTTGTATGCCGGCCTCCATCGATGTCGCCTGACAGATATGGGTAGGGGTCCACTTATACCACCTGGGTGATGCGCGTAGGGGCTTACCATTGTGCAACAGCCTCGACAAATGTCACTTGAACAACGTACGCAGGGTCTGCCGATCTCACCTAAGCGATGCGCAAAGGCCTTGCCTTATGCATAGTTATCAATCAATGTACGCAGGGGCCTACCATTGTGTAAAGGTCTTATCTGATATCGCTCTACCGGTATACGCAGGGGTTCACTGATGCTTCTTGGAAGATGCACGCAGGGGTCTACCATTGTGCGCGAGCCTTGATTGATGTCGCTTGGCCGAAATGCATAGCGGTCTGCCATTGTGCACGAGATTTAATGGGATTATTTGGGCGACGTGCGCAGGGATCTGCCGATGTCATCAACATGATGGACACTGCATTAAAGCCTAACCTTGTTTGCGGGCATTGCGTGATATGGCTTGGCTGATGTACGCAGGGCCTATCGTTGTGTGTGGGCCTCAGTCGATGTCGCATGGCTGATATGTGCAGGGTTCTACTAATGTTGCCCTTGTGATGCATGTAGGGGCATGACATTGTGCGTGGGCCTTGGTCGTTTGTCACGACCCAAGGTACCCCCTAAACGTGACATGGCATACAAGACCCCGAAAGGCCTCATAGAAGCCACTTAGCATGCATCGTACAAGATAATAGCAATCTAAGAGTTCAAAAGACAATTCCATATCAAAAGAGTTTACAAGGCATAGCGGAAGTCTGAACATATAGTCTCAAAGCCATCTAAAACTCATAAGAATAGAAAGAACATTTGGGATGTAACCCACACAAAGTGTTTAGAAGAGAGTAAATGACATGAAAGTAAATGTGGCTACGTCCTCGAACATATGAGGACTCACAAAATTCTTCAAGATCTCTAATATCACGAACTAGCCACGAGAAGATGGAGATGAGCCGGATCCTACACCTATAAGAAAATGTAGGAAAGAGTATGTGTTAGTACAAAAATGTACCAAGTATGATAACCATGCATAAAAACATTTAAACACGCTAAAAGGGACATTTTCATAGCATGCAATGATCAAGCTAAACCATGAGAAAAGGGTTAGAAATCATAAGTCATAAATCATGATCCATGAAAGCTAAACATCTTTACTTTACTTGAGAAATACCTTAAAATTCACTTTAGTTAATTATTGTGGGAAGTTAGCCTTAACCGACATGTAAGACCATGTGAGCTATCAACATAGAATCCAGTGTCCTCCACCTATAGGGCCATCCTACTTGCTAAGGTAGGATCCTTAAACTTATAGATTACGTGGATCCACTAGCTAATGTCTATCTAAGACAATCATCCTATGGGGGCACATAGGTATGGGATAAGGAGATTGCTACTAGAAACCCGACCTCAAGCTACGGGAGAGCTTCTATCTCAATATCCTCTCGGTGCTAAGCATAAATCCCACGGAATAGTCATACTTCTTATTCATCTTATTATCAATGGAAAGGTACAACTAGAGTTACCAATCCAAGCTAAAGTTCATTAGTATTGACGTTTCATCTTCCATGGACTAGTCCATGCTTACATCATTTAAAATAGCTCCTTAAATCTTGATTTAAAGTTTAGTTGAGAAAACCTTTCAACATGTTATGAATCCTTTATGTGAGAAAAATCCTTTCACATTCATGGTTTGAGTAATATGTGAGAAACCCTTTCACAATTCAACAACAACATCATTCATGCTTCAATCTCAAAGAAATTCATAAATCATCATAATTTTCAGCATTGAACATGCATACTTTCATAAAACCCATCTTTTGATCATTCGTAATTCATCATGAAATCATAGCTTTAGGAAACATAAATCATGCATGGGTTCATATAGATTTCATAAAATTCATCTCTTCATAATTCAACCCATCAGCAAATCCTAATTTCAAAATTTGGGGGAAATCACATGGGTTCATGGGGATTCATCTTAATTCATGAAATTCAACTCAATTCATGCTTCACCGTTCATAAACCAATCAATTAAAGCAACATTGAAAAGAACCCATGGCATAGAAGAAAACTCTAACTTCAATGGAGAATTTCTAACTTGTAAATTAGAGAATTTTACTGACTCTATGGAGCAAGGGGCTCCATAGATGAAGATTACCATACCTTGAAGTTCAAAGCCCTTAAGCAAATTTGAGGAATGGACGCTTGATTCTTGAACCCTAACTTGACCTCTTCTTCTTCTTCTTCTTCTTCTTCAAGTGTTTCTAGAGAGAATATTATTTGGGAGAGGAGAGTTTTGGGAATTATTTGGAAAAGTAGATTTTAGGCTTAAAAGGGTTTATATAGTGCTAAGAAGTGTAGGGAACCGACTTAATTTAGTAAATGAGTGATTGGGTGAAAAGACCAAAAGATCCTTAACGAAAATCTTGGATCTCGTCACCTACAACTTGACCTACAGTTGGTAGGTCCACCAACTAACAGTAGGTCATGTAATAGGTCACCAAAAATTTATTTTTTTTAATTTTTCTTGCCCAAACCAGTAGCACCCACGAAACTGGTGCCAACCGTAGGTCAGGCTGAAATTTTGAAAATTTGCATTTTTTTTACTCTTTTCGAATCCGAGGTGTTACATTATCTCCCCCTTGGGAAAATTTGATCACGAATGAGATTCAAGACATCATAAGGAAGGTAAGATCAAGATCTAACAGCCCAACATGCATGCAATCACATAAATGCACATATCCGAGGAGGAAACGTCAACTCCAAGCTAAAACATGCTCAAAACATCATTTCATGAAGGCTTAGTGCAATTTACACTCAAATGCACATAGACATAGAGAAATAAATCAAGCTAGCTCATTTTCACAAAATTAGACTCTTCATGAACATGCATAATCAAGGAATCATGGAAATAACTAATACACATGAAACCAAAAGAATGAACCGTGAGGAACTAAATACCTCAAGCTAGAGTAGGGTCGGAGGGAAAGAGATGAGGATATCGGGACATCATATTGACCTCGGCCTCTCAAGTAGCACCCTCAACTAATTGATTCCTTCAAAAAACCTTCACGGAAGAAACTTCTTTATTTCTTAACTTCCGGACATGCAGATCTAAATCTCCACCGAAACCTCCTCATAAGAAAGACTATTATTTATGCCAAGACTCTCCAATGGCACTATAGATGGTCGGATCACTAACACATTTCTTCAACAAGGAGATGTGGAAAACCGAATGCATTAATGCCAAATCATTAGGCAAGTAAAGTTCATAAGCAACCTTACCAACACGTCTCAAAATTTGGTATGGGCCCACATAACGGGGACGAAGCTTCCCTTTCTTTCCGAATCTCATTACACCCTTCATGGGTGAAATTTTCAAGTAAACCCAATCATCAATATCAAATTCTAAATCTCTCCTTCAAACATCGGCATAGGACTTTTGTCGACTTTGAGCCGTTTTCAACCTTTCTCTAATAAGCCGAACTTTCTCCATAGCCTCATGTACCAACTCGGACCTATCAAAGCAACTTTGCCAACTTCAAACCAACCTATAGGAGATCTACACCTCCTACCATAGAGAGCTTCAAATGGAGCCATTCCAATACTAGAATGGTAGCTATTATTATATGCAAACTCAATCAAAGGCAAATGATCATCCCAATTACCCTTGAAATCAATCACACAAACTCTCAACATATCTTCCAAAGTTTGGACAGTATGTTTCACTTGCCCATCGGCTTGAGGATGAAAGGCCGTACTAAGCTTAACACGAGTTCCAAGGCCCTTTTGGAAAGACTTCCAAAATTAAGAAGTAAATTGGGTACCACGATTGGAGATAATGGATAAAGGCACTCCATGCAACCTAACCATTTCTCTCAAGTACAACTTAGCATAATCCTCCACCAAATAAGAAACCTTGACAGTAATGAAATAGGTTGATTTCATCATACGATCCCCTATGCGCGTAGGGGCTTACCATTGTGCATCGGCCTCAACAAATGTCACTTGAACGACGTGCGCAGGGTCTAACGATGCGCAGAGGCCTTGCCTTGTGCGCGGTTATCATTCAATGTGCGCAGGGGCCTGCAATTGTGTAAAGGCCTCATTTGATATCGCTCTACTGGTATGTGCAAGGGTTCACTGATGCTTCTTGGAAGATGCACGTAGGGGTCTGCATTTGTGCGCGAGAATCAATTGATGTTGCTTGGCCTAAGTGCACAATGGTCTGAGGTTGTGCGCGAGCTTTAATGTTATTTTTTGGGTGACGTGCGCAGGGATCTGCCGATGTCACCAACATGATGGATACTGCATTAGGTCTTGACCTTGTGAACGGGCATTGAGTGATATGGCTTAGCCGATGTACGCAGGGCCTGTCATTGTGTGCGGACCTCAGCGATGTCATTTGGTCGATCTGTGCAGGGGTCTAATAAAGTCGCCCTTGTGATGCACGCAGGGGCATGAAATTGTGCGCAGACCTTGGTCGATGTCACTTGGTAGACATCCACAAGGGTCTAAAAATGTCGCCTAAGTAATGCATGTAAAGGTGTGATCCTATGAGCAGGCATCAGCCTATGTCACTTTGCTGATGTGCGCAGGGGTCTACCGTTGTGTGCGGACGTCAAACGATGTGTGCAGGGGCCTGCCTTTCGGTATGGACCTCAGCCGATGTGCGTAGCGGTCTACCAATGTCACCCTAGCGATACACGCAGGGGCATGCCATTGTGCGCGGGCCTCGACCGATGTCGCTTAGACGACGTCCACAGGGGTCTGTTGATGTCGCCTAAATGATGCACACAAGGGCTTGATCTTATGACCGAGCATCAACCAATGTGCGCAAGGGCGTGCCATTGTGTGCGGGCTTTAGCCGATGTTGCCTGGCAGATATACATAGGGTCTTGCCGTATTGTGTGAACCTCAGCCGATATCGCCAAGCCTATGTGCGCAGAGGTCTATCGATGTCTCCTGGGCGAGACGCGCAGCGGCCTACCGATGTCACGTGGGCTTTAATTGATGGCTGCAAGGGGTTGCCGATGTCACCTAGATGCTGCTGAGTTCGCATATGCGTTGGCATGTTCCTACGCCTCCCGACATGTCACTTTTCATTAGGATTGTACTCGACATCCCAAAATACAAATAATAGTGACATCATTATTTGGCACAAATTTTTTGTTGGCATATGATTAGGCATTAGAAATGCACTCGACGACACAGAAAACCTCTAATTGCAAAATAGGTATTGGGTGCGAGCATCGCATTCGACAAGTTATTGGTCAACATAGTTCAACACTTAGCCGCCGCCAACGTCGCTTGTGCATTGACATCTTCCTACGGGTAGGCATGTAGATGGCGGGCGCATGCGTAGCTTCTAGCCCAGCAATCAGATAGCGGGTTTCAATCCCAGGATGAAGTGCCCTCGGCCTAATGGCTTCGGGCGCAACTTGCGTTCAAAAACTCAATGGTTCACTTGATTTTGCCATTCACAGCAAGTATCGCAATTCACTATGTTCTTCATCGATGCAAGAGCCAAGATATTCATTGCCGAGAGTCGTTTGTGTTTCAAAATAAGTACACATCCCCCAATGAACTCTACAGATCGGGTGCGAGGGGCGGGCTATCAATTTACAATCCATGGTGTTTTATGCATCAGGATTCGTTAGTCGCCCAACAGGTGGGCGAGTGCACACGTTGGGGACGGGAGGGAGACCCGTAAGCAGGGGGCTTGGGATCCCTAGCCGTGCATCACCCTGAAAGTTCAAACTTGTTCGCGGGTCGTTCTACTTTGTTTGTTTTGATAATGATCCTTCTACATGTTCACCTACGTAAACCTTGCTACGACTTCTCATTCCTCTAAATGATAAGGTTCAATGAAATTCTCGTGACATCACGGGCAGCGAATCGTTCTTATCACCGTGATCTGAACATATCACCGGATCATTCGATTGGTTTTGCGGCGAGCAGTGTGTACAAAGGGCAGGGACGTAGTCAAACACAATTCCGCTTGCACAAATGAGTTTCAAATATAAAAATAATTGTTTTCAAAAAGAATGTTTTTATATATGTCAAAAAAAATTAAATAGAAAAAAATAATTAAAAAACAACCAAACACAATTCCGCTTTCACAAATGAGTTTCTAACGTCTATAATAATAGTTTTCAATAAAATATTGATTTATTTATATGTCGAAATTTTCTAAAAAAATAATTAAATAGGAAAGAATAAAAACAAATATGAAAAACACCACCAAACACAATTCCGCTTACATAAATAAGTTCTAAATATAAAAATAATAGTTTTAAAAAAATAATTATTTAATATACCTCAAAATTTTCCTAAAAAGTAATTAAATAGTAAATTAAATAAAATAAACTATAAAAAATCCCACTAAACACAATTCTTCTTACACAAATGAGTTTTAAATGTTACAAAATGATAGTTTTCAATAAATTTTTTGATTTTTTTACAAATAGAAATTTTCTTAAAAAAATAATTAAATAGGAAAAAATAAAAAAACTGTCAAGCACAATTCTTCTTTCACAAATGAGTTTCAAATGTAACAAATAGTGTTTAATAAAAAATTTTGATTTTTTTCATACGCGAAATTTTACGAAAAAAATAAAAGAAAATATAATAAACCACCAAACACCATTCTGCTTTCACCAATGAGTTTCAAATGTAAAAAGTAATAGTGTTCAATAAGAAATTTTGATTTTTTTGTATGACAAAATTTTTCCGAAAAAATAATTAAATAGAAAAAAAAAAGAAAATATAAAAAAACCACCAAATACAATTCCTCTTTCACCAATGAGTTTCAAATGTCAAAAATAAAAGTTTGCAACAAGAAAATTTGATTTTTTTATTTGCTGAAATTTTTTGAAAAAAATAACTAATTAGAAAAAAATTAAAAGAAAATATAAAAAAAACCACCAAACACAGTTCTTCTTTCACCAATGAGTTTCAAATGTCAAAAATAAAAGTTTCCAATAAAAACTTTTTATTTTTTTATATGTCGAAATTTTCTGAAAAAACTTAATCAAATAGAAAAAATAAAAGAAAATATAAAAAAAACTACTAAACACAATTCCGCTTTCACCATTGAGTTTCAAATGTCAAAATTAAAGTTTCCAATTAATTTTTTTAATTTTTTTAAATGTCAAAATTTTCTGAAAAAAATAATTAAATATGAAAAAAATTAAAAACAACCAAAAAAAATTTTACTTGCACAAATGACAATAAAATATAAAAAATAGTAGAATTCAAAATGAAAAATTCATTTTTAAAAAGACAAAATTTTCTGAAAAAAATAATTAAATAGGAATTTTTGTAAAAATTTATAAAAACACCACCAAACACACTTCGCCTTGGAAAAATGACTTTCACATAAGAAATATAAAACTTTTCAATTTTTTTTGTATCAAATTTTCCCTAAAAATAAGCGATGACATCCACTAATGTCGGGTGGGCGCGAGCGCCTCAACTGATGTCGCCTGGGTGATAGGAGCATGGACCTGCGCTTATGCGTGGGCATCGGTCGATGTCACTTGGCTGATAAGTGCACAGCATTCTACCGTAGTGCACGAGCTTTAATGTTATTATTTGGGCGACGTGCGTAGGGATTAGCTGATGTCACCAACATGATGGACACTGCATTAGGGCCTGACCTTGTGCGCTGGCATTGAGTGATATGGCTTGGCCGATGTACGCAGGGCCTGTCATTGTGTGCGGGCCTCTGCTGATGTCGTCTGCCCGATGTGTGCAGGGGTCTACTAATGCGGCCCTTTTGATGCACGCAGGGACATGACATTGTGTGCAGGCCTTGGTTGATGTCACTTGGCAGACATCCAGAGGGGTCTGAAGATGTCGCCTATGCGATGCACGTCAGAGCGTGCTCTTTTGAGCGGGCATCAGCCGATGTAACTTTGCTGATGTGCGCAGGGGCCTGCCCTTATGTGCAGGCGTCAAACGATGTGCACATGGGCCTGCCATTATTTACGGGACTCGGTCGATGTCGCATGGCCAATTTGCGTAGGGGTCTACTGATGTCGCTTTAGAGATACACGTAGGGGCATGCCATTGTGCGCGGGCCTCGGCTGATGTCGCTTAGCCAATGTCCACATGGGTCTTTCGATGTCGCCTAAATGATGCAAGAAAGGGCCTAATCTTATGCGCGGGCATTAACCAATGTGCGGAGGGGCTTGCCGTTGTGTGCGGGCCTCAGCCGATGTCACCAGGTCTATGTGTGCAGGGGTCTGTCGATGTCTCCTGGGCGAGACGCGCAGTAGCCTGCCAATGTCACGTGGGCTTTAAGTGAAGCTTGTAAGGGCTGCCGATGTCACCTAGATGCTGCTGAGTTCGCATGTAAGTTGACATGTTCCTACGCCTCTTGACATGTAACTTTTCATTAGGATTTCACTAGACATCCCAAAATATCTATACTAGTGAAATCATTATTCGGTACAAATTTTCCATTGGCATATGATTAAGCATTAGAAATGCACTCGACGACACGGAAAAGCTCTAATTGCTAAATCGGTATTAGGTGCGAGAATCGCATTCGACAAGTTATTGGTCAACATAGTTCAACACTTAGCCGCCGCTGACGTCGCATGTGCGTTGACATCTTCCTACGAGTCGGCATGTAGACGGCGGGCGCATGCATCGCTTTTAGCCCAACTAGCGAACGGCGGGCTTCAAGCCCAGAAAGAAGTAACCTCTGCCTAATGGTTTCGGGTGCAACTTGCGTTCAAAAACTCAATGGTTCACTTGATTCTGCAAATCAAGCAAGTATCGCAATTCACTATGTTCTTCATCGATGCAAGAGCCGAGATATCCATTGCCGAGAGTCGTTTGTGTTTCAAAAGAAGTACACATCTCCCAATGAACTCTACAGAATGGGTGCGAGGGGCGAGCTATCAATTTACAATCCTTGGAGTTTTATGCTCCAGGATTCGTAAGTCGCCCGATAGGTGCGCGAGCGCGCACGCCAGGGATGGGAGGGAGACCCGCAGGCATGGGGTCTGGGAACCCTAGCCGTGCATCACCCCTAAGTGTTTAAACATGTTCGCGGGTCGTTCTATTTTGTATGTTTTGATAATGATCCTTCTGCATGTTCACCTATGTAAACCTTGTTACGACTTCTCATTCCTCTAAATGATAAGGTTCAATGGAATTCTTGCGACATCGCAGGTAGCGTATCGCCCATGTCACCGCGATCTGAACATATCACCGGATCATTCGATTGGTTCCGCAACGGGCAGTGTGTACAAAGGGCAGGGACGTAGTTAAACCCAATTCCGCTTGCACAAATGAGTTTCAAATATAAAAATAATAGTTTTCAAAAAAACTATTTTTATAAATGTCGAAAAAAATTAATAAAAAACCACCAAACACAATTTCGCTTTCACAAATGAGTTTCAAAAGTCTAAATAATAGTTTTAAATAAAAAATATTGATTTTTTTATATGCCGATATTTTCTGAAAAAATAATTAAATAGGAAAAAATAAAAACAAATATGAAAAACCCCACTAAACACAATTTCGCTTGCACAAATGAGTTCAAAATATAAAAAATAATAGTTTAAAAAAATAATTATTTTATTATATGTCGAAATTTCAAAAAAAGTAATTAAATAGTAAATGAAATAAAATAAATTATAAAAACCCACCAAACATTATTTCTCTTGCACAAATGAGTTTGAAATGTTAAAAAATGATAGTTTTCTATAAAAATTTATTTTTTTACATATCAAAATTTTCTCAAAAAAATTATTAAAAAGGAAAAAAATATAAAAACTGCCAAACACAATTCCGCTTTCACAAATGAGTTTCGAAGGTAAAAAGTAATAGTGTTTGAAAAAAAAATTGATTTTTTTATATGTCGAAATTTTTTTAAAAAAATAATTAAATAGAAAAAATAAAAGAAAATATAAAAAACCACCAAACATAATTCCACTTTCACCAATGAGTTTCAAATGTCAAAAATAATAGTATTCAATAAGAAAAATTGATTTTTTTGTATGTCGAAATTTTTCGGAAATATAATTTTTTTTTTTTAAATAAATATTTATATAAGAAAACCACCAAAAATAATTTCTCTTTTACCAATAAGTTTCAAATGTCAAAACTAAAAGTTTCCAATAATTATTTTTGATTTTTTACATGTCGAAATTTTTCGAAAAAATAAAAGAAAATATAGGAAAACCACCAAACACAATTCCGCTTTCACCAATAAGTTTCAAATGTCAAAAATAAAAGTTTCCAATAAAAAATCAATTTTTTTATATGTCGAAGTTTTTTGAAAAAAATAATTAAATATGAAAAAATTAAAAAAAAATTAAAAACCACAAAAAAAAAATTTTAGTTGCACATATGACTTTGAAATATAAAAAATAATATATTTCAAAATAAAAATTTTATTTTTTTAAAATTCTAAATTTTTCGAAAAAAATAATTATATATGAATTTTTTTAAAAAAAATATAAAATAACCACCAAACACACTTCAGCTTGCAAAAATGACATTCACATAACAAAAATAAAAGTTTTCAATTTTTTTTGTATTGAATTTTTAAAAAAATAAGTAATGACATCCATTAATGTTGGGTGGGCGCGAGCGCCTCGACCGATGTGGCCTCAGCGATAGGGGCATGGACCTACGCTTGTGCGTGGGCATCGGTCGATGTCACTTAGCTAATGAGCGCAAGGGCCTACTGTCGTGTGCAGGCCTTGGCCGATGTGCGTAGGGGCCTGCCGATGTAGCCTTGGAGATGTGTGCATAGGCCTATCGTTGTGCGTGAGACTAATCCGTTGTAGCTTTCTGAACATGTGTAGTGCTCTATCGATGTCACCTATGTCATGTGCGCAGAGGCTAGAACTTGTGCACGGGCATCGACACATGTTGCTTAACCGATGTGCACATGGGTCTGCCCTTGTATGTGGGCCTCGGTCGATGTTGCTTGGCCGATGTGTGAAGGGGTCCGTCGATGTTTCTTGGGTGATATCCGCAGGGGCCTGCTTATGTTCATAGGGTTCCTCTGATGTTGGTTGGATGATGCGTGTAGGGGCGTGTTGTTGTGGGACTAGGTTGTTGTGTGCTGGGGTCCGCCGATGTTGCTTGACTGATGCATGCATGGGCCTGCCATTTTTTCTTGGGCAATGCACACAAGGGTGTACCGTTGTACATGAACCTCGATTGATATCGTTTGACTGATGTGTGCAGTGGTCCACAAATATCACACACTAACCTGACATTATGTGAGGGACATGACTGATGTTGCTTTACTGACGTGTGCGTAGGGGCCTTTCGTTGTTGCCAGCCTCGACCGATGACGCCTGGGCGATGTGCGTAGGAGTCTGGGAATGCCACCTAGGTGATGCGCGTAAGGGCTTACCATTGTGCATCGACCTCAACAAATGTCTCTTTAACAACGTGCGCAATGTTTGCCGATGTCTTCTAAGTGATGTTCAGAGGCCTTGCCTTGTGCGCGGTTATCAATCAATGTACGCAGGGGCCTACCATTGTGTAAAGGCCTCATCCAATATCTCTCTACCGGTATGCGCAGGGGTTCACTGATGCTTCTTGGAAGATGCACGCAGGGGTCTACCGTTGTGCGCTAGCCTCGATTGATGTCGCTTGGCCGAAGTGCACAGCTGTCCGCCATTGTGCGCGAGCTATAATTGTATTATTTTGGTGACGTGCGCAGAGATCTGCCGATGTCACCAACATGATGGACACTGCATTAGGGTTTGACCTTGTACACGGGCATTGCGTGATATGGCTTGGTCGATGTACGCAAGGCCTATCGGTGTGTTCGGGCCTCAGCAGATGTCACCTGGCCGATGTGTGCAGGGGTTTACTAATGCCGCCCTTGTGATGCACGCAGGGGCCTGCCATTTTCGCTTGGGCAATGCACACAGGGGCGTACCATTGTACATGAACCTTGATCAATATCGCTTGACTGATGTATGCAGTTGTCCACAAATATCACGCACAGATCGGACATTATGCGTGGGACATGACCGATGTCACTTGACTGACGGGCGTAGGGGCCTGCCATTGTATGTCAGCCTCCAAAGATGTCACCTAACCGATGTGGGTAGGGGTCTGCCGATACCACCTAGCTGATACGCGTAGTGGCTTACCATTGTGCATCGGCCTCAACAAATGTGACTTGAACGACGTGCACAGCGTCTCTCAATGTCTCCTAAGAAATGTGCAGAGGCCTTGCCTGGTGCGCGGTTATCAATCAATGTGCGTAGGGGCCTGCCATTGTGTAAAGGCCTCATCCGATATCGCTCTACGATTATGCGTAAATGTTCATTGATTCTTCTTGGAAGATGCACGCAGGGGTCTACTGTTGTGCGCTAGCCTCGATTAATGTCGCTTGGCCGAAGTGCACAACGGGTTGCCGTTGTGCGCGAGCTTTAATGATATTAATTGGGCGACGCGTGCAAGGATCTGCCAATTTTACCAACATGATGTACACTGCATTAGGGCCTAATCTTGTGCGCGGGCATTGAGTGATATGGCTTGGCCGATGTACGCAGGGCCTGTCCTTGTGTGCGGGCCTCAGCCGATGTCCCCTTGCCGATGTGTGCAAGGGTCTACTAATGTTGCCCTTGTGATGCACGCAGGGGCATGACATTTTGCGCGGGCCTTGGTCGATGTCACTTGGGAGACATCCACAAGGATCTGAAGATGTTGCCTAAGCGATGCATGTAAGGGCGTGATCATGTGAGCGGGCATCAATTGATGTCACTTTGCTGATGTGCGTAGGGGCCTGCCGTTATGTGCGGACGTCAACCGATGAGGGCAAGGGCCTGCAGGTCGGTATGAGCTTGGGGCGATTTTGGCTGGCCGATGTGCGTAGGGGTCTACCGATGTCGCCCTAGCAATACATGCAAGGGCATGCCATTGTGCACGGGCCTCGGCCGATGTCGCTAAGCCGACAGCCACATGGGTCTCTCGATGTCGCCTAAATGATGCACAAAAGGGCCTGATCTAATGCGCGGGCATCAACCAATGTGCATAGGGGCATATGATTAGGCATTAGAAATGCACTCGACGACACGGAAAACCTCTAATTGCTAATTTGGTATTGGGTGCGAGCTTCGCATTTGACAAGTTATTGGTCAACATAGTTCAACACTTAGCCGCCGCCGACATCGCATTTGCATTGATATCTTCCTATGGATCGGCATTCAGACGGCAGGCGCATGCATCGCATCTAGACCAGCAAGCGAATAGCGGGCTTCAAGCCCCAGAAGTAGTGCCCTCGGTCTAATGGCTTCTGGCCCAACTTGAGTTCAAAAACTTAACGGTTCATTTGATTGTGCAATTCACAGCAAGTATCGCAATTCACTATGTTTTTCATTGATGCAAGAGCCGAGATTTTCATTGCTGAGAGTCGTTTGTGTTTCAAAAGAAGTACACAACCCCCAATGAACTCTAGAGATCATATGCGAGGGGCGGGCTTTCAATTTACAATCCTTGGCGTATTATGCACCAGGATTCGTTAGTCGCCCGACAGGTGCGTGACCTCGCACGCCGGGGACAGGAAGGAGACTCGCAGGCTACGGGCCTTGGAACCCTAGCCGTACATCGCCCCCGAGTGTTCAAACATGTTCGTGGGTTGTTTCACTTTGTATGTTTTGATAATGATCCTTCTACATGTTCACCTACGTAAACCTTGTTATGACTTCTCATTCCTCTAAATGATAAGGTTCAATGGAATTCTCGTGACATCGCTGGGAGCGAATAACCCATGGTACTGCGATCTGAATATATCACTAGATCATTCGATTTGTTCCGCAACAGGCAGTGTGTACAAAGGGCATGGACGTAATCAATCACAATTCCGCTTGCATAAATGAGTTTCAAATATAAAAATTATAGTTTTCAACAAAAATATTTTTATATAGGTCAAAAAAAATTAAATAGAGCAAAATGATTAAAAAATCACCAAACACAATTCCGCTTTCACAAATGAGTTTTAAACGTCCATAATAATAGTTTTCAATAAAAAATTGATTTTTTTATATGTCAAAATTTTCTGAAAAAATAATTAAATAGGAAAAAATAAAAACAAAGATGAAAATCCCCACCAAACACAATTCCGTTTGCACAAATAAGTTTGAAATATAAAAAATAATAGTTTTTTAAAAAATTATTATTTTAATATATGTCGAAATTTTCCAAAAAAGTAATAAAATAAACTATAAAAAACCCACCAAACACAATTTCGCTTGCATAAATAAGTTTCAAATGTTAAAAAATGATAGTTTTCAATAAAATTTTTTTATTTTTTTACATATCGAAAATTTCTAAAAAATATATGAAAACTGTCAAACACAATTTCGCTTTCACAAATGAGTTTCAAATGTATAAAATAATAGTGTTTAATAAAAAATTTTGATTTTTTTATATGTCGAAATTTTCTAAAAAAAATAATTCAATAGAAAAGATAAAAGAAAATATAAAAAACCACCAAACATAATTCCACTTTCACCAAGGAGTTTCAAAATTCAAAAATAATAGTGTTCAATAAGAAACTTTGATTTTTTTGTATTTTAAAATTTTCCAAAAAAATAATTAAACAGAAAAAAAAGCAAAAAGGACAATTCCTCTTTCACCAATGAGTTTTAAATGTCAAAAATAAAGGTTTCCAATAAAAGATTTTAATTTTTTTATAAGTTGAAATTTTCTGAAAAATATAATTAAATAGAAAAAATGAAAGAAAATATATAAAAACCACCAAACACAATTCCACTTTCACCAATGAGTTTCAAATGTAAAAAACAAAAGTTTCCAATAAAAAAATTTGATTTTTTTATAAGTCGAAATTTTCCGAAAAAAATCCAATAGAAAAAAATAAAAGAAAATATAAAAACAACCACCAAACACAATTCCGCTTTCACCAATGAGTTTCAAAAGTCAAAAATAAAAGTTTCCAATAAAAAATTTTGATCTTTTATATGTCGAAATTTTCTGAATATAATAATTAAATATGAAAAAAATAATAAAACCACAATTTTTTTTTTATTTGCACAAATAACTTTAAAATATAAAAAATAATAGATTTCAAAATGAAAAATTTATTTCTTTAAAAGACAAATTTTTTGAAAAAGTAATTAAATAGGAATTTTTTTTAAAATATATAAAAACACTACCAAACACACTTTGGCTTGCAAAAATGACTTTCACATAAGGAAAATAAAAGTTTTCAATTTTTTTATATCGAATTTTTCCTAAAAATAAGCGATGAAATCTACTATTGTTAGGTGGGCGCAAGCGCCTCGGCCAATGTCCCCTGGGCGATAGAGGCATGGGTCAGTCCTTGTGAGTGGGCATCGGTCGATGTCACTTTGGTGATGAGCACAAGGGCCAACCGTCGTGTGTAGGCCTTCGCCGATGTCATATGGCCGATGTGTGTAGGGGCCTGCCGATGTAGCCTTGGCGATGTGAGCTTAGGCCTACCGTTGTGCGTGAGCATAAGCCGTTGTAGATTTATTGACATGCTTAGTGCTCTACCGATGTCACCTAAGTAATGTGTGCAAAGGCTTGACCTTGTGCGCGGGCATCGACATATTTTTTTAACTGATGTGCGTAGGGGCCTGCCCTTGAATGCGGGACTCGGTCAGTGTCGCTTGGCCGAAGTGTGAAGGGGTTCGTCGATGTCGCTTGGGTGATGTGCACAGGGGCCTGCCATTGTGTACGAGCCTCATCCTGTGTCTGTAGGGGTCCGCTGATGTTTGTTGGATGATGCGTGTAGGGGTGTGTTGTCGTAGGACTAGGTCGTTGTGCGCTGGGGTCCTCCGATGTTGCTTGAGTGATGAGTGCATGGGCCTGCCATTTTCTCTTGGGCAATGTGCACAAGGGCATATCATTTTACATGAACCTCGATCGATATCGCTTGACATATGTGTGTAGGGACCTGTCGTTGTATGCCGGCATCGACCGATGTCGTCTGGCCGATGTGGTTAGGGGTCCATCGATACCACCTTGGTGATACGCGTAGTGTCTTAACATTGTGCATCGGCCTCAACAAATGTCACTTGAACGACGTGCACAGGGTCTGACGATGCCACCTAAGCGATGCACAGAGGCCGTACCTTGTGCGCAGTTAAAAATCAATGTGCGCACGGGCATGCCTCATCTGATATCGCTCTACCGGTATGCACAAGGGTTCACTAATGCTTCTTAGAAGATGCACACAGGGGTCTACCATTGTGCGCGAGCCTCGATTGATGCCGCTTGGCCGAAGTGCACAACGGTCTTCCATTGTGCGCGAGCTTTAATGGCATTATTTGGGCGACGTGCGCAGGGATCTGCCGATGTCACCAACATGATGGACACTGCATTAGGGCCTGACCTTGTTCGTGGGCAATTAGTGATATGACTTGGCCGATGTACGCAGGGCCTGTCGTTGTGTGCGGGCCTAATCCGATGTCGCCTTTGTCTACTAATGTCGCCCTTGTGAAGCACTCATGGGCATGACATTGGGTGCAGGCCTTGGTCAATTTCACTTGGCAGACATCCAAAGGGGTTTGAAGATGTTGCCTAAACGATGCATGTTAGGGCGTGATCTTGTGAGCGGGCATCAGCCGATGCTAATTTGCTGATATGCGCAAGGGCCTGCCGTTGTGTGTGGGTGTCAACCGATGTGCGCTGGGGCCTAACATTTTGTACGGTCCTCGACCGATCTCTCCTGGCCGATGTGCATAGGGGTGTACCGATGTCGCCCAAGCGATACACGAGAGGCATGCCATTGTGCGCGGGCCTCGGCCGATGTCGCTTATCTGACGTCCACCGGGGTCTGTCGATGTTGCCTAAATGATGCACACAAGGGCCTGATCTTATGCGCGGGCATTAACCAATGTGTGCAGGGGCATGCTATTGTGTGCGGGCTTTAGCTGATGTTGCCTGGCAAATATGCGTAGGGTCTTGCCGTTGTGTTCGGGCCTTAGCCGATGTCGACAGGTCTTTGTGCGCAAGGGTCTATCGATGTCTCCTGGGTGAGACGCGCAGCAGCCTGCCGATGACACGTGGGCTTTAAGCGATGCTTTCAAGGGGCTGCCGATGTCACCTAGATGCTGCTGAGTTCGCATGTGCGTTGACATGTTCCTACGCCTCCCCACAAGTCACTTTTCATTAGGATTGCCCTCGACATCCCAAAAAACCTATAATAGTGACATCATTATTTCGCACAAATTTTCCGTTGGCATATGATTAGGCATTAGAAATGCACTCGACGACACGAAAAACCTCTAATTGCTAAATCGGTATTGGGTGCAAGCATCGAATTCGACAAGTTATTAGTCAACATAGTTCAACACTTAGCCGCCGCCGACGTCGCATGTGCGTTGACATCTTTGTATGGGTCAGCATGAAGACAACGGGCTCATGCGTCGCTTCTAGCCCAACAAGCCGATGGCGGACTTCAAGCCTAGGAAGAAGTACCCTCGGCCTAATAGCTTCGGGCACAACTTGCGTTCAAAAACTCAATGGTTCACTTGATTCTGCAATTCACAGCAAGTATCGCAATTCACTATGTTTTTCATCGGTGCAAAATCCGAGATATTCATTGCCAAGAGTCGTTTGCGTTTCAAAAAAAGTACACATCCCCCAATGAACTCTACAGATCGGGTGCGAGGGGCGGGCCATCAATTTACAATCCTTGGCATTTTATGCACCAGGTTTTGTTAGTCGCCCGACAGGTGCGCGAGCGCTCACGCCGAGGATAGGAGGGAGACCCGCGAGTAGGGGGCCTGGGAACCTTAACCGTACATCGCCCCCGAGTGTTCAGACATGTTCGCGGGTCGTTCTACTTTTTATGTTTTGGTAATGATCCTTCTGCATGTTCACATATGTAAACATTGTTACGACTTCTCATTCCTCTAAATGATAAGGTTAAATGGAATTATCTCGACATCGCGGGTAGCAAATCGCCCATGTCACCGCAATCTGAACATATCACCGGATCATTCGATTCGTTCCGCAACAGGCAGTGTGTACAAAGGGCACGGATGTTGTCAAACACAATTCCGCTTGTACAAATTAGTTTAAAATATAAAAATAATTGTTTTCAAAAAAAATACTTTTATATATGTTGAAATTTTTTTCGAAAAAAATTAAATAGAAAAAATAATAAAAATCACCAAATACAATTTCGCTTTCACAAATGAGTTTCAAACGTCTAAAATAATAGTTTTCAATAAAAAATTAATTTTTTATATGTCGAAATTTCTGAAAAAATAATTAAATAGGAAAAAATAAAAACAACTATGAAAAACCCCACCAAATACAATTCTGCTTGCTCAAATGAGTTCGAAATATAAAAAATAATAGTTTTTTAAAAAAATTTATTTTAATATATGTCAAAATTTTCCAAAAAAATAATTAAATAGTAAATGAAATGAAATAAACTATAAAAATCCACCAAACACAATTTCGCTTGCACAAATGAGTTTCAAATGTTAAAAATGATAGTTTTCAATAATTTTTTAAAATTTTTTTACATATCAAAATTTTCTGAAAAAAATAATTAAATAGGAAAAAAATATAAAAACTGCCAAACACAATTCCGCTTTCACAAATGAGTTTCAAATGTAAAAAATATTAGCGTTTAGTAAAAAAATTGACTTTTTTATATATAAAAATTTTTCGAACAAAATAAATTAATAGAAAAAAATAAAAGAAAATATAAAAACCACAAAACAAAATTCCGCTTTCACCAATTAGTTTCAAATGTCAAAAATAATTGTGTTCAATAAGAAAATTTGACTTTTTTGTATGTAGAAATTTTCCAAAAAAATAATAAATAAAAAAAAATAAAAGAAATATAAAAAAAAACACCAAATACAATTCCGCTTTCACCAATGAGTTTCAAATATCAAAAATAAAAATTTCCATAAAAAAATTTAATTTTTTTTAAATGTCAAAATTATCTGAAAAAATAATCAAATAGAAAATATGAAAGAAAATATAAAAAAATCACCAAACACAATTCCGTTTTCACTAATGAGTTTCAAATGTCAAAACTAAAAGTTTCCAATAAAAATATTTGATTTTTTTATACGTCAAAATATTCTGAAAAAAATAATTAAATATGAAAAAAATAGAAAAACCACCAAAAAAATTTTACTTGCAAAAATGACTTTAAAATATAAAAAATAAATGATTTCAAAACGAAAAAATTATTTTTTTAAAGGTTTGAAAAAAATAATTAAATAGGAATTGTTTTTTAAAAAAATAATAAAACACCACCAAACACATTTCGGTTTGAAAAAATGACATTCACATAACAAAAATAAAAGTTTTCAATTTTTTTGTATCGAATATTTCCTAAAAATAAGCTATGACATCCACTAGTGTCGGGTGGGCGGGAGCGCCTCGGCCGATGTCGCCTGGGCGATAGGGGCATGGGCCAGCGCTTGTGCGTGGAAATCGGTCGATGTCACTTGGCTAATGAGCCCAAGGGCCTACCGCCGTGTGAAGGCCTTGGCCAATGTCATATGGCTGATATGCGTAGGGGCATGCCGATGTAGCTTTGGCGATGTGTGCATAGGCCTACCGTTGTGCGTGTAGTGCTCCGCCGATGTCAACTAAGTAATGTGCGCAGATGCATGACCTTATGCGCAGGCATCGACACATGTCGCTTAACCGAGGTGCGTAAGGGACTGCCTTTGTATGTGGGCCTCGGTCGATGTTGCTTCGCCGATGTGTGAATGGATCTGTCGATGTCGCATGGGTGATATGTGTAGGGGCTTGCCATAGTGTACGAGCCTCAACCTATGTTCATAAGGGTCCGCTGATGTTTGTTGGATAATCCGTGTAGGGGCGTACTGTTGTGGGACTAGGCCGTTGTGTGCTGGGGACCGCCGATGTTGCTTAAGCGATGCGTGCAAGGGCCTGCCATTTTCGCTGGGGCAATGCACACAAGGGCATACCATGGTACATGAATCTCGAACGATATCGCTTGACTGATGTGTGCAGCGGTCTACAAATATCAAGCATGGACCTGACATTATGCTCGGGAGATGACCGATATCACTTGACTGAAGTGAGTATGCGTCTGCCGTTGTATGCTATCCTCGACCGATGTTGCCTGGCCGATGTGGGTAGGGGTCCGCCGATACCACCTCGGTTATGTGCGTAGGGGCTTAACATTGTGCATCGGCCTCAACAAATGACGCTTGAACGACGTGCGTAGGGTCTGCCCATGTCACCTAAGCGATGCGCAGAGGTCTTGACTTGTGCGCGGTTATTAATCATTGTGCGTAGGGGCCTGCCATTGTGTAATGGCCTCATCCGATATCGCTCTACAAGTATGCGCAGGGGTTCACTGATGCTTCTTGGAAGATGCACGCAGGGGTCTACCGTTGTGGGCAAGCCTCGATTGATGTCGCTTGAGCAAAGTGCACAACGGTCTGTTGTTGTGCTTGAGCTCTAATGGTATTATTTAGGCGACGTGCGCAGGGATCTGCCAATGGCACCCACATGATGGACACTGCATTGGGGCCAGACCTTGTGCGCGAACATTGAGTGATATGGTTTGGCCGATGTATGTAGGGCCTATCGCTGTTTGCGGGCCTCAGCCGATGTCGCCTCACTGATGTGTGCAGGGGTCTATTAAAGCCTCCCTTGTGATGCAAGCAGGGGAATGACATTGTCGTGGGCCTTTGTCGATGTCACTCTGCATACATCCATAAGGGTCTGAAGATGTCGCCTAAGCGATGCATGTAAGGGAGTGATCTTGTGAGCGGGCTTCAAAAGGTGTCACTTTGCTGAAGTGCGCAGAGGCCAGCCGTTTTGTGCGTGCGTCAGTCGATGTGCGCTGTGGCCTGCCGTTCTGCACGAGCCTCATCCGATGTCGCCTGGCCGATGTGCTCGGGCCTCGATTGATGTCGGTTAGCCAACGTCCACAGTGGTCTGTCGATGTCGCCTAAATGATGCACGCAAGGGCCTGATCTTATGCGAGGGAATCAACCAATGTACGTAGGGGCATGCCATTGTCTGCAAGCTTTAGCCGATGTTGCCTGGCACATATGCATATGGTCTTGCCGTTGTGTGCGGGCCTCAGCCGATGTTGCCTGATGCTGTAAAGTTCGCATGTGCATTGACATGTTCCTACGCTTCCCGACAAGTCACTTTTCATTAGGATTGCACTCGACATCCCAAAAAAACTATAATAGTGACATCATTATTTGGCACAAAGTTTCCGTTGGCATATGATTAGGCATTAGAAATGCACTCGACGACACGAAAAACCTCTAATAGCTAATTCGGTATTGGGTGTGAGCATCGCATTCGACAAGTTATTGGTCAACATAGTTCAACACTTAGCCGCCTCCAACGTCACATGTGCGTTGACATCTTCCTACTGGCCGGCATGTAGACGACGGGCGCATGCGTCTCTTCTAGCCAAGCAAGCGGACGGCGGGCTTCAAGCCCAGGAAGAAGTGCCCTTGGCCTAATGGCTTCGGGTGCAACTTGTGTGAAAAAACTCAATGGTTCACTTGATTATGCAATTCACAACAAGTATCGCTATTCACTATGTTCTTCATCGATGCAAGAGCTGAGATATTCATTTTCGAGAGTCGTCTGTGTTTCAAAAGAAGTACACATCCCCCAATGAACTCTACAGATCGGGTACGAGGGGAGAGCTATCAATTTACAATCCATAGCGTTTTATGCACCAGGATTCGTTAGTCGCCTAACAAGTGCGCGAGAGCCCATACCGGGGACAGGATGGAGACTCGCAGGCAGGGGACCTGGGAATCCTAGCCGTGCATCGCCCCCGAGTGTTCAAACATGTTCGCGGGTCGTTCTACTTTGTATGTTTTGTTAATGATACTTCTGCATGTTCACCTACATAAACCTTCGTACGACTTCTCATTCCTAAGGTTCAATGGAATTCTCGCGACATCGCGGGCAGCGAATCACCCATGTCACCGCGATCTGAACATAATACCGGATCATTCGATTGGTTCCACAACGGGCAGTGTGTACAAAGGGCAGGGACGTAGTAAAACACAATTCCGCTTGCACAAAATGAGTTTTAAATATAAAAATAATAGTTTTCCAAAAAAATTTATATTTATGTCAAAAAAAATTTCTAAAAAAATTATAAACAAACCCACCAAACACAATTTCGCTTTCACAAATAAGTTTCAAACATCTAAAATAATAGTTTTCAATAAAAAATTATTTTTTGTTATGTCAAAAATTTTTGAAAAATTAATTAAATAGGAAAAAATTAAAGCAAATATGCAAAACCCCACAAAACACAATTCCGCTTGCACAAATGAGTTCGAAATATAAAAAATAATTAATTTAATATATGTCGAAATTTTTCAAAAAAGTAATTATATAGTAAATTAAATAAAATAAACTCTAAAAAACCCACCAAACACAATTTCGATTGCACAAATGAGTTTCAAATATTAAAAAATGATAGTCTTCAATAAATTTGTTTGGTTTATTAACATATCGAAATTTTTTGAAAAAAAATAACAATATAGGAAAAAAATATAAAACACACCAAACACAATTCCCTTGCATAAATAAGTTTCAAATATTAAAAAATGATAGTTTTCAATAATTTTTTTAATTCTTTTACATATCAAATTTTTCTGAAAAAAATATTTAAATAGGAAAAAAATATAAAAACTTTCAAACAAAATTCTACTTTTACAAATGAGTTTCAAATGTAAAAAATAAGACTGTTTAAATTTTTTTTTATATTTTTATATGTCGAAATTTTCTAAAAAAATAATTAAATATAAAGAAATAAAAGAAAATATAAAAAAACCACCAAACACAATTTTGCATTCACCAATGAGTTTCAAAGTCAAAAATAATAGTGTTAAATAAGAAAATTTGATTTTTTTGTTTGTCGAAATTTTCTTAAAAAATAATTAAATAAAAAAAATAAATTATTTTTTAAAAAATACCACCAAATACAATTCCGCTTACGCCAATAAGTTTCAAATTTCAAAAATAAAAGTTTCCAATAAAAATACTTTATTTTTTATATGTCAAAATTTTCCGAAAAATAATTAAATGGAAAAATATAAAAAAACCACCAAAAAAAATTCCGCTTTCACAAATGAGTTTTAAATGTCAAAAATAAAAGTTTTCAATAAATAAATTTGATTTTTTTATATGACAAAATTTTTAGAAAAAAAAAAATCAAATAAAAAAAAACATTCAAACCCACCAAACATAATTTCGCTCCACCAATGAGTTTCAAATGTCAAAAATAAAAGTTTCCAACAAAAAAATTGTTTTTTTTAGATGCCAAAATTTTTCAAAAAATATAATTAAATATGAAAAAAAATTAAAAAACCACCGAAATTTGTTTTACTTGCACAAAGGACTTTAAAATATAAAAAATCATAAATTTCGAAATGAAAATTTGATTTTTTTAAAAAGCAAAAATTTCCAAAAAATAATTGAATAAAAAAAAATTATTTGAAAAATTAAAACACAACTAAACACACTTCGGCTTGCAAAAATGACTTCCGCAACGAGCAGTGTGTACAAAGGGCAAGGACGTAGTGAAACACAATTTCGCTTGCACAAATGAGTTTCAAATATAAAAATAATAGTTTACAAAAAAAATATTTTTATATATGTCGAAATGTTGTTCAATAAAAAATAAATAGAAAAAATAATTAAAAAAACCACCAAACACAATTTCGCTTTTACAAATGAATTTCAAACGTCTAAAATAATAGTTTTCAATAAAAAATTTTGATTTTTTTATATGTCAAATTTTTCTGAAAAAATAATTAAATAGGAAAATATAAAAACAAATATGAAAAACCCCACCAAACACATTTTCGCTTGTACAAATGAGTTCAAAATATAAAAAAATAATAGTTTTAAAAAAAATATATTTTATATATGTCGAAATTTTCCAAAAAAGTAAATAAATAGTAAATGAAATTAAATAAACTAAAAAAACCTCGCCAAACACAATTTCGCTTGCATTCAAATGTGAAAAAATGATAGTTTTCAATAAAAATATTGGATTTTTTTACATATAGATATTTTCTAAAATAAATAATTTAATAGAAAAAAATTATAAAAACCTCCAAAAACATTTCTGTTTTCACAAATGAGTTTCAAATGTAAAAAATAATAGTGTTTAATAAAACAATTAAATTTTTTTATATGTCGAAATTTTCTGAAAAAATAATTAAATAGAAAAAAATAAAAGAAAATATAAAAAAACCACCAAACACTATTCCTCTTTCACCAATGAGTTTCAAATGTGAAAAATAATAGTGTTCAATAAGAAAATTAAATTTTTTGTATGTCGAAATTTTCCAAAAAATAATTATATAGAAAAAATAAAAGAAAATATAAGAAACCACCAAATACAATTCCACTTCACCAATGAGTTTCAAATGTCAAAAATAAAAGTTTCCAAAATTTTTTTTTGATTTTTTATATGTCGAAATTTTCTGGAAAAATAATTAAATAGACAAAATATAAAAAAATATAAAAAAACCACCAAACACAATTCCGCTTTCATCAATGAGTTTCAAATGTCAAAAATAAAAGTTTCCAATAATTTTTTTTATTTTTTTATATGTCTAAATTTTCAGAAAAAAATAATCAAATAGAAAAAAATAAAAGAAAATATAAAAAACCACCAAATAAAATTCTGTTTTCACTAATGAATTTCAAATGTCAAAAATAAAAGTTTCCAATAAAAAAAATTTATTTTTTTATATGTCGAAATTTTTCGAAAAAAATAATTAAATATGAAATTTTAAAAAAATAAATAAAAAAACCACCAAAAATACTTTACTTGCGCAAATGACTTTAAAATATAAAAAATAACTGATTTCAAAACGAAAATTTTATTTTTTTAAGTGTCTAAATTTTCCAAAACAAATAATTAATTAGGAATTTTTTTTAAAAAAATATAAAAACACCACCAAACACACTTCGGCTTGCAAAAATGACCTTCACATAACAATAATAAAAGTTTTTAATTTTTTGTAATCGAATTTTTCCTAAAAATAAGCGATGACATCCACTAATGTCGGGTGGGCGCGAGCGCCTCGGCCGATGTCTCTTGGGCGATAGGGGCTTGGGCCTGCGCTTGTGCAGGGGCATGGGTCTGCGCTTGTGCAGGGGCATCAGTCGACGTCACTTGGCTGATGAGCGTAAGGGCCTATCGTCGTGTGCAGGCCTTGGCTAATGTCATATGGCTGATGTACGTAGGGGCCTGTCGATGCAGCCTTGGCGATGTGTGCACAGGCCTACTATTGTGCATGAGCCTTAGCCATTGTAGCTTTTTCGAAGTGCATAGTGCTCTGCCGATGTCACCTAAGTACTGTGCGCTGAGGCTAGGTCTTGTGCGCGGGCATCAACACATGTCGCTTAGCCGATGTGCGCAGGGGCCTGCCCTTATATACGGGCCTCGGTTGATGTCGCTTGGACAATGTGTGAAGGGGTCCATCGATGTCGCTTGGGTGATGTGCGCAGGGGCCTACCATTGTGTACGAGCCCAGCCTATGTCCGTAGGGGTCCAGTGATGTTGGTTGGAAGATTCGTGTAGGGGCGTGCTGTTGTGGGACTAGGCCGTTGTGCGCTGGGGTCCACCGATATTGCTTGAGCGATGCGTGCAGGGGACTGCCATTTTCACTTGGGCATTATGCACAAGGACATACCATTGTACATGAACCTCGATCGATATCGCTTGACTGATGTGTGCATTGGTCCACAAATATCACGCATGGACTTGACATTATGCGCGGGACATGAGCGATGTCACTTGACTGACGTGCGTAGGGGCCTGCCTTTAAATGCCGGCCTCGACTGATGTCGCCTGGCCCATGTGGGTAGTGGTCTGCTGATACCACCTAGGTGATGCGCGTAGGGGCTTACCATTGTGCATTGGCCTCAACAAATGTCACTGGAACGATGTGCGTAGGGTCTGCCAATGTCACCAAAGCGATGCGTAGAGGCCTTGCCTTGTGTGCAGTTATCAATCAATGTGTGCAGAGGGCTGGCATTGTGTAAAGGCCTCATCCGATATCGTTCTATCGGTATGCGCAGGGGTTCACAGATGCTTCTTGGAAGATGCACGCAGGGGTCTACCATTTTGCGCGAGCCTCGATTGATGTCTCTTTGCCGTAATGCACCGTGGTCTGCCGTTGTGCGCGAGATTTAATGGTATTATTTGGACGAAGTACGCAGGTATTTACCGATGTCACCAACATGATGGACACTCCATTAGGGCTTGACCTTGGGCGCGAGCATTGAGTGATATGGCTTTGCAGATGTACGCAGGGCCTGTCGTTGTGTGCGGGCCTCAACCGATGTCGCCTAACCGATGTGTGCAAGGGTCTATTAATTTCGCCCTTGTGATGCACGCAGGGGCATGACATTGTGCGCGGGCCTTGGTCGATGTCACTTGGCTGACATCCACAGGGGTCTGAAGATGTTGCCTAAGCGATGTATGTAAGGGCGTGTTCTTGTGAGCAGGTATCAGCCGATGTCACTTTGTTGATTGCGCAGGGGCCTACTGTTTTGTATAGGCCTCACCCGATGTCGCTTAGACGACGTCCACAGGGGGTTGTCGATGTAGCCTAAATGATGCATGCAAGGGCTTGATCTTATGTGCGGGCATCATTCAATGTGCGCAGGGGCATGCCATTGTGTGCGGTTTTTAGCCGATGTTTCCTAGCAGAAATGCGTAGGTTCTTGCTGTTGTGTGCGTGCCTCAGCCGATACAATTCCGCTTTCACCATAGAGTTTCAAATGTAAAAAATAAAAGTTTCCAATAAAAAATTTGATTTTTTTATATGTCGAAATTTTCCAAAAAAAATAATTCAGTAGAAAAAATAAAAGAAGATATAAAAAAACCACCAAAAACTATTTCGCTTTCACCAATGAGTTTCAAATGTCAAAAATAAAAGTTTCCAATAAAAAATTTTGATTTTTTCGTAAGTATAAATTTTTTGAAAAAAAAAATCAAATAGAATAAATTAAAATAAAATATAAAAAAACCAGCAAACACAATTCCGCTTTCACCAATGAGTTTCAAATGTAAAAAAAAGTTTCCAATAAAAAAATTTGATTTTTTTATATGTGAATATTTTTCGAAAAAAATAATTAAATATGAAAAAATAAAACAAAAAACCACCAAAAAAATTCTTACTTGCACAAATTACTTTAAAATATAAAAAATAATATATTTCTAAACCAAGAAATTATTTTTTTTAAATTCAAAATTTTCCGAAAAAATAATTAAATAGAATTTTTTTTTTTTAAAAAAAAATATATATATATATATAAACACCACCAAACACATTTCGGCTTACAAAAGTGACTCTCACATAACAAAAATTAAAGTTTTCAATTTTTTATATCGAATTTTTCCTAAAAATAAGTGATGACAACCACTAATGTCGGGTGGGCGCGCACCTTGGCCGATGTCGCCTGGGCGATATGGGCATGGCCATCGGTCGTTGTCACGTGGCTGATGAGCACAATGTCCTACCGTCGTGTGCAGGCCTTGGCCGATGTCATATGGCCGATCTGCGTAGGGGCCTGCCAATGTAGTCTTGGCGATGTGTGCATAGGCCTACCGTTGTGCCAGAGCCTAAGCAGTTGTAGCTTTGTCGGCATGCGTAGTGCTCTGCCGATGTCACCTAAGTAATCGGTGTAGAGGCTTGGCCTTGTGCACAGGCATCGACACATGTCGCTTAACCGATGTGCACAGGGGCCTTCCCCTCTATGAGGGCCTCGGTCTATGTCGCTTGGTCGATGTGTGAATGGGTCCATCGATGTCGCTAGGGTGATGTTCACAGGCGCCTGCCATTGTAGAAGGGCCTCAGCCTATGTCCGTAGGGGTCCGCTGATTTTGCTTAGATGATGCGTGTAGGGGCGTGCTGTTATGGGACTAGGCAGTTGTGCACTGGGGTCCGACGATGTTGCTTGAACAATGCGTGTAGGGGCCTGCCATTTTTGCTTGGGTAATGCGCACAAGGCGTACCATTGTACATGAACCTCGATCGATATCACTTGACTGATGTGTGAAGTGGTCCACAAATATCATGCGCGGACCTGACATTATGAGCAAGACATGATCGATGTCACTTGACTGACGTGCGTAAGGCCTTGCCATTTTATGTCGGCCTCGACCGATGTCGCCAGGCTAATGTGGGTAGGGGTCCACCGATACCACCTAGGTGATGCGCGTAGGGGCTTACCATTGTGCATCGGCCTCAACAAATGTCACTTGAACGACGTGCGCAGAGTCTGCCGATGTCACCTAAGCGATGCGCAAAGGCCTTGCCTTGTGCGCGGTTATCAATCAATGTGCGCAGGGGCCTACCATTGTGTAAAGGCCTCATCTTATCTCTCTCTACCGGTATGCGCAGGGGTTCACTAATGCTTCTTGGAAGACGCACGTAGGGGTCTGCCGTTGTCCAAGAGCCTCGATTGATGTCGCTTGGCCGAAGCGCATAGCGGTCTAATGTTGTGTGCGAGCTTTAATGGTATTATTTGGGCGACGTGCACAGGGATTAGCCGATGTCACCAACATGATAGACACTACATTAGGGCCTGACCTTGTGCTCGACCATTGAGTGATATGGCTTGGCCGATGTACGCAGGACCTGTCATTGTGTGCGGGCCTTAGCCGATGTCGCCTGGCCAATGTGTGCAGGGGTCTACTAATGCCGCCCTTGTGATTCAAACAGTGGGATGACATTGTGCGCTGGCCTTGGTCGTTGTCACTTGGCAGACATCAACAGGGGTCTTAAGATGCCGCCAAAGCGATGCATGTAAGGGTGTGATCTTGTGAGCGGGCATCAGCCGATGTCACTTTGCTGATGTGTGCAAGGGCCTACCGTTTTGTGCGGGCATCAACCGATGGGCGCAAGGGCTTGCCTTTCTATATGGGCCTCCGTCGATGTCGCCTGGTCAATGTGCGTAGGGGTCTACCGATGTTGCCCTAGAGATACATGCAGGGGCATGCCATTGTGAGCGCGCCTCGGCCGATGTCGCTTAGTCGACGTCCATAAAGGTCTGTCGATGTTGTCTAAATGACGATGTCTCCTGGGCGAGACACGCAGCGGCCTTCCGATGTCACGTGGGCTTTAAGGGAGCCTTGCAAGGGGCTGCCAATGTCACCTAGATGCTGCTAAGTTCGCATGTGCATTGACATGTTCCTACGCCTCCCGACATGTCAGTTTTAACTAGGATTGCACTCGACATCCCAAAAAACCTATAATAGTTACATCATTATTTGGCACAAATTCTCTGTTGGCATATGATTAGGCATTAGAAATGCACTCGATGACATGGAAAACCTCTAATTGCTTAATCGGTATTAGGTGCGAGCATCGCATTCCACAACTTATTGGTCAGCAAAGTTCAACACTTAGCCGCCGCCGATGTCGCATGTGTGTTAACATCTTCCTACGAGTTGGCATGCAGACGGCGGGCGCATGCGTCGCTTCTAGCCCAACAAGCGGACGACGGGCTTCAAGCCCAGGAAAAAGTGCCCTCGGCCTAATGGCATCGAGCGCAACTTGCATTCAATGGTTCACCTGATTCTGCAATTCACCGCAAGTATTTCAATTCGCTATGTTCTTCATCGATGCAAGAGCCGAGATATTCATTGCCGAGAATCATTTGTGTTTCAAAAAAATTACACATCCCCCTATGAACTCTACAGATCGAGTGCGAGGGTGGGCTATCAATTTACAATCATTGGCGTTTTATGTCCCAGGATTTGTTAGTCGCCCTAGAGGTGCGCGAGCGCACATGCCGTGGACTGGAGGGAGACCCGCAGGCAGGGCCTGGGAACCCTAGCCGTGCATCGCCCTCGTGTGTTCAAACATGTTCGCGGGACGTTCTACTTTGTATGTTTCGATAGTGATCCTTCTGCATGTTAACCTACGTAAACCTTGTTACGACTTCTCATTACTCTAAATGATAAGGTTCAATTGAATTCTCGCGACATCACGGGCAGCAAATCGCCCATGTCACCGCAATTTGAAAATAACACCGGATCATTTTATTGGTTTTGCAACGGACTGTGTGTACAAAGGGCAGGGTCGTAGTCAAACACAATTCTGCTTGCACAAATGAATTTCAAATATAAAAATAATAGTTTTCAAAAAAATTTCGAAAAATATAATTAAAAAAACTACCAAATGCAATTCCACTTCACAGATGAATTTCAAATGCCTAAAATAATAGTTTTCAATAAAAAAATTTATTTTTTTATATGTCAAAATTTTCTGAAAAAATAATCAAATAGGAAAAAAGAAAAACAAATATGAAAAACCCCACCAAACACTATTCCGCTTACACAAATGAGTTTGAAATATAAAAAAAATAGTTTTAAAAAAATAATTATTTTAATTTTTGTCGAAATTTTCCAAAAAAGTAATTAAATAGTAAATGAAATAAAAGAAACTATAAAAAAAAACCCACCAAACACAATTCTGCAAGCACAAATGCATTTCAAAAGATAAAAAATGATAGTTTTTGATAAAAAAATTTGATTTTTTTAAATATCGAAATTTTTTGAAAAAAAAATAAATAAATAGGGAAAAAAATAGAAAAATTTCCAAGCACAATTGCGCTTTCACAAATTAGTTTCAAATGTAAGAAATAATAGTGTTTAATAAAAATATATGATTTTTTATATGTCGAAATTTTTTTAAAAAAAAATTAAATAGAAAAAAATAAAAGAAAATATATAAAACCACCGAACACAATTCTGCTTTAACCAATGAGTTTCAAATGTCAAAAATAATAGTGTTCAATAAGAAAATTTGATTTTTTTGTATGTCCAAATTTACTTTGAAAAGTAATTAAATAGAAAATGAAAAGAAAATATAAAAACCACCAAATACAATTCCACAAAGTAATTAAATAGAAAATAAAAAGAAAATATAAAAACAACCAAATACAATTCCACTTTCACCACTGAGTTTCAAATGTAAAAAATAAAAGTTTCCAATAAAAAATTTGATTTTTTAACATGTCGAAATTTTTCGAAAAAAATAATTAAATAGAAAAAAATAAAAGAAAATATTATAAAAACACCAAACACAATTCCGCTTTCACCAATGAGTTTCAAATGTCAAAAATAAAAGTTTCCAGTAAAACAAATTTGATTTTTTTATATGTCAAAATTTTTCGAAAAAAATAATCAAATAGAAAAAAATAAAAGAAAATATAAAAAAACCACAAAACACAATTCCTTTTTCACCAATGAGTTTCAAATGTCAAAAATAAAAGTTTCTAATAAAAAATTTTGAATTTCTTATATTTCAAAATTTTCCAAAAAAAATAATTTAATATGAAAAAAACTTTAAAAAATGAAAAAAAATGGCAAAAGCAATTTTACTTGCACAAATGACTTTAAAATATAAAAAATAATAGATTTCAAAATGAATAATATTTTTTTCAAGTAAAAATTTTCCAAAAAAAATATATAAAAACACCACCAAACACACTTCGGCTTGCAAAAATAACTTTCACATAACATAAATAAAAGTTTTCAATTTTTTTTATCGAACTTTTCCTAAAAATAAGTGATGACATTCACTAATGTCGGGTGGGCGCGAGCGCCTTGGCCGATGTCACTTGGGCGATAGGGGCATGGGCTTGCGCTTGTGCATATGCATCGATCGATGTCACTTGGCTGATAAGCGCAAGGTCCTAACATCGTGTGCAGGCCTAGGTCGATATGCGTAGGGTCTGCCGATGTAGCCTTGGCGATGAGTGCATAGGCCTACCGTTGTGCGTGTCTTGTGCACGAGCATTGACACAAGTCGCTTAACCGATGTGCGTACGGGCCTGCCCTTGTATGCGGGCCTGGGTCGATGTCACTTGGTCGATGTGTGAAGAGGTTCATCGATGTGGCTTGAGCGATGTGCGCAGGGGCCTCCCATTGTGTACGAGCCTCAGCCTATGTCCGTAGGGGTTCACTGATGTTGCTTGGATGATGCATGTAGGGGCGTGCTGTTTTGGGACTAGGCCATCGTGCGTTAGGGTCCACCGATGTTGCTTGAGCAATGCGTGCAGGGCCTGCAATTTTTGCTGGGCAATGCGCACATGGGCGTACAATAGTACATGAACCTCGATCGATATCGCTTGATTTATGTGTGCAGTGGTCAAAAATATCAATCACGGACCTGACATTATGCGCGAAACATGACCGATGTCACTTGATTGACGTGCGTAGGGGCCTGCTGTTGTATGCCGGCCTCGACCGATGTCGACTAGCTGATGTGGGTAGGGGTCCACCGATACCACCTAGGTGATGCACGTAGGGGCTAACCATTGTGCATCGGCCTCAATAAATTTCACTTGAACGACGTGCGCAGGGTCTACTAATGTCACCTAAACGATGCGCAGTGACCTTGCCTTGTGCGCGGTTATCAATCAATGTGCGCAGGGGCCTATCATTGCGTAAAGGCCTCATCCGATATCGCTCTACCGGTATGCGCATGGGTTCACTGATGCTTCCTGTAAGATGCACGTAAGGGTCTGCCATTGTCCACGATCCTCGATTGATGTCGCTTGGTCGAAGTGCACAACAATCTCCTGTTGTGCGCGAGATTTAATGGTATTATTTGGGCGACATGCGCAGGGATCTTTCGATGTCACCATCATGATGGGCACTGGATTAAGGCTTGACCTTGTGTGCGGGCATTGAGTGATATGGGTTGGCCGATGTACGCAGGGCCTGTCGTTGTGTGCGGGCCTCAGCCGATGTCACCTGGCCAATGTGTACGGGGGTCTACTAATGCCGCCCTTGTGATGCACACAGGGGCATAACATTGTGCGCGAACCTTGGTCGATGTCACTTGGTAGACATCCAAAGGGGTCTGAAGATGTCGCCTAAGCGATGCATGTAAGTGTGTGATCTTGTGGGCGGGCATCAGCCGAATTCACTTTGTTGATGTGTGCAAGGGCCTACCGTTTTGTGCGGGCATCAACCGATGGGCGCAAGGGCCTGCCTTTCTATGTGGGCCTACGCCGATGTCGCCTGGCCAATGTGCGTAGGGGTCTACCGTTGTTACCCTAGCGATACACGCAGGGACATACCATTGGGCGCGGGCCTCGACCGATGTCGCTTAGCCGATGTCCACAGAGTCTATCGATTTCGCCTAAATGATGCATGCAAGGGCTTGATGTTATGCGCGGGCATCAACTAACGTACGCAGGGGCATGCCATTGTGTGCGGACTTTAGTAGATGTTGCCTGGCAGATATGCATAGGATCTTGCCATTGTGTGCGAGCCTCAGCCGATGTCGCCAGGTCTATGTGCGCTGGGGCCTGTCAATGTCTCCTGGGCGAGACGCGCAGCGGCCTGCCGATGTCACGTGGGCTTTAAGGGAGTCTTGCAAGGGGCTGCCGATGTCACCTAGATGCTGATGAGTTCGCATGTGCGTTGACATGTTCCTACGCCTCCCGACATATCACTTTTCATTAGGATTGCACTCGACATTCTATAAAACCTATAAAAGTGACAACATTATTTGGAACAAATATTCCATTGGCATATGATTAGGCATTAGAAATGCACTCGACGACATGGAAAACCTCTAATTGACAAATCAGTGTTGGGTGCGAGCATCGCATTGGACAAGTTATTGGTCAACATAGCTCAACACTTAGCCGCCGTCGACGTCTCATGTGCGTTGACATCTTCCTACGGGTCGGCATTCAGTCAGCGGGCGCATGCGTCGCTTCAAGCCCAGCAAGCGGACGGCGGGCTTCAAGCCCAAGAAGAAGTGCCCTCGGCCTAATAGCTTCAACTTGCGTTCAAAAACTCGATGGTTCATTTGATTCTGCAATTCACAGCAAGTATTGCAATTCACTATGTTCTTTATCGATGCAAGAACTGAGATATTCATTACCGAGAGTCGTTTGTATTTCAAAAGAAGTACACATCCCCCAATGAACTCTATAGATCAGATGCGAGGGGCGAGCTATCAATTTACAATCCTTGACGTTTTATGCACCAGGATTCATAAGTCACTCGGCAGGAGCGCGAGCACGCACACCGGGGATGGGAGGAAGGCCCGCAGGTAGGGGGCCTGGGAGCCCTAGCCGTGCATCGCCCCCGAGTGTTCAAACATGTTCGCGGGTCGTTCTACTTTGTATGTTTTGATAATGATCCTTCTACATGTTCAACTAGGTAAACCTTGTTACAACTTCTCATTCCTCTAAATGATAAGGTTCAATGGAATTCTCGCGACATCGCGGGCAGCGAATCATCCATGTCACCGCAATCTGAACATATCATCGGATCATTCGATTGGTTCTGCAACGGGCAGTGTGTACAAAGGGCAGGGACGTAGTCAAACCCAATTCCGCTTGCACAAGTGAGTTTCAAACATAAAAGTAATAGTTTTCAAAAAACATATTTTTATATATGTCGAAATTTTTTTTTAAAAAAAATTAAATAGAAAAAATTATTAAAAAAACCACCAAACACAATTCCGCTTTCACAAATGGATTTCAAACGTCTAAAATAATAGTTTTCAATAAAAAATAATTTTTTTATAAGTCGAAATTTTTTGAAAAATAATGAAATAGGAAAAATAAAAACAAATATGACACACCAAACCAAATTCCGCTTGCACAACGGAGTTCGAAATATAAAAACTAATAGTATTAAAAAATTATTTTAATATATGTCAAAATTTTCCAAAAAAGTAATTAAATAGTAAATGAAATTAAAAAAACTATAAAGAAACCCACCACACACAATTCCGCTTGCACAAATGAGTTTCTAATGTTTAAAAATGATAGTTTTCAATAATATTTTTTGATTTTTTTACATATAGAAATTTTCTGAAAAAAAAATAATTAAATAGGAAAAAAAATATAAAACCTACCAAACAAAATTCAACTTTTACAAATGAGTTTCAAATGTAAAATATAATAGTGCTTAATAAAAAATTTTAATTTTTTTATATGTCAAAATTTTCCAAAAAAAATGAAAGAAAATATATAAAACCACCAAACACAATTACGCTTTCACCAATGAGTTTCAAATGTATAAAATAATAGTGTTCAATAAGAAAATTTGATTTTTTTGTATGTCCAAATTTTCTGAAAAAATAATTAAATAGAAAAAAAAAGAAAATATAAGAAATCACAAAATACAATTCCGCTTTCACCAATGAGTTTCAAAAGTCAAAAATAAAAGTTTCCCATAAAAATTTTGATTTTTTTATATGTCAAAATTTTCTAAAAAAAATAAAAGAAAATATAAAACAAACCACCAAACACAATTCCGCTTTCACCAATGAGTTTCAAATGTTAATAATACAAGTTTCCCATAAAGAATTTGATTTTTTTATATGTCAAAATTTTTCGAAAAAAATAATAGAAAATATAAAAAAAAAAACCAAACAATATTCCGTTTTCACCAATGAGTTTCAAATGTCAAAAATAAATGTTTCCATTAAAAAAATTTAATTTTATAATATGTCGAAATTTTCTGAAAAAAATAAAGGAAAATATAAAAAAAAACCACAAAACACAATTTCGCTTTCACCAATTAGTTTCAAATGTCAAAACTAAAAGTTTACAATAAAAAATCAAATTTTTTTTACATGTCAAAATCTTTCGAAAATAATTATTAAATATGAAAAAAAAAAATTTAAAAACCACCAAAAAATTTTCTTACTTGCACAAATGACTTTAAACTATAAAAAATAATCGATTTCAAAGCAAAAAGTTTATTTTTTAAAAGACAAAATTTTCCGGAAAAAACAATTAAATAGGAACTTTTTAAAAATATATATATAAAAACACCACCAAACACACTTCAGCTTGGAAAAATAACTTTCACATAACAAAAATAAAAGTTTTCAATTTTTTTATATCGAATTTTTCCTAAAAATAAGTGATGACATCCACTAATGTCGGGTGGGCGCGAGCGCCTCGACCGATGTCGCCTGGGCGTTAGGGGCATGGGCCTGCACTTGTGCATGGGCATCAGTCGATGTCACTTGGCTAATAAGCGCAAGGGCCTACCATCGTGTGCAGGCCTTGGCCGATGTCAAATGGCCGATGTGCATAGGGAACTGCCGATGTAGCCTTGGCGATGTGTGCATAGGCCTACCATTGTCCGTGAGCCTAAGCTGTTGTAGCTTTTTCGGCGTGCGTAGTGCTCTGCCAATGTCACCTAAGTAATGTGCGTAGAGACATGGCCTTGTGCACGGGCATCAACACATGTCGCTTTACCGATGTTCGTAGGGGCTTGCCCATGTATGCGAGCCTCGATCGATGTCACTTGGCCGATGTGTGAAGTGGTTCATCGATGTCGCTTGGGTGATGTGCGTAGGGGCCTGCCATTGTGTAAGGTCCTTAGCCTATATCCGGAGGGGTCCGCTGATGTTGCTTGGATTATGCGTGTAGGGGCGTGCTATTTTGGGACTTGGCCAATGTGCACTGGGGTCCACCGATAATGCTTGAGCGATGTGCGCCAGGGCCTTCCATTTTGGCATGGGCAATCCGCACAAGGGCATACTATTGCACAAGAATCTCGATCGATATCGCTTGACTGATGTGTGCAGTGGTCCACAAATATCATGCACGGACCTTACATTATGCTCGGGACATAACCGATGTCACTTGACTGACGTGCGTAGGGGCCTGCCGTTGTATGCCGGCCTCGACAGATGTCGCCTGGCTGATGTGGGTAGGGTTCCGCCGATACCACCTAGGTGATGCGTGTAGGGGCTTACCATTGTGCAACGGCCTAAAAAAATGTCACTTGAACGACGTGCGCAGGGTCTGCCGATGTCACCTAAGCGAAACACAGAGGCCTTGCCTTGTGCGCGGTTATCAATCAATGTGTGCAGGGGCCTGTCATTGGGTAAAGGCCTCATTCGATATCGCTCTATCGGTATGTACAGGGGTTCACTGATGCTTCTTGGTAGACGTACATAGGGGTCAGCCACTGTGCACGAGCCTCAATGGATGTCGCTTGGCCGTAGTGCATAGCGGTCTGCCGTTGTGCATGAGCCATAATGGTATTATTTGGGTGACGTGCGCAGGGATCTACCGATGTCACTAACATGATAGACACTGCATTAGGGCCTGACCTTGTGCGCGGGCATTGAGTTATATGGCTTGGCTGATGTACGCAGGGCCAATCGTTGTGTGCGGGCCTCAGTCGATGTCGCCTTGCCTATGTGTGTAGGGGTCTACTAATGTCGCCCTTGTGATGCACGCAGGGGCATTACATTGTGCGCGGGCCTTGGTCGATGTCACTTGGCAGACATCCATAGGGGTCTGAAGATTATGCATAACGATGCATGTAATGGCGTGATCTTGTGAGCGATCATCAGCCGATGTCACTTTGCTGATGTGCGCAGGGACCTGTTGTTGTGTACGGGCGTCAACCGGTGTGCACAAAGGCCTACCATTCTATATGGGCCTCGGCCTATGTCACCTTGCTGATGTGCGTAGGGGTCTACCGATGTTGCCTTTGCGATACACGTAGAGGCATGCCGTTGTGCGCGGGCCTGAGCCGATATCTCTTGGTCGACGTCCACAGGGGTTTATCGATGTCACAAAAATGATGCACGCAAGGGCCCGATCTTCTGGGCGGGCATCAATCAATCTGCGTAGGGGCATGCCATTGTGTGCTGGCTTTTGCCGATGTTGCCTAGCAGAAATGTGTAAGGTCTTGCCGTTGTGTGCGGGCCTCAGCTGATGTCCCCAGGTTTATGTGCCCAGGGGTATGTCGATGTGGGGTCCGTCGATATCCCCTGGGCGAGACGTGTAGCGGCCTGCCGATGTCACATGGTCTTTAAGGGATGCTTGCAAGAGGCTGCTGATGTCACCTAGATGTTGCTGAGTTCGCATATGCGTTGACATGTTTCTACGCCTCCCGACATGTCACTTTTCATGAGGATTGCACTCGACATCCCAAAAAACCTATAATAGTGATATCATTATTTGGCACAGATTTTCCATTGGACTATGATTAGGCATTAGAAATGCAATCGACGACACAGAAAACCTCTAATTGCTAAATCGGTATTGGGTGCGAGCATCGCATTCGACAAGGTACTGGTCAATATAGTTCAACACTTAGCCGCCATCGACGTCGCATGTTCGTGGCTATCTTCCAACGGGTCGGCATGCAGATGGCGAGCGCATGCGTCGCTTCTAGCCCAGCAAGTGGACGACAGGCTTCAAGCCCAGGAAGAAGTGCCCTCGGCCTAATGGCTTCAGGCGCAACTTGCGTTCAAAAACTCAATGGTTCACTTGATTCTGCAATTCACAACAAGTATTGCAATTCACTATGTTCTTCATCAATGCAAGAGCCGAGATATTCATTGCCGAGAGTCGTTTGTGTTTCAAAAGAAGTACACATCCCTCAATGAACTCTACAGTTCAAGTGCGAGGGGTAGTCTATCAATTTACAATCCTTTGCGTTTTATGAACCAGGATTCGTTAGTCGCCCGATAGGTGCATGAGTGCGCATGCCGGGGATGGGAGGGAGACCCGCAGGCAGGGGGCCTCGAAACCCTTTCCCTGCACCGCCTCCGAGTGTTCAAACATGTTCGCGGGTCGTTCAACTCTGTATGTTTTGATAATGATCCTTCTACATGTTCACCTACGTAAACCTTGTTACGACTTCTCATGTCTCTAAATGATAAGGTTCAATGGAATTCACACGACATCGCGGGCTGCAAATCGCCCAAGTCACCGCGATCTGAACATATCACCAGATCATTTGATTGGTTCTGCAATGGACAATGAGTACAAAGGGTAGGGACATAGTCAAACACAATTCTGCTTGCACAAATGAGTTTTCGGTATAAAAATAATAGTTTTCAAAAAAACAAAAAACTACCCAACACAATTTCGATTTCACAAATGAGTTTCAAACGTATAAAATAATAGTTTTCAATAAAAAAAATTATTTTTTATATGTCGAAATTTTCTGAAAAAATAATTAAATAGAAAGAAATAAAAACAAATATGAAAAACCTCACCAAACACAATTCCAATTGTACAAATGAGTTCGAAATATAAAAATAATAGTTTTTTAAAAAATAATTATTTTAATATATGTCGAAATTTTCCAAAAAAGTAATTAAATATTCAATGAAATAAAATAAACTATAAAAACCCACTAAACACAATTCCGCTTGCACAAATGAGTTTCAAATGTTTAAAAATGATAGTTCTCAGTAAAGTTTTTTGATTTTTTTACATATTGAAATTTTCTGAAAAAGAATAATTAAATAGGAAAAAAATATAAAAAATGCCAAACACAATTCTTCTATCACAAATGAGTTTCAAATGTAAAAAATAATAGTGTTTAATAAATTTTTTTTTTTATGTCAAAATTTTCCAAAAAAAATGATTAAATAAAAAAATAAAATAAAATATGTAAAAGCACCAAAAACAATTCCGCTTTCACCAATAAGTTTCAAATGTCAAAAATAATAGTGTTCAACAAGAAAATTTGATTTTTTTTGTTTGTCCAATTTTTCTGAAAAAAATAAAAGAAAATATAAAAAAAACCACCAAATACAATTCCACTTTTACCAATGAGTTTAAAATGTAAAAAATAAAAGTTTCCAACCAATTTTTTTTTTTATACGTCGAAACTTTTCCGAAAAAATAATTAAATAGAAAAAATAAAAAAAAATATAAAGAATAAACAAAACACAATTCCGCTTTCACCAATGAGTTTCAAATGTCAAAAATAAAAGTTTCCAATAAAAAATTTTGATTTTTTTATATGTCAAAATTTTCTGAAAAATATAATCAAATAGAAAAAAATATAAAAAAACCACCAACCACAATTCCACTTTCACCAATGAGTTTCAATTGTCAAAAATAAAAGTTTCCAATAAAAATTTTGATTTTTTTATATGTCAACACTTTCCGAAAAAAATAATTAAATATTAAAAAAAAATTTAAAAAAACCACAATTTTTTTTATTTGCACAAATGACTTTAAAATATAAAAACTAATAGATTTCAAAAAGAAAAAATTTATCTTTATAAAAGTCTAAATTTTCCGAAAAAAATTATTAAATAGGATTTTTTTAAAAATAATATATTAAAACATAACCAAAAACACTTCGGCATGAAAAAATGACTTTCACATAACAAAAATAAAAGTTTTCAATTTTTTTCATATCAATTTTTTCCTAAAAATAAGCAATGACATCCACTAATGTCAGGTGGGTGCGAGCGCCTCGGTCGATGTCGCCTGGGGATAGGGGCATGGGCCTGCGCTTGTGCGTGGGCATCGAAAGATGTCTCTTGGCTGATGAGTGCAAGGGCCTACCATCATGTGCAGGCCTTGGCCGATGTGCATAGGGGTCTGCTGATGTAGCCTTAGCGATGTGTGCATAGGCGTGTGCTGATGTAGCCTTGGCGATGTGTGTATAGGCCTACCGTTGTGCGTGAGCCTAAGACGTTGAAGCTTTCTCATCATGCGTAGTGCTCTGCCGATGTCACCGAAGTAATGTATGTAGAGGCTTGGCCTTGTGCACGAGTATCGAAACATTTCGTATAATTGATGTGCGCAAGGGCTTGCCTTTGTATGCGGGCCTCAATCGATGTCACTTGGCCGATGTGTGAAAGGGTCCATCGATGTCGCTTGGGTGATGAGCACAGGGGCCTGCCATTGTGTACGGGCCGCAGCCTATGTCCGTAGGGGTCCGCTGATGTTACTTAGATGATGCGTGTAGGGGAATGTTGTTGTGGGACTAGGTCGTTGTGTGCTAGGGTCCGCCGATGTTGCTTAAGCTATGCGTGCAGGGGCCTGCCCTTTTCGCTTGGGCAATACGCACAAGGGCGTACCATTGTACATGAACCTCGATCGATATCGCTTGACTGATGTGTACAGTGGTCCACAAATATTATGCACGGACCTGACATTATGCACGGGACATGACCGATGTCACTTGACTGATATGCGTAGGGGTCTGCCGTTGTATGCCTGCCTCGACCGATGTCGCCTGGATGATGTGGGTAGGGGATCGCCGATACCACTTAGGTGATGCACGTAGGGGCTTACCGTTGTGCATCGGCCTCAACAAATGTCACTTGAACGATGTGCGCAGGGTCTACCGATGTCACCTAAGCGATGCATAAAGGCCTTGCCTTGTGTGCGGTTATCAATAAATATGCACAGGGGCCTGCCATTGTGTAAAGGCCTCATCCGATATCGCTCTACAGGTATGCACAGGGGTTCACTGATGCTTCTTGGAAGACGCACGAAGGGGTCTGCCGTTGTGCACGAGCCTTGATTGATGTTGTTGGCCAAAGTGCACAGCGGTCTGCCGTTGTGCGTGAGCTTTAACAGTATTATTTGGAGGACGTACGCAGGGATCTGTTGATGTCACAGACATGATGGACACTGCATTAGGGCCTGACCTTGTGCGTTGGCATTGAGTGATTGGCTTGGCCGATGTACGCAAGGCCTGTCGTTGTGTGCGGGCCTCAGCAGATGTCACCTTGCCAATGTGTGCAGGGCTACTAATGCCTCCCTTTTGATGTATGGAGAGGCATGACATTGTGCGCGGTCCTTGGTCGATGTCACTTGGGAGACATCCACAGGGGTTTGAAGATGTCGCCTAAGCGATGCATGTAAGGGCGTGATCTTGTGAGCGGTCATCAGCCGTTTTCACTTTGCTGATGGGCGCAGGGGCCTGCTGTTGTGTGTGGGCATCAACCGATGTGCGAATGGGCCTGCCGTTCTGTATGGGTCTCGACCGATGTCCCCTGGATGATGTGCGTAGGGGTCTACCGAAGTTGCCCTAGCGATGCACGCAGGGGCATGTCGTTATGCTCGGGCGTCGACCGATGTCGCTTAGCCGACGTCCACATGGGTCTGTCGATGTCGCCTAAATGATGTACGCAAGGGCCTGATCTTACGCGCGGGCATCAACGAATGTGCGCAGGGGCATGCCGTTATGTGCGAGCTTTAGCCGATGTTGCCTAGAAGACATGCGTAGGGTCTTGCCATTGTGTGTGGGCCTCAACCGATGTCGCCAGGTCTATGTGTGTTGGGGTGGTCTGTCGACGTCTCCTGGGTGAGACACGCAACGACATGCCGATGTCACGTGGGGTTTAAGGGATTCTTGCAAGGGGTTGCCGATGTCACCTAGATGTTGCTGAGTTCGCATGTGCGTTGACTTGTTCCTACGCCTCCCGACGTGTCACTTTTCATTAGGATTGCACTCGACATCCTAAAAAACCTATAATAGTGACATCATTATTTGGCACAAATTTTCCGTTGGCATATGATTAGGCATTAAAAATGCACTCGGCGACACAAAAAACTTCTAATTACTAAATTGGTATTGGGTCAAGCACCGCATTCGACAAGTTATTGGTCAACAAAATCTACCGATAAATCGAACCGAAAAAAGTGTTATTGGTTTATTGCTATTGGGTTATTCGGTTAATGGTTTTTTAATGGTTTTATTAAAAATAATTATCGCGTTATCGGTTTTTTTTGGTTTTTTATATTGGGTTATTGGGTAAATCGATAACCCATTAACACTAGGAATTTACTACTTTTACCTATACGTAAATATTAAATATCAATCTCAATACCTTACTAGTTATTGTCTTTGACCTTAGCCTTCAATTCACACTTCATTGTGACTTTGAGTGCGTAACTTCACATTATACAAATTGTCAAAACCTAAAGTAAGAACCTTATTCCTCTCAATTTCTCTTTGTGTTACTCTTGTATAGCTCTTTTCATGTTTGTTTTTATTACTTCTATTTTAAGAGCATTTATAAAGTTACATTATTATCTTACCGCGTCAAGTTTATTAGAGAAGTCATATATTTATTTTATAAGCATTTTCTTATTGGTTAAATCGTAAACCGAACCGTTAAGGACCAAAATCGATAAACCAAAAACCGATAAAAAAAATATCTTATTGGTTTGGTTATTGGTTTAGCGTATTTAAAAACCGAAAACTGATAAACCGAACCGATAATACGTAAAACCAAACCGAACCTACTGATGCACACCCCTAGCCGCCGCCGACGTCGCATGTGCGTTGAAATCTTCCTACGGGTCGGCATGCGAACGGCGGGCGCATGCATCGCTTCTAGCCCAGCAAGCGGACGGCGAGCTTCAAGCCTAGGAAGAAGTGCCCTCGGCCTAATGGCTTCGGGCGCAACTTGCATTCAAAAACTCAATGGTTCACTTGATTCTGCAATTCACAGCAAGTATTGCATTTCACTATGTTCTTCATAGATGCAAGAGCCGAGATATTCATTGTCGAGAGTCGTTTGTGTTTCAAATGAATTACACATCCCCCAATGAACTCTACAGATCGAGTGCGAGGGGCGGGCTATCAATTTACAATCCTTGGCGTTTTATGCACCACGATTCGTTAGTCGCCCGACAGCTGCGCGCGACGGGGACGAGTGGGAGACCCACAGGCAAGGGGCTTAGGAACCCTAGCCTTGCATCGCCCCCGAGTGTTCAAACATGTTCGCGGGTCGTTCTACTTTGTATGTTTTGATAATGATCCTTATGCACGTTCACCTACGTAAACCTTGTTACGACTTCTCATTCCTCTAAATGATAAGGTTCAATGAAATTCTCGCGACATCGCATGCAGCAAATCGCCCATGTCACCACGATCTGAACATTTCAACGGATCATTCAATTGGTTCTGCAATGGGCAGTGTGTACAAAGGGCAGGGACGTAGTCAAACACTATTCTGCTTGCACATATGAGTTTCAAATATAAAAATAATAGTTTTCAAAAAAAATAATTTTATATATGACGAAATATTTTTCAAAAAAAATAATTAAAAAACACCAAATACAATTCCGTTTTCACAAATGAGTTTAAAACGTCTAAAATAATAGTTTTCAATAAAAAAATGATTTTTTTATATGTCAAATTTTTTTGAAAAAATAATTAAATAGGAAAAAAGAAAAAAAATGTGAAAAACCCCACCAAACACAATTACGCTTGGACAAATGAGTTTGAAATATAAAGAATAATAGTTTTAAAAAAACAATTATTTTAATATATGTCAAAATTTTCTAAAAAAGTAATTAAATAGTAAATGAAATAAAATAAACTATAAAAAACCCACCAAACACAATTCTCTTGCAAAAATTGGTTTCAAATGTTAAAAAATGATAGTTTTCAATAAATATTTTTGATTTTATTACATATCGAAATTTTCAATTTTTTTTTATTAAATAGGAAAAAAATATAAAAACTGCCAAACACAATTTTGCTTTCACAAATGAGTTTCAAATGTCAAAAATAATAGTGTTCAATAAGAAAATTTGATTCTTTTGTGTTTCCAAATTTTCTGAAAAAATAATTTAATAGAAAAAAATAAGAGAAAATATTAAAAAAAGCCCACCAAATACAATTCCGTTTTCACAAATGAGTTTCAAATGTAAAAATTAAAAGTTTCCAATATAAAATTTAATTTTTTTATATGTCAAAATTTTTCAAAAAAAATTAATTAAATAGAAAAAAATAAAAGAAAACATAAAAAAAAAACTACCAAACACAATTCCACTTTCACCAATGAGTTTCAAAAATCAAAATTAAAAGTTTCCAATTAAAAATATTTATTTTTTTATATGTCAAAATTTTTCGAAAAGAATATTCAAATAGAAAAAAATAACAAAATATATAAAAAAACAACCAAACACAATTCCGCTTTCACCAATGAGTTTCAAATGTCAAAAATAAAAGTTTCCCATAAAAAAATTTGATTTTTTTATTTGTCAAAATTTTCCGAAAAAAATAATTAAATATGAAAAAAAATAAAATAAAAAATAAAAAAACCACCAAAAAAATTTTTACTTGAACAAATAACTTTAAAATATAAAAAATAATAGATTTCAAAACGAAAAATTTATATTTTTAAAAGTCAAATTTATAAAATAATAATAATTAAAGAGGAATTGTTTTAGAAAAATATATAAAAACACCACCAAACACACTTCGGATTGCAAAAATGACTTTTACATAACAAAAATAGTAGTTTTCAATTTTTTTATATCGAAATTTTCCTAAAAATAAGCGATGACATCCACTAATGTCGTGTGGGCGCGAGCGCCTCTGCCGATGTCACTTGGGCGATAGGGGCATCCTGTGCTTGTGCGTGGGCATCGGTCGATGTCACTTGGCTGATGAGCGCAAGGGCCTACCATCGTGTGCAGGCCTAGGATGATATGTGTAGGGTCTGACGATGTAGCCTTGGCAATGTGTGCATAGGCCTACCTAAGCCGTTGTAGCTTTTTCAGCGTGCATAGTGCTCTGCCGATGTCACCTAAGTTATGTGCGTAAAGTCTTGGTCCTGTGCGCGGGCATCGACGCATGTTGCTTAACCGATGTGCGTAGAGGCCTGCCCTTGTGTGTGGCCTAGGTCGATGTCGCTTGGCCGATGTGTGTAGGGGTCCATCGATGCCACTTGAGTGATGTGCGCTGGGGCCTGCTATTGTGTACGGGCCTCAGCCTATGTCCATAGGGGTCCGCTGATGTTGCTTGGATGATGCGTGTAGGGACGTGCTGTTGTGGGACTAGGCCGTCGTGCGCTGGGGTCCGCCAATGTTACTTGAGTAATACGTGCAGGGGCCTGCCATTTTCGCTAGGGCAATGCGCACAAGCGCATACCATTGTACATGAACCTCGATCAATATGGCTTGACTATTGTGTGCAGTGGTCCACAAATATCACGCACAGACCTGACATTATGCGCGGGACATGACCGATGTCACTTGACTGACGTGCGTAGGGGACTGCCATTGTATGCCCGCCTCGATCTATATCGCCTGGCTAAAGTGGGTAGGGGTCCGCCGATACCACCTAGGTGATGCGTGTAGGGGCTAACCATTATGCATCGGCCTCAACAAATGTCACTTGAACGACGTGCACAGGGTCTGCCAAAAACACCTAAGTGATGCGCAGATGCGTTGTCTTGTGCGCGGTTATCAATCAATGTGCGCAGGGGTCTGCCATTGTGTAAAGGCCTCATCCGATATCGCTCTACCGGTATGCATAGGGGTTCACTGATACTTCTTGGAAGACGCACATAGGGGTCTGCCATTATGCACGAGCCTCGATTGAAGTCACTTGGCCGAAGTGCACAGCGGTCTATCGTTGTGCGCGAGCTTTAATGGTATTATTTAGGCGACAAGCGCAGGGATCTGCCGATGTCACCAACATGATGGGAACTGCATTAGGGCCTGACCTTGTGCGCGGGCAATGAGTGATATGGTTTGGCCGATGTACACAGGGCATGTCGTTGTGTACAGGCCTCAGGTGATGTCACCTGGCCAATGTGCTCAGGGGTCTACAAATGCCTCCCTTGTGATGCACGCAGGGGCATGACATTGTGCGCGGGCCTTGGTCAATGTCACTTGGTACACATCCAAAGGAGTCAAAAGATGTCTCCTAAGCAATGCATGTAAATGCGTGATCTTATGGGCGGGCATCAGCTGATGTCACTTTTCTGATGTGCGCAGGGGTCTGCCGTTGTGTGAGGGTGTCAATCAATGTGCATAAGGGCCTGCTGTTCTGTATGGGCCTCGGCCGATATCACCTGGCCAATGTGTGTAGGGGTCTACCGTTGTTTCCCTAGCGATACACGCAGGGGCATGCCATTGTGCGGGGGCCTCAGCCGATGTCGCTTAGCCGACGTCCAAAGTGGTCTGTCTATGTCGCCTAAATGATGCACGAAAGGGCTTGATCTTATGCGCGGGCATCAACCAATGTGCGTCGGGGGATGCCGTTGTGTGCAGGCTTTAGCCGATGTTGCCTGGCAGATATGCGTAAGGTCTTGTCGTTGTATGCGGGCCTCAGCCGATGTCGCCAGGTCTATGTACAGAGGTCTGTCGATGTCTCCTGGTTGAGACGCGCAACAGTCTGCCGTTGTCACGTGGGATTTATGGGATGCTTGCAAGGGGCTGCAGATGTCACCTAGAAGTTGCTGAGTTCGCATGTGCGTTGACATGTTCCTACACCTCCTGACATGTCACTTTTCATTAGGATTTCACTCGACATCCCAAGAAACCTATAATCGTGACATCATTATTTGGCACAAATTTTTCGTTGGCATATGATTAGGCATTAGAAATGCATTCGAAGACACGGAAAAGCACTAAATTCTAAATCGGTATTGGGTGCGAGCATCGCATTCGACAAGTTATTGGTCAACATAGTTCAATACTTAGTCGCCGCCGACGTCTCATGTGCGTTGACATCTTTCTACGGGTCGGCATGTAGACGGCGTGCGCATGCGTCGCTTCTAGCCCAGCAAGCGGATGGCGGGCTTCTAGCCCAGGAAGAAGTGACGTCGGCCTAATGGCTTCAGGGTCAACTTGCATTAAAAAATTGAATGGTTCACTTGATTCTGCAATTCACAGCAAGTATGTCAATTCACTATGTTCTTCATCGATGCAAGAGATATTGATTGCTGAGAGTCGATTGTGTTTCAAAAGAAGTACACATCCCCTAATGCACTCTACAGATCGGGTGCGAGGGCGGACTATCAATTTACAATCCTTGGCGTTTTATGCACCAGGATTCGTTAGTTGCCCGACAGGAGTGTGAGCGCGCACTTCGGGGACGGGAGGGAGTCCCGCAGACAGAGGCCTGGGAACCCTAGCCGTGCATCGCCACCGAGTGTTCAAACATGTTCGCGGGTCGTTCTAATTTGTGTGTTTTGATAATGATCCTTCTGCATGTTCACCTACGTAAACCTTGTTACGATTTCTCATTCCTCTAAGTAATAGTTTTAAATTTAAAAAAAATTGATTTTTTTATATGTCAAAATTTTCTGAAAAAATAACTTAATAGGAAAAAATTAAAACAAATATGAAAAACCCCACCAAACTCAAATCCGCCTGCACAAATGAGTTCAAAATATTACCTAAAATAAACTATAAAAAAAACCCATCAAACACAATTCCTCTAGCACAAATGAGTTTCAAATGTTAAAAAATGATAGTTTTCAATAAAAAAATTGATTTTTTTACATATCGAAATTTTCTGGAAAAAAATAATCAAATAGGAAAAAAATATGAAAACTGTCAAACAAAATTCTGCTTTCACAAATGACTTTCAAATGTAAAAAATAATAGTGTTTAAAAAAAGAATTTGATTTTTTTAAATGTCAAAATTTTCTGAAAAAAATAATTAAATAGAAAAATAAAAGAAAATATGAAAAACCACCAAATACAATTCCTCTTTCACCAATGAGTTTCAAATGTCAAAAATAAAAGTTTCAAATAAAAAAATTAATTTTTTATATGTCAAAATTTTCTGAAATTTTTTTTAAAAAAAATTAAAAACCACAAAAAATACTTTACTAGGACAAATGAATTTTAAATATAAAAAATAATAGATTTCAAAATGAAAATTTTCATTTTTTAAAAGTCAAACGCCAAGGAGCAAACTATTGAAAGAAGCTTTTGGGGCTATGCTAGCGCCCCACGCTAGCCTTGGTCCGAATTTTCCAGCAAAAATTATTTTAAATAGGACTCTTATTTTGGTCTAAATTAGGAAAATTAATTGTGAGAACTCTATATATAGGACCCTAGGGTTATTTTGCAAAGGGTTAGCTATTTTTTGGTGTGCAAGAGCAAGGGATTACAATTCATCTTTGGTTTCAATTCTCTACTTCTTCTTTAGGTTTGAATTTTATGAAACTTATTATTTTTGCGTTTATGAATATTATGAGTGGCTAAAAGCCCTTGTTCTGGAGCTGTAGCTACGAGTTATTGTTGAACATCGACTTGCTTTGAATTGACTATTGGTTATCATACACATTACTTTTACATTCTTGTTTTTGTAACGACCCATTAGGTCATTTTGGGTACTAGAGCTTTTTATTTCATAAAAGACTCTTCCGATAGACTCTAAATTGGTATTTTGGACTATTTGTAACTACAATTATATAACTAATGGGGAAATTTTAATGATTAATTTAGTTGGTGGTTAAAGAAAATAGCATTAAAATTAGTAGTGGGCCACTTTTATCATTTTTATAATTAGTCATTTATAATAATTAGGGTAGTGAATAATCTGTAGAAGAAAGAAGAGAATAATAGAGGTGCAGGGTCGTGAAGAAAAGAGACGCGACTTCAGGTGAAATCATTCTCCAATTTTCTTAGCATATTAATTGTATGTATTGGATTGATTAGTGTCACTGGTTGCTCGATGTTGAATATTGGGATAGGATTAAAAAAATGAATTGAAAAGTGTAAGTAGTGGGTTGGAAGCAGTGGGTGCGAATTATTGTGAGTATTGTTTAATTATCAATTGGTTGGATTACATTGGTACATAGTAAGATGATAATTAATGGAGCACTGTGAATGATAAAAATGGTCAAATTGTTAGTTAGTGGTATAATTAGTCCTTATGCTTAGATGGAAATTGGATTGGATTCGTGATTTGCTGCCACGTGAAAATTTTGTTTGAACAATAGAGGACCAACTTTGATGACCAGTAACTAGAGTAATTAGGGGTTAATTAGTTTAATGTCTATATGTTAAAAGTGGAGTGGTTCCTGGCACTGCTAGCTTGCCACTGGTTTCGTAACCAGTGGCATCAAGTGTTAATATTATTTTCTTTAGTTATCATATTATGATTCAAGTTTTGATATTTTGAGATATGTAATTAAATATTATGTATATTGTATTTGAGGAAATTTATTAAAGTTATGATATTCGGAGGAATTAAGACTTAATTCTAGGCTTGAAAAATTAGAAACATATAAGACTTGATATATTAGTTGGTATCAAAATTTAGGAATTTGATTATAGATCCGTGCTCTATGACTTTTTGGTAAATTTTTAGTCTAGGCTAGACCTATAGTAATAGAGGAGTCTATAGACTCGTTAACTTACGAATTATGCATACTTGATAGATTGGAAACGTTCGGAAGCATTGAGGAAAGGAAAAGCATTGGAGAACTAGCTTGCTTGATTTTGATTCTTCGGTTGAGGTAGGTTATGGTTTATTCTATGTGATAGATAGACTCTTAATAGTGATTGATAGTCATTGAGTGATATTGTGAAATTTTCTTTGTACTTGGTTGTTGTGGTTTGGATGATTCATGTGTTTTTGTGAATGGTCTGTAATCCCAAGACCGCGAAATCTATAATCTTAAACTTGTTTTATTAAAGTGATGCCTTGAATAAAGAAGGCTTAGTGAAATATTGATAAGGAAGTGGAAAGAGATGATAAATAATGACAAATGAATTAACGATATAATTGGATCGGGTGTCACGTTCTGATACGGTATTAATGGATCGGGTGTCACGTTCCGACACGGTATTATTGGATCGGGTGTCACATTCCGACACGGTATTATTGGATCGGGTGTCACGTTCCGACACGGTGTTATTGGATCGGGTGTCACATTCCGACACAATAACATTAAAGAAAAACATATTGAATTAACTTAATATACTATATCTCAAAGAACTCATTTCCCAAAAGAGCGTGGTGTGGAGGCCTGAGTCCTCATGTGTGTTCTTGATATTGTTGACTGATTGTGTACTTGATTTAGTGTTGTTGTCACTTGTTCATGTGATTTGTTGCTTGCCACCTGCTACGTGCTATAGTTGATTTTATACTATTACTTTATGCATATCAGTTTCTATTTTGAGTCGGCCGATGATATCTACTCAGTACATATTGCCTTGTACTGATCCCTACTTGTGTTTCCTTCGTTTTCCTTTTGTGGAGTGCAGCGAGTGTACCACCGACTTCGACTCGCCCTCAGCTCTAGTCCGTTTCCAGCACATCAGAATTCAGGGTGAGCTATTTCATCTAGCTCATGTTGGATTCTCTCTCGGTCATGGCATGATGTCCTTAGCTTTCGGACATACATTGTCCTATTTATTTTTTTGATATCTTTAATACTCTTAGACTTGATATTTTTAGAATAGATGTCCTTGATGTGATGACTTTCAGGTTTTGGGGATAATATGTAATAAACTCTAAAGGTTTCTTTTATTGTTTACTTTAAGTTGTGAGCTTCCGCATTATGGTTGTATTTTGTTGTTTTACAATTAATATAAGTTGGGGTTTGGATTCGTTGGTTCTCCCACCTAGGAGGTTAAGTGTGGGTGCCACTCATGACTCGTTTTGGGTCGTGACAAACTTGGTATCAGAGTTTTAGGTTTGATGATCTCATCACACAAGGACAAGTCTAGTAGAGTCTTGCGGAACGGTACGGGGACGCCTTTACTTTTCTTCGAGAGGCTATAGGACTTTAGGAAAACTCAGTTCCTTTTTATCTTTCTTTCGTGCTATTACTTGAATCCAATTGGTATCTAGGTGATACAAATTGGTATCTGACCTTCTTCACTCTATTTCGCAGATGGTCAGAACTAGAGCAACAAATTGGGCAGCGCCAACACCAGCAAGAGAGGATGCGCCTGAGCCAACCGTAGGGGTTGTAGCCCGAGGGAGAGTAGTAGCGAGAGGCCGTGGTAGAGGTCGTGGGAGAAAGACCACCAGGGGCAGAGGACAAACAACTGTTCCAACTAGGGATAGAACAGTGACCCCTCCACCGACCGATGAGGTAACGAGAGAGGGTGATGAGGTAGAGGATGAGCAGGTTCATGAGAAGGAAGCACCACCCCAGCCTACTCCAGAGATGATCAATCAGATTCTCACTTATATCAGCGAGTTATCGGATCAAGGCCAAGCACCCCCAGCATTTTCTGCACTAGCCCCTCAGGTTCAGGGAGTACAACATGCAGCTGTTGTGGCTCCCCGCATGGATGCGTCCTTGGAAACAGACACGTTTCCCCAATTGACTACAGGGCCTATAATGATTAGTGACAAGCATGACCTCTTTATTAAGTTCCTAAAGTTGAAACCTCCAGTCTTTAAGGGTACTGAATCTAAAGACGCTTATGATTTCCTTGTTGATTGTCATGAGCTGCTTCATAAGATGGATATAGTGGAGCGATTTGGTGTTGAATTTGTGACATACCAGTTCCAGGGAGACGCTAAAATGTGGTGGCGGTCTCATGTTGAGTGTCGACCGGTAAATGCACTACCTATGACCTGGGCAGCATTTTCTAGTGTCTTCATGGAAAAGTATATACCCAAAACTTTGAGGGACAGGAGGAGAGATGAGTTCTTGAATATAGAGCAGGGGAAGATGTTTGTTGCTGCTTATGAGGCCAAATTTTGTGCTTTATCCAAGTATGCCACTCAGCTTTGCTTCAGTCCGCAAGAGCGGATTCGCCGCGTTGTGAAGGGATTGAGGTTAGATTTGCAGATTTCAGCTTTGTAGGTGGCTACTTCTGCAAAATCTTTTTAGGAAGTGGTTGACTTTGTGATATAGGTAGAAGGGGTGAAGCCAGATGACTTCTCCAAGGTGTCAATGTTTAAGTAGTTCCGTAAGGGAGGTGAGTTTAGTGGTTCTTACTCCAGGGGGCAGGGTTCTAGGGGTTATCCATCCCGCCCTATTCAGTCTTCATTGCAGGTTTCAGCTGAGGGTCCGTCACAGACCGGCCCACCTTTTTCTGAGTTTGGTAGTTATCTTCAGTCTTCTTTGTCTTCACAGAGACCCACTCTCGACTCAAGGACTTGTTATGGATGTGGTGAAGTTGGGCATATCAGAAAATATTGCCCGATACAGAGCCAGGCTCAGTATGATCAGGGTTACAGAGCCCCAGCAGTTAGGGGTAGGGGTGGTTATGGTAGAGGCCGTCATTCTGGCGGACGTGGTGGCCAAGGTAATGGTGGTCATCAGTCCAGCCGGGGTGGCGGGCAGGTTGGAACTACTAAAGCACAGCCCAGCAGGGGCCATGGTCAGACAGGCGACAGAGCCCATTGTTATGCTTTCCCTGGGAGGCCAGAAGTAGAGGCATCCGATGCTGTTATTACAGGTATTCTTCTAGTCTGCAATCGCATGGCTTCCGTATTGTTTGATCCTGGATCCACTTTTTCTTATATATCTTCCTCACTAGCTAATGGACTTGAATTACGTTGTGACTTACTTGACAGGCCTATTCGTGTTTCTACTCCTTTTGGTGAGTCTGTGTTAGTTGAGAAGGTGTATAGGTCTTGTCTTGTGACCTTTGTGGGAAGCAAAACTTATGTAGATCTGATTATTCTAGAAATGGTTGACTTTGATGTAATTCTGGGTATGACTTGGCTTGCTCCAAATTTTGCTATCTTAGATTGCAATGCTAAGAGAGTAACCTTGGCCAAGCCTGGGATAGATCCACTAGTGTGGGAGGGTGATTATATTCCCGCTCCAGTTCGGATTATCTCTTCTCTTCAAGCTAATAGGTTGGTGAGTAAGGGTTGTTCAGCTTTCTTGGCACATCTCAGGGATGATACTTCCCAATTGCTTTCAATTGAGTCTGTTTTCATAGTTCGTGAGTTTGTGGATGATTTTCCTGCAGACCTGTCTGGTATGCCACCAGACAGGGATATTGATTTTTGTATTGATCTAGAGCCAGGGACTCGCCCCATTTCCATTCCACCTTACATAATGGCCCCGGCTGAGTTGAGAGAGTTGAAGGCCCAACTTCAGGAGTTGTTAGGTAAAGGTTTTATTAGACCGAGTGCCTCTCCTTGGGATGCTCCAATTTTATTTGTGAAAAAGAAGGATGGTAATTTTAGGATGTGTATAGACTATAGGCAGCTGAATAAGGTGAGTATTAAGAATAAGTACCCAATTCCTCGCATTGATGACTGTTTTGATCAGCTACAGGGTGCTTGTGTGTTCTCTAAAATTGATTTGAGGTCTGGTTATCATCAACTGAAAATACGAGCAGCGGATGTGCCAAAAACTGCTTTTCAATCCAGGTATGGGCATTATGAATTCTTAGTAATGTCTTTTGGGCTTACGAATGCCCCTGCTGCTTTCATGAGCCTAATGAATGGAATTTTTAAGCCATATCTGGATCTCTTTGTTATTGTATTTATTGATGATATTCTAATCTACTCAAAAAGTAGGAAGGAACATGAAGAGCATCTGAGAATTGTATTGGGATTGTTAAGGGAGAAAAGGTTGTATGCCAAATTCTCCAAATGTGAGTTCTGGCTCGATTCAGTGTCCTTTTTAGGGCACGTGGTTTCTAAGGATGGAGTGATGGTGGATCCCCAGAAGATTGAAGCAGTGAAGAGTTGGGCAAGGCCCACTAATGTTTCTGAGGTAAGGAGCTTTGTTGGTCTAGCTAACTACTACCGTCGGTTCGTCAAGGGATTCTCTTCCATTGCTTCCCAGCTGACCAATTTGACCAAGCAGAATGTTCCATTTGTATGGACGGATGAGTGTGAAGAGAGTTTTCTGAAACTCAAAACCTTGTTGACTACTGCACCGATTCTTATCTTGCCCGTGGAAAGTAAGAATTTCACTGTTTATTATGATGCATCTTATTCTGGTTTAGGTGCAGTGCTAATGCAGGAGAAGAATGTAATTGCCTATGCTTCAAGGCAGTTGAAAGTACATGAACGTAACTATCCGACCCATGATTTGGAGTTGCCTGCGGTTGTTTTTGCATTGAAGCAGTGGAGGCATTACCTATATGGGGTCAAGTGTGAAGTGTATACAGATCATCGCAGTTTACAATATGTGTTCACCCAGAAGGACTTGAATTTGAGGCAGAGGAGGTGGATGGAGTTGCTGAAAGATTGTGATGTTACTATTCTTTATCACTCAGGAAGAGCTAATGTTGTGGCTGTTGCCTTGAGTAGAAAAGGAGGGAGGATGGGGAGTTTAGCCCACTTAAAAATTTCTAGGCGCCCATTGGCTAGAGAGGTTCAAACTCTGGCCAATGACTTTATAAGGCTGGAAGTAACTCAGAACGGAGGATTCTTGGCCTGTGTAGAGGCACGATCTTCTTTTCTAAACAATATTAAAGAAAAACAGTTTGATGATGGGAAGTTGAGCCGAATTAGTGATATGGTAATGCGAGGAGAGGCCAAGGAGGCTGTGATTGATGAGGAAGGCGTATTAAGGATTAAGGGGCGAATATGTGTGCCCCATGTTGATGATTTGATTCAAATTATTCTTGCAGAGGCTCATAGTTCGAGGTATTCTATACTTCCTAGTGCAACCAAGATGTACCGTGACCTGAGACAACATTATTGGTGGATTAGAATGAAGCGGGACATTGTTGATTTTGTTGCCCAATGTCCTAATTGTCAGCAGGTAAAGTATGAACACTAGAGGCCTGGAGGGACACTTCAGAGTATGCCCATTCCTAAATGGAAATGGGAAAGAATTGCAATGGACTTTGTGGTTGGTCTTCCAAAGACATTTGGTAAGTTTGATTCTATATGGGTAATTGTTGATAGGTTAACTAAGTTTGTGCACTTCATTCCGGTCAAGGTGACTTATAATGCAGAGAAGCTAGCCAAGCTCTATATCCGTGAGATTGTTCGATTGCATGGAGTTCCAATTTCCATCATATCAGATAGAGGTACGCAATTTACTTCTAATTTTTGGAAGACCTTGCAGGCTGAGTTAGGTACTAGATTGGATCTAAGTACCGCATTTCACCCTCAGACCGATGGGCAATCTGAGCGAACAATTCAAGTGCTGGAGGATATGCTTCGCGCATGCGTGATAGACTTCGGTGGTCATTGGGATCAATTCTTACCCTTGGCAGAATTTTCATACAATAATAGCTATCACTCGAGTATTGATATGGCCCCATTTGAGGCATTGTATGGGAGGAGATGTAGGTCTCCCGTTGGTTGGTTTGATGCATTTGAGGTGAGACCTTGGGGTACTGATCTTTTGAGGGAATCGTTAGAGAAGGTGAAATTCATTCAGGAGAAGCTTTTAGCAGCTCAGAGCAGGCAGAAAGAGTATGCAGATCGGAAGGTCAGGGACTTAGAGTTCATAGAGGGAGAGCAAGTGTTGCTGAAAGTTTCACCCATGAAGGGTGTAATGAGGTTTGGTAAGCGAGGTAAGCTTAGTCCGAGGTATATTAGGCCATTTGAAGTCCTTAAGCGTGTGGGAGAGGTGGCCTATGAATTGGCTTTGCCTCCAGGGTTGTCCGAAGTACACCCAGTATTTCATGTGTCTATGTTGAAGAAATTTCATGGTGATGGAAACTACATTATTCATTGGGATTCAGTCCTACTTGATGAGAATATGTCTTATGAAGAGGAGCCTGTAGCAATTCTAGATAGGGAGGTCCGTAAGTTGAGGTCAAAGGAGATTGCTTCTGTGAAGGTCCAGTGGAAAAATCGTCCAGTTGAGGATTCCACTTGGGAGACCGAGGATGATATGCACATAAGATATCCACACCTTTTTGTCGATTCAGGTACCCTTTCTCATCATCTCCTTCTTTTGACCGTTCGGGGACGAACGGTGGGTAAATTGGTATCTAATGTAACGACCCATTAGGTCATTTTGGGTACTAGAGCTTTTTATTTCATAAAAGACTCTTCCGATAGACTCTAAATTGGTATTTTGGACTATTTGTAACTACAATTATATAACTAATAGGGAAATTTTAATGATTAATTTAGTTGGTGGTTAAAGAAAATAGCATTAAAATTAGTAGTGGGCCACTTTTATCATTTTTATAATTAGTCATTTATAATAATTAGGGTAGTGAATAATCTGTAGAAGAAAGGAAGAGAATAATAGAGGCGCAGGGTCGTGAAGAAAAGAGACGCGACTTCAAGTGAAATCGTTCTCCAATTTTCTTAGCATATTAATTGTATGTATTGGATTGATTAGTGTCACTGGTTGCTCGATGTTGAATATTGGGATAGGATTAAAAAAAATGAATTGAAAAGTGTAAGTAGTGGGTTGGAAACAGTGGGTACGAATTATTGTGAGTATTGTTTAATTATCAATTGGTTGGATTACATTGGTACATAGTAAGATGATAATTAATGGAGCACTGTGAATGATAAAAAAATGGTCAAATTGTTAGTTAGTGGAATAATTAGTCCTTATGGTTAGATGGAAATTGGATTGGGTTCGTGATTTGCTGCCACGTGAAAATTTTGTTTGAACAATTGAGGACCAACTTTGATGACCAGTAACTAGAGTAATTAGGGGTTAATTAGTTTAATGTTTATATGTTAAAAGTGGAGTGGTTCCTGGCACTGCTAACTTGCCACTGGTTTCGTAACCAGTGGCATCAAGTGTTAATATTATTTTCTTTAGTTATCATATTATGATTCAAGTTTTGATATTTTGAGATATGTAATTAAATATTATGTATATTGTATTTGAGGAAATTTATTAAAGTTATGATATTCTGAGGAATTAAGACTTAATTCTAGGCTTGAAAAATTAGAAACATATAAGACTTGATATATTAGTTGGTATCAAAATTTAGGAATTTGATTATAGATCCGTGCTCTATGACTTTTTGGTAAATTTTTAGTCTAGGCTAGACCTATAGTAATAGAGGAGTCTATAGACTCGTTAACTTACAAATTATGCATACTTGATAGATTGGAAACGTTCGGAAGCATTGAGGAAAGGAAAAGCATTGGAGAAGTAACTTGCTTGATTTTGATTCTTCGGTTGAGGTAGGTTATGGTTTATTCTATGTGATAGATAGACTCTTAATAGTGATTGATAGTCATTGAGTGATATTGTGAAATTTTCTTTGTACTTGGTTATTGTGGTTTGGATGATTCATCTGTTGTTGTGAATGGTCTATAATCCCAAGACCGCGAAATCTATAATCTTAAACTTGTTTTATTAAAGTGATGCCTTGAATAAAGAAGGCTTAATGAAATATTGATAAGGAAGTGAAAAGAGATGATAAATAATGACAAATGAATTAACGATATAATTGGATCGGGTGTCACGTTCCGACACGGTATTAATGGATCGGGTGTCACGTTCCGACACGGTATTATTGGATCGGGTGTCACGTTTCGACACGGTATTATTGGATCGGGTGTCACGTTCCGACACGGTGTTATTGGATCGGGTGTCACATTCCGACACAATAACATTAAAGAAAAACATATTGAATTAACTTAATATACTATATCTCAAAGAACTCATTTCCCAAAAGAGCGTGGTGTGGAGGCCTGAGTCCTCATGTGTGTTCTTGATATTGTTGACTGATTGTGTACTTGATTTAGTGTTGTTGTCACTTGTTCATGTGATTTGTTGCTTGCCACCTGCTACGTGCTATAGTTGATTTTGTACTATTACTTTATGCATATCAGTTTCTATTTTGAGTCGGCCGATGATATCTACTCAGTACATATTGCCTTGTACTGATCCCTACTTGTGTTTCCTTCGTTTTCCTTTTGTGGAGTGCAGCGAGTGTACCACCGACTTCGACTCGCCCTCAGCTCTAGTCCGTCTCCAGCACATCAGAATTCAGGGTGAGCTATTTCATCTAGCTCGTGTTGGATTCTCTCTCGATCATGGCATGATGTCCTTAGCTTTCGGACATACATTGTCCTATTTATTTATTTGATATCTTTAATACTCTTAGACTTGATATTTTTAGAATAGATGTCCTTGATGTGATGACTCTCAGGTTTTGGGGATAATATGTAATAAACTCTAAAGGTTTCTTTTATTGTTTACTTTAAGTTGTGAGCTTCATCATTATGGTTGTATTTTGTTGTTGAACAATTAATATAAGTTGGGGTTTGGATTCGTTGGTTCTCCCACCTAGGAGGTTAAGTGTGGGTGCCACTCATGACTCGTTTTGGGTCGTTACAGTTTTAGTATTTCATGCTAGGCCACCATAGAAATAAATCTATTGTTTATTCTTGGACTCGAGAGATGAGAGGTAGATAGACCAGAGAATGTAAAGATCTTGATCTAACTTGTTTAGATTTGTGTTTAGGAGTGACGCCTGGATGAACACCAAGCTTGGTTATGTAAAAGCATGAAATATAAATGCTCGCCAATTAGGACTGCCTATCCCCACTCAATGATGTAGTTAGACAGCTAGTTGGAGTAGACGATTAGAGGTCGATCATGATCATAAAATTAACCCTGTAAATCAGTAATGTGATAACTAAAATTGATTCTTTGCATGAGATATGATACATGAAACCCAAAGCATGCTGCAGCCCTGGAATTGTCCCTTACTTGATTAAAACACCGAAACTATAGTTAGCTCTGTTAGTTAGTTCATTAATTATACTGTTCTTAGTAGTAGTTACCGAAACCATCTCATATCGATAATACGTTCCTTAAGTGTAGATTTAATAGAATTGATATACATTGATCGTAAGTCCCTTAGGTACAACAACCTGGTTCTAAAAGAGCCATTTATTACTTATGCGACCACGTACACTTCCGTGTGCATTTGGGAGCAACACGCGGTTATCAATCAATGTGTGCAGGGGCCTGCCATTATGTAATGGCCACATCCGATATAGCTCTACCGATATGCGCAGGTGTTCATTGATGCTTCTTGGAAGATGCACGCAGGGGTCTACCGTTGTGCGCGATCCTCGATTGATGTCACTTGGTCGAAGTGCACAATGGTCTGCCGTTGTGCGCGAGCTATAATGGTATTATTTGGGTGACGTGCACAGGGATCTGTCGATGTCATCAAGATGATGGACACCGCATTAGGGCCTGACCTTGTACGCGAGCATTGAGTGATATGGCCTGACCGATGTACGTAGGGCCTATAGTTGTGTGCGGGCCTCAGCAGATGTCGCCTGGCCGATTTGTGTAGGGGTTTACTAATGCCACTCTTGTGATACACGTAGGGGCATGACATTGTGCGCGGGCCTTGGTCGATGTCACTTGGCAGACATCCACAAGGGTCTGAAGATGTAACCTAAGCGATGCATGTAAGGGCATGATCTTGTGAGTAGGCATCAGCCGATGTCACTTTGCTGATGTGCGCAGGGGCCTGCCGTTGTGTGCGGCCATGAACCAATGTGCACAAGGGCCTGTCGTTCTGTACGGGCCTCGGCCAATGTCGCCTGGCCGATGTGCAAAGGGGTCTACCGATGTCGCCCTAACGATACACATAGGGGCATGCCATTGTGGGCAAGCCTCGGCCGATGTCACTTAGCTGACGTCCACAGGGTATGTCGATGTCGCCTAAATGAGGCATGCAAGGGCCTAATCTTATGTGCCGGCATCAACCAATGTGCGCAGGGGTATGCCATTGTGTGCGGGCTTTAGCCGATATTGCTTGGAAGATATGCGTAGGGTATTTCCGTTGTGTGCGGGCCTCAGTTGATGTTGCCATGTCTATGTGCGCAAGGGTCTGTCCATGTTTCATGGGCCAGACGCGCAGCGGCCTGCCGATGTCACGTGGGCTTTAAGCGATGCTTGCAAGGGGCTACCGATGTCGCCTAGATGCTGGTGATTTCGCATGTGCATTGACATGTTCCTACGCCTCCCGACATGTCACTTTTCATTAGGATTGCACTCGACATCCCAAAAAACCTATAATAGTGACATCATTATTTGGCACAAATTTCCCGTTGGCATATGATTAGGCATTAGCAATGCACTCGACGACATGGAAAACCTCTAATTGCTAAATTGGTATTGGGTGTGAGCATCGCATTCGACAAGTTATTGGTCAACATAGTTCAACACATAGCCGCCGCCGACGTCGCATGTGCGTTAACATCTTCCTACGGGTCGACATGCATACAACAGGCGCATGCGCCGCCTCTAGCCCAGCAAGCGGACGGCGAGCTTCAAGCCCAGGAAGAAGTTCCCTCGGCCTAATGGCTTTGGGCGCAACTTGCATTCAAAAACTCAATCGTTCACTTGATTCTGCAATTCACTATGTTCTTCATCGATGTAAGAGCCGAGATAATCATTCTCGAGATTCGTTTGTGTTTCGAAAGAAGTACACATCCCCTAATGAACTCTACAGATCGGGTGCGAGGGGCGGGCTATCAAGTTACAATCATAGGCGTTTTATGCACCAGGATTCGTAAGTCACCCGACAGGTGCATGAGTGCGCATGCCGGGGACGGGAGGGAGACCCGCAGGTAGGGGGCCTTGGAACCCTAGCTGTGCATCACCCCCGAGTGTTCAAACATGTTCGCGGGTCGTTCTACTTTGTATGTTTTGATAATGATCATTCTGCATATTCACCTACGTAAACCTTTTTACGACTTCTCATTCCTCTAAATGATAAGGTTGAATGGAATTCTCGCGACATCGCGGGCAGCGAATCACCCATGTCACCGCGATTTGAATATATCAGTGGATCATTCAATTTATTCCGCAATGGGCAGTATGTACATAGGGAAAGAACGTAATCAAACACAATTTCGCTTGCACAAATGAGTTTCAAATATAAAAATAATAGTTTTCAACAAAAATATTTTTATATATGTCAAAAAAAAATTTGAAAATAAATTAAATAGAAAAAATAATTAAAAAATCACCGAACACAATTCCGCTTTCACAAATGAGTTTCAAACGTCTATAAGAATAGTTTTCAATAAAAAATTAATTTTTTTATATGACAAAATTTTCTGAAAAATAATTAAATAGGAAAAATTAAAAACAAATATGAAAATCCCCACAAAACACAATTCCGCTTGCACAAATGAGTTCGAAATATAAAAAACAATAGTTTTAAAAAATTAATTATTTTAACAGATGTCGAAATTTTCCAAAAAAGATATTAAATAGTAAATAAAATAAAATAAACTTTAGAAAAACCCACCAAACACAATTCCTCTTGGACATATAAGTTTTAAATTTTTTAAAAAGGTAGTTTTCAATAAAATATTTTTATTTTTTTACATATCGAAATTATCTTTAAAAAAATAATTAAATAGGAAAAAAATATAAAAACTGCCAAACACAATTCCGCATTCACAAATGAGTTTCAAATGTAAAAAATAATAGTGTTTAATAAAAAAATTTGATTTTTTTATATGTCAAAACATTTCGAAAAAAATAATTAAATATAAAAAAATAAAAGAAAATATAAAAACTACCAAACACAATTCCACTTTCACCAATGAGTTTCAAATGTCAAAAATAAAAGTTTCCAATAAAAATTTTGATTTTTTTATATGTTGAAATTTTCTGAAAAAAATAATTACATATGAAAAGAAAAAAAAAACCACCAAAAAATTTTTACTTGCACAAATGACTTTAAAATATAAAAATAATAGATTTCAAAATGAAAATTTTATTTTTTAAAAGTAAAATGTTTTTGAAAAAATAACTAAAAAGGAAATTTTTAAATGAAAAATATAAAAACACCACCAAACACACTTCGGTTTGCAAAAATGACTTTCACATAACAAATATAAAAGTTTTCAATTTTTTTGTATTGAATTTTTCCTAAAAAAAAGCGATGATATCCACTAATGTCGGGTGGGTGTGAACGCCTCGGTCGATGTCGCTTGTGTGATAGATGCATGGGCCTACGCTTGTGTGTGGGCATCGGTCGATGCCACTTGGCTGATGAGCGCAAGGGCCTACCGTCCAGTGCAGGCTTTGGTCGATGCCATGTGGCTGATATGCGTAAGGGCCTGCCGATGTAGCCTTGGCGATGTGTGCATAAGCCTACCATTGTGCGCGAGCCTAAGCCGAAGTAGCTTTTTCGACGTGCATAGTGCTCTGTCGATGTCACCTAAGTAATGTATGTAGAGGCTTTGCCTTGTGCGCGAGCAACGACACATGTCACATAATCGATCTGCGTAGGGGCCTACCTTTGTATGCAAGCCTCGGTCGATGTCGCTTGGCCGATGTGTGAAGGGGCCCGTCGATGTCACTTAGGTGATGTGCGCAGGGGCCTACCATTTTGTACGGACCTCAGCCTATGTCCATAGGGGTCCGCTGATGTGTGTTGGATGAAGAGTGTAGCGGCGTGTTGTTGTGGGACTAGGCCATTGTGCGCTGGGGTCCGCCTATGTTGCTTGAGTGATGCGTGCAGGGGCTTGCCATTTTTGCTTGGACAATGCGCACAAGGGCTTACCGTTGTACATGAATCTCGATTGATATCGCTTGACTGATGTGTGCAGTGGTCCAAAAATATTACGCACGGACCTGACATTAAGCACGGGACATGACCGATGTCACATGATTGACGTACTAGGGGCCTGTCGTTGTATGCCAGCCTCGACCGATGTCTCCTGGCTTATGTGGGTAGGGGTCCGCCGATACCACCTAGGTGATACGCATAGGGGCTTACCATTGTGCATCGGCCTCAACGAATGTCACTTGAACGACGTGCACAGGGTCTACCGATGTCTCCTAAGCAATGCGCAGAGGCCTTGCCAGGGGCCTGCCATTGTGTAAAGGCCTCATCCGATATCGCTCTACCGGTATGCGCAGGTGTTCACTGATGCTTCTTGGAAGATACACGCAGGGGTCTACCATTGTGCGCGAGCCTCGATTGATATCGCTTGGCCGAAGTGCACAGCAGTCTGCCGTTACGTGCGAGCTTTAATTGTATTATTTGGGTAACGTGTGCAGGGATCTGTCGATGTTACCAACATGATGGACACTACATTAGGGCCTGACTTTGTGCGTGGGCATTGAGGGATATGGCTTGGCCGATGTACGCAGAGCCTGTCGTTGCGTCCGGGCCTCAGCTGATGTCACCTGGCCGATATGTGCAGGGGTCTACTAATGCAGCCCTTGTGATGCACGCAGGGGCATTACATTGTGCGCGGACCTTGCTCAATGTCACTTGGCAGACATCCACAAGGGTCTGAAGATGTCGCCTAAGCGATGCATGTAAGGGCGTGATCTAGTAAGCGGGCATCAGTCGATGTCAGTTTGCTGATGTGCGCAGGGGCCTACCGTTGTGGGCGTTGGGGTCTACTGATGTTACCCTAGCGATACACGCAGGGGCATGCAATTGTGCACGGGCCTCGATCGATGTCGCTTAGCCGACGTCTACAGGGGTCTGTCGATGTCGCCTAAATGATGCACGCAAGGGCCTGATCTTATGCGCGCGCATCAACCAATGTACGCAGTGCCATGCCATTGTGTTCGGGTTTTAGCAGATATTGCCTGGCAGATATGTGTAGTGTCTTGCCGTTGTGTGCAGGCCTCAGGCGATGTCGCCAGGTCTATGTGCGTAGGGGTCTATTGATGTCTCATGGGCGAGATGCGCAACGGCCTGTCGATGTCACGAGGGCTTGTAGCGATGCTTTCAAGGGGCTGCCGATGTCGCCTAGATACTGTAGAGTTCACATGTGCGTTGACTTGTTCCTACACCTCCCGACATGTCACTTTTCATTAGGATTGCACTCGTCATCCGAAAAATCCTATAATAGTGACATCATTATTTGGAACAAATTTTCCGTTGGCATATGATTACGCATTAGAAATGCACTTGACGACACGGAAATCCTCTAATTGCTAAATCGGTATTGGGTGTGAGTATCACATTCGATAAGTTATTGGTCAACATAGTTCATCACTTAGCCGCCGCAGACGTCGCATGTGCGTTGACATTTTCCTATAGGTGATGCACGTAGGGGCTTACCATTATGCATTGGCCTCAACAAATGTGACTTGAACGACGTGCGCAGCGTCTGTCGGTGTCACCTAGGCGATGCGCAGAGGCCTTGCCTGGTGCGCGGTTATCAATCAATATGCACAGGGGCCTGCCATTGTGTAAAGGCCTCATCCGATATCTCTCTACTAGTATGCGTAGGAGTTCACATATACTTCTTGGAAAATGCACGCAGGGGTTTGCCGTTGTGCGCGAGCCTCGATTGATGTCGCTTGGCCGAAGTGCACAGCGGTCTACCGTTGTGCGCAAGCATGAATGGTATTATTTGCGCGGCGTACGCAGAGATCTACCGATGTCAAAAACATGATGGACACTGCATTAGGGCCTGACCTTGTGCGCGGGCATTGAGTGATATGGCTTTGTCGATGTAAGCAGGGCCTGTCGTGGTGTGTGGGGCTCAGCCGATGTCGCCTTCCCGATGGGTGCAGTGGTCTACTAATGCCGCCCTTGTGATGCACGTAGGGGCATGACATTGTGTGCGGGCCTTGGTCGATGGCACTTGGCAGACATCCACAAAGGTCTAAAGATATCACCTAAGCGATGCATGTAAGGGCGTGTTCATATGAGTGGGCATCAGCTGATGTCACTTTACTTATGTGCGTAGGGGACTGCCGTTATGTGCGGGCATCAACCGATGAGCGCAAGGGCTTGCCGTTTCATAAGAGCCTAGGCCGATGTCGCCTGGCCGATGTCGTGGTGTGCGGGTCTCATCTGATGTCGCCTTGCCGATGGGTGCAGTGGTCTACTAATGCCGCCCTTGTGATGCACGCAGGGGCATGACATTGTGTGCGGGCCTTGGTCGATGTCACTTGGAAGACATCCACAAAGGTTTGAAGATGTCACCTAAGCGATGCATGTAAGGGCGTGATCATGTGAGTGGACATCAGTTGATGTCACTTTGCTGATGTGCGTAGGGGCCTGCCATTGTGTGCGGGCGTCAACCGATGAGCGCAGGGGCCTGCCATTCCATAAAAGCCTCGGTCGATGTCGCCTTGCCGATGTGCGTAGTGGTCTACCAATGTCGCCCTAGTGATACACGCAAGGGCATGCCATTGTGCATGAGCCTCGGCCGATGTCACTAAGCCGACATCCCCAAGGGTCTGTTGATGTCACCTAAATGATGCACGCAAGGACTTGATCTTATGCGCGGGCATACCCCAATGTGTGCAGGGGCATGCCATTGTGTGCGGGCTATAGCAGATGTTGCCTGGCAGATATGCGTAGGGTCTTGCCGTTGTGTGTGGGCCTCAGCCGATGTCGCAAGGTCTATGTGCACATGAGTCTGTCGATGTCTCCTAGGTGAGACGCGCAGCGGCCTACCGATGTCCGTGGGCTTTAAGCGATGCTTGCAAGGGGCTGCCGATGTCACCTAGATGTTGTTGAGTTCGCATGTGCGTTGACATTTTCTTACGCCTCCTGACATGTCACTTTTCATTAGGATTGCACTCGACGTCCCACAAAACCTATAATAGTGACATCATTATTTGGCACAAATTTTCCGTTGGCATATGATTAGGCATTAGAAATGCACTCGACGACACGAAAAACCTCTAATTGTTAAATCAGTATTGGGTGCGAGCATCACATTCGACAAGTTATTGGTCAACATAGTTCAACACTTAGCCGCCGCCGACGTCGCATGTGAATTGTCATCTTCCTACGGGTCGGCATGCAGACGGTGGGCACATGCATCGCTTCTAGCCCAGCAAGCGGACGGCGGGCTTCAATCCCCGGAAGAAGTGCCCTCGGTCGAATGGCTTCGGGCTCAACTTGTGTTCAAGAATTCAATGGTTCACTTGATTCTGCAATTCACAACAAGTATCGCAATTCACTATTTTCTTTATCGATGCAAGAGCCGATATATTCATTGCCGAGAGTCGTTTGTGTTTCAAAAGAAGTACACATCCCCCAATGAACTCTAGAGATCGGGCGTGAGGGGCGGTCTATCAATTTACAATCCTTAGCGTTTTATGCACCGTGATTCGTTAGTCACCTAACAGGTGCGCGACCGCGCATGCCAGGGACAGGAGGGAGACCCGCAGGAAGGGCGCCTGGGAACCCTAGTCGTGCATTGCCCCCAAGTGTTTAAACATGTTCGTGGGTCGTTCTACTTTGTATGTTTTGATAATGATCCTTCTGCATGTTCACCTACGTAAACCTTGTTATGAGTTCTCGTTCCTCTAAATGATAAGGTTCAATGGAATTCTCGTGACATCGCGGGCAGCGAATCGCTCATGTCACCGCGATCTGAACATATCACCGGATCATTCGATTGGTTCCGCAACGGGCAGTGTGTACAAAAGGCATGCATGTAATCAATCACAATTCCGCTTGCACAAATGAGTTTCAAATATAAAAATAATAGTTTTCAAAAAAAATATTTTTATATTTGTCAAAAAATAATTAATAGAAAAAAATTATTAAAAAATCACCAAACACAATTTCGCTTTCACAAATGAGTTTCAAACGTCTATAATAATAGTTTTCAATAAGAAATTGATTTTTTTATATGTCGAAATTTTCTGAAAAAATAATTAAATAGGAAAAAATAAAAACAAATATGAAAATCTCCACCAAACACAATTCCGCTTGCACAAATGAGTTCGAAATATAAAAAATAATAGTTTTAAAAAAAATAATTATTTTAATATATGTCGAAATTTTCCAAAAAAGTAATTAAATAGTAAATGAAATAACATAAACTATAAAAAACCTACCAAACACAATTTCGCTTGCACAAATAAGTTTCATATTTTTAAAAATCATAGTTTTCAATAAAAGAAATTTGACTTTTTTACATATCGAAATTTTCTGAAAAAAAAATTAAATGTGCAAAAAATAGAAAAACTGTCAAACACAATTCCGCTTTCACAAATGAGTTTCAAATGTAAAAAATAATAGTGTTTAATATAAAGATTTGATTTTTTTATTTGTCAAAAATTTTTGAAAAAAAATAATTAAAAGAAAAAATAAAATAAAATATAAAAAATTACCAAACACAATTCTGCTTTCTTCAATGAGTTTCAAATGTCGAAAATAATAGTGTTCAACAAGAAAAATTGACTTTTTTGTAAGTCAAAAATTTCCAAAAAAATAAAGAAAAATATAAAAAAAAAACCACCAAATACAATTACGCTTTCACCAATGAGTTTCAAATGTCAAAAATAAAATTTTCCAATTTTATTTAGATTTTTTATATGTCGAAACTTTCCGAAAAAAATAATTAAATAGAAAAAATAAAAGAAAATATAAAAAAACCACCAGACACAATTCCACTTTCACCAATGAGTTCCAAATGTAAAAACTAAACGTTTCCAATAAAAAAATTTGAATTTTTAATATGTTAAAATTTTCCGAAAGAAATAATCAAATAGAAAAAAATAAAAAAAATCACCAAATACAATTCCGCTTTCACCAATGAGTTTCGAATGTCAAAAATAAAAGTTTCCAATAAAAAAGTTTGATTTTTTTTTATGAAAAAATTTTCTGAATAAAATAATAAAATATGAAAAAAAAATTAAAAAATTCTACTTGCACAAATAACTTTAAAATATAAAAAAAGCATAGATTTCAAAATGAAAATTTACTTTTTTAAAAGTCAAAATTTTCTGAAAAAATAATTAAATAGGAATTTTTAAAAATATATATAAAAACACCACCAAACACACTTCGGCTTGAAAAAATGATTTTCACATAACAAAAATAAAAGTTTTCAATTTTTTTATATCAAATTTTTCCTTAAAATTAGCGATGACATCCACTAATGTTGGGTGGGCGCGAGCACCTCGGCCGATGTCGCTTGGGCTATAGGGGCATGGGTCTGTCCTTGCGCTTGGGCATCGGTCGATGCCACTTGGCTGATGAGCACAAGGGCCTACCGTCGTATGCAAGCCTTGGCCGATGTCATATGACCGATGTGCGTAGGAACCTGCCGATGTAGCCTTGGCGATGTGTGCTTAGACCTACCGTTGTGCGTGAGCCTAAGCCGTTGTAGATTTTTCAATGTGCGTAGTAATCTTCCGATGTCACCTAAGTAATGTGCGTAGAGGCTTGACCTTTTGCATTGGCATCGACACATGTCTCTTAACAGATGTGCGTAGGGGCCTGCCCTTGAATGCGGGCCTCGGTCAATGTCGCTTGGCCGATGTGTGAAGGGGTTCGCCGATGTCACTTGGGTGATGTGCGCAGGGGCCTGCCATTGTGTATGGGCCTCAGCCAATGTCCGTAGGGGTCCGCTAATGTTGTTTGGACGATGCGTGTAGGGGCGTGTTGTTGTGGGACTAGGACGTTGTGCGCTTGGGTCCGCCGATGTTGCTTGAGCGATACGTGCAAAGGCCTGTCATTTTAGCTTGGGCAATGCGCACAAGGGCGTACCATTGTACATGAACCTCGATCGAAATCGCTTGACTGATGTGTGCAGTGGTCCAAAAATATCACGTACAGACCTGACATAATGCGCGGGACATGACCGATGTCACTTGATTGATGTGCGTAGGGCCCAACCGTTGTATGTCAGCCTCGACCGATGTCGCCTGGCTGATGTGGGTAGGGGTCTGCCAATACCACCTAGGTGCTGCGTGTAGGGGCTTACCATTGTGCATCGGCCCAACAAATGTCACTTGAACGACGTGCGCAGGGTTTGTCGATGTCCCTTAATGGATGCGCACCCTCCCATTGTGTAAAGGACTCATATGATATTGCTCTATCGATATGCGCAGGGGTTCACTAATGCTTCTTAGAAGATGCACGCAGGGGTTTGCCGTTGTGCACGAGCCTCGATTGATGTCGCTTGGCCTAAGTGCACAGCAGTCTACCATTGTGCGCAAGCTTTAATGGTATTATTTGAGCGACGTGCGCAGGGATCTGCCGATGTCACCAACATGATGGACAATGCATTAGGGCCTGACCTTGTGCGCGGGCATTGAGTAATATGGCTTGGCTGATCTACGCAAGAACTGTCGTTGTGTGCGGGCCTCTGCCGATGTCGCCTGGCCAATGTGTGCTGGGGTCTTCTAATGCCGCCCTTGTGATACACGCAGGGGCATGATATTGTGCGCGGGCCTTGGTCGATTTCACTTGGCAGACATCCACAGGGGTCTGAAGATTCGCCTAAGCGATGCATGTAAGGGCGTGATCTTATAAGCAGGCATCAGCCGATGTAACTTTGCTGATTGCGCAGGGGCCTGCCGTTGTGTGTGGGCGTCAATCGATGTGCGCAGGGGCGTACCGTTCTGTATGGGCCTTGGCCGATGTCACCTGGCCGATGTGATTCTTTATTTCGCACAAAATTTCCGTTGGCATATGATTAGGCATTAGAAATGCACTCGACGACATGGAAAACCTCAAATTTCTAAATCGGTATTGGGTGCGAGCATCGCATTCGACAAGTTATTTGTCAACATAGTTCAACACATAGCCATCGCCGACGTCGCATGAGCGTTGACATCTTTTTATGGGTCGACATGCAAACGGTGGGCGCATGCGCCGATTCTAGCCAAGCAAGCGGACGGCGGGATTCAAGCCGAGGAAGAAGTGCCCTCGGCCAAATGGCATCGGGCACAACTTTCGTTCAGAAACTCAATGGTTCACTTGATTCAGCAATTCACAGCAAGTATCGCAATTCACTATGTTCTTCATCAATGCAAGATCCGAGATATTCATTACAGAGAGTCGTTTGTGTTTCAAAAGAAGTACACATCCCCCAATGAACTCTACAGATCGGGTGCGAGAGGCGGGCTATCAATTTATAATCCTTGGCGTTTTATGCACCAGGTTTCGTTAGTCGCCCGACAGATGCGCAAGGGCGCACGCCGGGGATGGGAGGGAGACCCGCAGGCAAGGGGCCTGGGAACCCTAACCGTGCATCGCCCCCGAGTGTTCAAACATGTTCGCGGGTCGTTCTACTTTGTAATTTTTTATAATGATCCGTCTGCATGTTTACCTATGTAAACCTTGTTACGATTTCTCGTTCCTCTAAATGATAAGGTTCAATGGAATTCTCTCGACATCGCAGGTAGATAATCGCCCATGTCACCGCGATCTGAACATATCACCGAATCATTCGATTGGTTCCACAACGGGCAGTGTGTACAAAGGGCAGGGACATAGTCAAACACAATTCCGCTTGTACAAATGAGTTTCAAATATAAAAATAATAGTTTTCAAAAAAATATTTTTATAGATGTCGAAATTTTTTTTGGAAAAATAATTAAAAAATGACCAATCACAATTCTGCTTTCACAAATGAGTTTCAAACGTCTAAAATAATACTTTTCAATAAAAAAATTGATTTTTTTATATGTCGTAATTTACTGAAAAAATAATTAAATAGGAAAAAATAAAAACAAATATGAAAAACCCCACTACTCACAATTCCACTTGCTCAAATGAGTTCGAAATATAAAAAGTAATAGTTTAAAAAATATAATTATTTTAATATATGTCAAAATTTTACAGAAAAGTAATTAAATATTAAATGAAATAAAATAAATTATAAAAAATCCACCAAACACAATTCCGCTTGCTCAAATGGATTTCAAATGTTAAAAAATAATAGTTTTCAATAAATTTTTTTTAATTATTTTACATAACAAAATTTTCTATAAAAAAAAAATAAAATAGGATTAAAATCACAATTCCGCTTTAACAAATGAGTTTCAAACGTAAAAGATAATAGTGTTTAATAAGAAAATTTGATTTTTTTTATATGTCAAAATTTTTTGAAAAAAAAAAATTAACAGCAGAAAATAAAAGAAAATATAAAACAACACCAAACAAAACTCCGCTTTCACCAATGAGTTTCAAATGTCACAAATAAAAGTGTTTAATAGGAAAATTTGATTTTTTTGTATGTCGAAATTTTCAGAAAAAATAATTAAATTCAAAAAAATATTAAAAAATCACCAAATACAATTCCTCTTTCACCAATGAGTTTCAAATGTCAAAAATAAAAGTTTCCAATAATAAATTTTGATTTTTTTATATGTGGAAATTTTTTGAAAAAATAATCAAATAGAAAAAATAAAAAAAAATAAAAAAAAACTGTCAAACACAATTTCGCTTTCACCAACGAGTTTCAAATGTCAAAAATAAAAGTTTCCAATAAAAATATTTGATTTTTTTATATGTCGAAATTTTCTAAAAAAAAAAAAAAAACCACCAAAAAAATTTCACTTGTAGCAAATGTCTTTAAAATATAAAAAATAATAGATTTCAAAACGAAAAAAATATATTTTTAAAAGTCAAATTTTTTTGAAAAAAATAATTAAATAAGAATTTAAAAAATATATATAAAAACACCACCAAACACACTTCGGTTTGCAAAAATGACTTTCACAATACGAAAATAAAAGTTTTCAATTTTTTTTGTATCGAATTTTTCCTAAAAATAATCGATGACATCCACTAGTGTCGGGTGGGCGCGAGTGCCTCGGCCGATGTTGCTTGGGCGATAGGGGCATGGGCCTACGCTTGTGCGTGGGCATCGGTCGATGTCACTTGGCTGATAAGCGCAAGGGCCTACCGTCGTGTGCATGCCTTGGACGATGTCATATGTTCGATATGCGTAGCGCCCTGCCGATGTAGTGTTGGCAATGTGTGCATAGGCCTACCGTTGTGCGTGAGCCTAAGTCGTTGTGGCTTTTATGACGTGCGTAGTGCTCTGCCAATGTCACCTACGTAATGTGCGTAGAGGCTTGGCCTTGTGCGCGGGCATAGACACATGTCGCTTAACCGATGTGCGAAAGGGCCTGCCCTTGTATGCGGGCCTCGATCAATGTCACTTGGTCAATGTGTGAAAGGGTCCAACGATGTCTTATGGGTGATATGCGCAGGGGACTGCCATTGTGTACGAGCCTCAGCATATGTCCGTAGGGGTCCGCTGATGTTGGTTGGATGATGCGTGTAGGGGCATGCTGTTCTGGGAGTAGGACGTTGTGCGCTGGGGTCCGCCGATGTTGCTTGAGCGATGCGTGTAGGGGCCGGCCATTTTTGCTTGGGCAATGTGCACAAGGGCGTACCATTGTACATGAACCTCGATCGATATCGCTTGGCTGATGTGTGTAGCGGTCCACAAATATCACGCACGGATCTGACATTATGCATGGGACATGACCGATGTCAGTTGACTTATGTGCCTAGGCGCCTGCCGTTGTATGCCCGCCTCGACCCATGTCGCCTGGACAATGTGGGTAAGGGTCCGCCGATACCACCCATGTTATGTGCGTAGGGGCTTACCATTGTGCATCGGCCTCAACAAATGATACTTGAACGACGTGCGCACGGTCTGTCGATGTCACCTAAGCGATGCGCAGAGGCCTTGCCTTGTGCACGGTTATCAATTATTGTGCGTAAGGACTGCCGTTGTGTAAAGGCCTCATCCGATATTGCTCTACCGGTATGCGCAGGGGTTTACTGATGCTTCTTGGAAGATGCACGCAGGGGTCTACCGTTGTAAGCGAGCCTTGATTGATGTCGCTTGGTCGAAGTGCACCGCGGTCTACCATTGTGCGTGAGCTTTAATGGTATTATTTGGACGACGTGCGCAGGGATCTGCCAATGTCACCAACATGAAAGAAACTGCATTAGGGCCTAACCTTGTGCGCGAGCATTGAGTGATATGGCTTTGCCGATGTACGCAGGGCCTGTCGTTGTTTGCGAGCCTCTGCCGAGTTGCCCGACCGATGTATACAGGGGTCTACTAATGCCGCCCTTGTGATGCACACAGGGGCATGACATTGTCACGGACCTTGGTCGATGTCCCTTGGCAGACATCCACAGGGGTCTGAAGATGTCGCCTAACCGATGCATGTAAGCGTGTAATCTTGTAAGCTAGCATTAGCCGATGTCACTTTGCTGATGTGCGCAGGGGCCTGCCATTTTTTGCAGTCGTCAACCTATGTGCGCTTGGGCCTGCCTTTCGGTATGGGCCTCGGCCAATGTCACCTGCTCGATGTGCGTAAGGGTCTACCAATGTCGCCCTAGCGATACACTCTGGGGCATGACATTGTGCGTTGGCCTCGATCGATGTCGCTTAGTAAGGTCCATAGGGGTCTGTTGCCTAAATGATGCAGGCAAGGGCCTGATCTTATGCGCGGGCATTAACCAATGTGCGCAGGGGTATGCCATTTTGTGCGGGCTTTAGCCGATGTTGCCTGGCAGATAAGCGTAGGGTCTTGCCGTTTGTGCGGGCCTCAGCTAATGTTCCCAGGTCTTTGTGCGTAGAGGTCTATCGATGTCTCTTGGGCGAGATGCGCAGCGGCCTAGCGATGTCACATGGGCTTTAAGCGATGCTTGCAAGGGGCTGCCGATGTCACCTAGAAGCTGCTAAGTACGCATGTGCGTTGACATGTTCTACGCCTCCCGACAAGTGACTTTTCATAAGGATTGCACTCAACATCCAAAAGGACCTATAATAGTTACATCATTATTTGTCACAAACTTTCCGTTGGCATATGATTAGGCATTAGAAATGCACTCGATGACATGGAAAACCTCTAATTGCTAAATCAATATTGGGTGGGAGCATGACATTCGACAAGTTATTAGTCAACATAGTTCAACACTTAGCCTCCACCGACGTCGCATGTGCATTGACATCTTCCTACGGGCCGGCATGCAGACGGCGGGCGCATGCGTCGCTTCTAGCCCAGAAAGTGGGTGGCGGGCTTCAAGCCCAGGAAGAAGTTCCCTCGGCCTAATGGCTTCGGGCGCAACCTGCGTTCAAAAACTCCATGGTTCACTTGATTATGAAATTCACAGCAAGTATCCCAATTCACTATCGTTTTCATTGGTGCAAGAGCTGAGATATTCATTTTCGAGAATCGTTTGTGTTTCAAAAGAAGTACACATCCCCCAATGAACTCTACAGATCTGGTGTGAGGGGCGGGCTACCAATTTACAATTCTTGGCGTTTTATGCACTAGGATTCGTTAGTCGTCCGACTGGTGCGCGAGCACGCACGCCGGGGATGGGAGGCAGACCCGCAGGCAGGGGGCCAAGGAATCCTAGCTGTACATCACCCCCGAGTGTTCAAACATGTTCGCGGGTCGTTCTACTTTGTATGTTTTGATAATGATCCTTCTGCATGTTCACCTACGTAAACATTCTTATGACTTCTCATTTCTCTAAATGATAAGGTTCAATGGAATTCTCGCGACATCGCGGGCAGTAAATCGCCCATGTCACCACGATATGAACATATCACCGGATCATTCGATTGGTTCCGCAATGGGCAGTGTGTACAAAGGGCAGGGACGTAGTCAAACACAATTCCGCTTGCACAAATGAGTTTCAAATATAAAAATAATAGATTTTTAAAAAATAATTATTTTAATATATGTCGAAATTTTTCAAAAAAGTAATTAAATAGTATATGAAATAAAATAAACTATAAGAAAAACCTACCAAACACAATTCCGCTTGCACAAATGAGTTTCAAATGTTAAAAAATAATAGTTTTCAATAAAAAAATTTGATTTTTTTACACATCGAAATTTTCTGGAAAAAAATAATTATTTAGGAAAAAAATATAAAACCACCAAACACAATCTCCTTGCACAAATGAGTTTCAAATGTTAAAAAATGATAGTTTTCAATAAAAAAAATTGAATTTTTTACAGATCGAATTTTTTTGAAAAAAATAATTAAATAGAAAAAAATATAAAAACTGCCAAACACAATTCCGCTTTTACAAATGAGTTTCAAATATAAAAAATAATAGTATTTAATAAAAAAATTTGATTTTTTTATATGTCGAAATTTTCCGAAAAAATAATTAAATAGAAAAGAATAAAAGAAGATATAAAAAACCACCAAACAATATTCCGCTTTCATCAATTAGTTTCAAATGTCAAAAATAATAGTGTTCAGCAAGAAAATTTGATTTTTTTTGTATGTCGAAATTTTCTGAAAAAATAATTAAATAGAAAAAAATAAAAGAAAATTTAAAAAACCACCAAATACAATTCCTCCTTCACCAATAAGTTTCAAATGTAAAAAATAAAAGTTTCCAATAAAAAATTTTGATTTTTTATATGGTGATATTTTCTGAAAAAATAATTAAATAGAAAAAAATAAAAGAAAATATAAAAAAACCCACCAAATTAAATTCCGCTTTCACAAATGAGTTTCAAATGTAAAAAATAAAAGTTTTCAATAAATATATTTGATTTTTATATATGTCGAAATTTTCTGAAAAATATAATCAAATAGAAAAAATAAAAAAAACATAAAAAAAAACCACCAAACTCAATTCCGCTTTCACCAATAAGTTTCAAATGTCAAAAATAAAATATTTCAACAAAAAAATATGATTTTTTTATATGTCAAAATTTTTCGAAAAAATTAATTAAATATGAAAAAAATAAAAAAAAACCACCAAAATTGTTTTTTACTTGCATTAATCAATTTAAAATTTTAAAACTAATAGATTTCGAAACGAAAAATTTATTATTTTAAAAGTCTAAATTTTCTGAAAAAAATAATGAAATAGGAATTTTCTTTAAAAAATATTAAAACACCACCAAACACACTATGACTTGAAAAAATGACTCACATAACAAAATAAATGTTTTCAATTTTTTTGTATCGAATATTTCCTAAAAAGAAGCGATGACATCCACTAATGTCGAGTGGGCGCGAGCGCCTCGGCCGATGTCACCTAAGCAATAGAGGCATGGGCATGCGCTTGTGCGTGGGCATCAGTCGATGTCACTTGGCTGATAAGTGCAAGGGCCTACCGTTGTGTGCAGCCCTTGGCTAATGTCATATGGCCGATGTGCGTAGGGGCCTACCGATGTAGCATTGGCTATGTGTGCATAGGCCTACCGTTGTGCGTGAGCCTAAGCCGTTGTAGCTTTTTCCACATGCATAGTGCACTGCCGATGTCATCTAAGTGATGTGCGCAGAGGCTTGGCCTTGTGCGCGGGCATCGACACATGTCGCTTAACTAGTGTGCGCAGGGGCCTGCCCTTGTATGCGGGTCTCGGTCGATGTCGCTTGGCCGATGTGTGAAGGGGTCCGTCGATGACACTTGGGTGATGTGCGCAGGGGCCTGCCATTGTCTACGGGCCTCAGCCTATGTCCGTAGGGGTCTTCTGATGTTGGTTGGATGATGCGTGTACCGTCATGCTGTTGTGGGACTAGGTCGTTGTGCGCTGGGGTCGGCCGATGTTGCTTGAGCGATGCGTGTAGGAACCTTCCATTTTTGCTTGGGCAATGCGCACAAGGGTGTACCATTGTACATGAACCTCGATCGATATCGCTTGACTGATGTGTGCAGTAGTCGTTAAATATCACGCACGGACCTGACATTATGCGCGGGACATGACCGATGTCACTTGACTGACGTGCGTAGGGGTCTGCCATTGTACGTCGGACTCGACCGATGTCACCTGGCCGATGTGGGTAGGGGTCCGTCAATACCACCTAGGTGATACGCGTAGGGGCTTACCATTGTGCATCGACTTCAACAAATGTCACTTGAACGACGTGCACAGGGTCTGTCGATGTCACCAAAGTGATGCGCAGAGGCCTTGCCTTGTGCGCGGTTATCAATCAATGTGTGCAGAGGCCTGTTATTGTGTAAAGGCGTCATCCATATATTGCTCTATCGGTATGCGCTCTGATGCTTCTTGGAAGATGCACACAGGGATATGCCGTTGTGCGCGAGCCTCGATTGATGTCTCTTGGCCGAAATGCAAAGCGATCTGCCGTTGTACGCGAACTTTAATGGTATTATTTGGGTGACGTGCGCAGGGATCTACTGATGTCACCAACATGATGGACACTGCATTAGGGCCTGACCTTGTGCATGGGCATTGAGTGATATGGCTTGGCCGATGAACGCAGGGCCTGTCGTTGTGTGCGAGCCTCAGCTGATGTCGCCTAGCCGATGTGTGCAGGGGTCTATTAATGCGCCCTTGTGATGCACGCAGGGGCGTGACATTGTGCGCGGGCCTTGGTCGATGTCACTTGGCTGACATCCATAGGGGTCTGAAGATGTTTCCTAAGCGATGCATGTAAGGGCTAGATCTTGTGAGCGGGCATCAGCCGATGTCACTTTGTTGATGTGCACAGGGGCCTGCCGTTCTGTGGAGGCCTCATCCGATGTCGCTTAGCCGACGTCCACAGGGGTCTGTCGATGTCTCCTAAATGATACATGCAAGGGCCTGATCTTATGTGCGGGAATCATTCAATTTGCGTAGATGCATGCCATTGTGTGTGGGCTTTAGCTGATGTTGCCTGGCAGATATGCGTAAGGTCTTGCCGTTGTGTGCGGGCCTCAGTCGATGTTTCCAGGTCTATGTGAGTAGGGGTCAGTCGATGTCTCCTGGGCGAGACGCGCAGCGGCCTGTCGATGTCACGTGGGCTTTAAGTGATGCTTGCAAGGGGCTGCCGATGTCACCTACCCCCCCTGAACTGTTTAAAATTGAAATTATTATACCCTTTAAAAGTCACAACCACATTTATGTTGATGGGTGAAACTCACGCGTTTGACACGTGGAAATTCCATTAAAAAAAGCATTTCTTCAATTTTTTTCATTATGCTTTACTCTTTTCTTCTATTTTTTCACCATCTCTACAAATTCAAAAATATTTTCACCATTTTCACTATTACCATAATCACCAAAGGTCTACCAATCACCACAATTTCTCATCCATTAGTCGATTTAGTGTATATCATTTCTATCAATGTTGACTTGCTACAACAGAAATCTCAAGAAAAAAGAGAAGCCGACGAAGTGTTCCACATCATCGTCATCGTTGGCAGCGATCGGAGAAAAGTTGAATCTGGCAGCCGACCATGTGAACAGATCGAGTTAGGACTCTTGATGGTACAAACCAACACTCCATTGTTGTTTTCAATTGTGATAGCCAAAAGCATTTTCATTCTCAAAATCAAATCTGGGTTTCACCAAAAATTTAAAATTCTTTGTGGGTTTGGATTAAATTACAAAATTGGAGCTCCGAAGAACCAAAATAAGAATTTGCCAATCGAATTGACCTGTGGGTTGGCACGAAAAAGGATGATCAACAACTCTAATAATATCGATAAAGTGTTGATTTCAAAATTTCCTAAATCCATACACAAATTAGAATCAAGAGGAACACTGAAATTCTATGGTAAATTTGTGGACATAGTAATGGCAGCAGCGACTTAAGAATGGTAGGAGATGGAAAGATCTGGCCATGAAGAAGAAGAAGAAAGTTTCTATGAAGAAGAAAGAAAAGAAATAAAGAAAAAAAATAAAAGATATATACATACTAAAAATAAAAATAAAATTTTAATATTTATTTTCGCTGCTCACTCTCTCAGGGACAGTGAAATACACTCACTTCGCCATATAAGCATTTAGAGAGATGATAATTTCAGTTTTAAACAGTTCAGGGGGGTGATAGGACCCCCATAAAGTTTAAGTGTGTAGTTGGGAATCCGATAATAGATTGAGGAGGCATGTGACCATTTTCTCATTAAATTATATTAATTCATCTTGTTTAACTTTTAGTCAAATTCACTCATTATTTCGATTTGGCTATGTTTTGGGATTACTATCGACTATAATTGTAACTCATATAGCCCCATTTCAATTACAATTGTAGCCACCTTTTCTCGACCTCCCTTCAAACCCATTTAAGGTCAAATTGTGACCCCTTTTGCTTCACTCAAATTCAAGCTATCCAATTCCAACATTACATTCACCAGCCCACATTCCTTTCATCCAATTTTCGGCCCAATCCAACCCAGACCCGGCCCAACTCATCCAACTCCAACAACAACGTTAACATCAACATCAATGGCTAACGGCAGCGCAGCATAGACGTCGAAATAGATGGCAACATCAACCATTCCAACAGCAAATCCCACACGACATGAGTACGAAATCAGTTCACAGCAAACACCGACAGTCCTTCTGCTTGTCTTCTTCCTCTTTGTTCCTCGATAATCCATACCTTCTGAAATTCGCAGAAAAGCAAACGGCGAAGAACAGCCTTTCGCCGTCTTCCCAGAATCGCGCCTCAATAGCACTGCAATACAGCTCGAAGCAGTCTGAAATTTGTCCTTGGCTGCTCAAGATTGAGCCACGTCAAGCCTCGAGTACGCTCGAATTCATCTAAGCTGTCCTCCTTGCCCCCATAGCCGTTTGAATTTGCCGAAAAGTGGCGAAAACTTTGGCTTTTCTTGGTCTTTGGGGTCAGAATTTGAATAGGGATTTCCAATTTGGCCCTCAATTCTTATCCCAATTTTACCCTTTTCCCCCCAAATTATGAACCCTATTTTCGCCTGTATAAAGCCCTGCTTATTCACTGTTCAGGGTTGGAAATTCTTGGTTGGGGTTTTTTGGATAGTGATAGCTAAAGAGTTCCCTCTTTAACATAGAAATAGTTTTCGAATTCGAAACTCGAAGGAGGTTACTGTTCTGATAATTTCTGCTTGGATTTTGGTTTGTTGCTTGGGTCCTAGTTTGTGTGTTAGAAGAATCGTGGAAGGTTTCTCTGTTCGTTGCTGTCCCAGTTTGCTGCCTCAAGAAAGGTAATTTCATCTTTTTCTTGTATCTCGATTTCAATATGGTCTGTTGCTTGTTCTAAATTGATGTAAGTTCTGTTATTTGAAAGTGTTTGGTTCTTTTGTTTAGTTCTTATTTTAGTGTCGTTTTCATGTGGGTCTCAGAGTCTTAGGCGTGAATCGATCTTCAGTGAAGTGTTTTTCGATGTTACATGTTGCTAGTTGGAGTCACTGACTCGATTTTGATTCAATAAAGGCTAATTAAATCTCTATTCTATTCTTGCTCGAAATGGTCTGCTGTTCGTTCGAGTTTCAACTTCGAGAATACTAGTTGCAATAGTTCTGTTTTTCACTGTTCGCTTGTGCTTTTGTTGTCTTCTCGAGTTTGTTTTGATTTATCATTGTAGATTCTCACCCATGCTAGCTTAATCTCGTAGTATGTATCTGTGTTTTGATCGACTCGAACACTGTCCATGTCCCTTTGTGTTTCAGCTCATGATATCGTGTTTGTAATTCACCTTGGTCTTGTTCCGACTTGGCTTATAGGCTTGTTGATAGTTTGTTTCTAAATATGTGTCTAATCTTTTATGTGTTGGAACTGTTTTGGTTCAAAAATGTTATTAATAATCTGTTTGCTTCCTCTTCTTTCCAAATAATATGTTCTTAGTACATCCTTTCGTACATCTTCTAATTTAGTTGTTCTGATGCATGACCTCTCTGTTTCTGTATGTACTTGCCAAGCCTTAGTTGTTTTCTTTTTCTCCTCCTCAAATGACTTATGTTAATCTCGTCTTGATTGGTTAAGAGTTGTAGATTCGTTCTGAATCTCTAAATCCAGTTTGCCTGTTTCCTGAGTCTGATTGGGGAGGTGTGATTACAGCTTTGATAAAGTATGATGTTTTATCTTAAGGGGTCATTTTTAGCTCTTAATATCCTGTTTCTGGCTCTTTGTTTTTTAAGCTAAAATTGATCTTTATGTTTAATATAATTGTATTCTTCTTTTTTGTATAGCATAGTCATTATTGAATACGGATTTTGTTCTCAAAACTCTATGTCCAGCTACTGCATTTCATATAGCATGAATGAATTTGAAAAAAGTTTTATTAACGTTTCTTAGCATGATTTCCAGATTTTGCGTCCCCTGGTCATGTTGTTCTCTAAAAGGGCTTAAAGTTAATAGTATGAACTGTCCAATGATGCTAGTATTTAGGTGTATCCTTGTTAGAATCTAAGTCATGGGTGCTCACTTCTTTTGATATATTTTTTTGAAAAGCTTACCTCCAAATGGTTTTCTTTGTTAAATCTTATGTATTCTATTTGTTCCTTTTCATATTATCGTTCAAAAGGCAGCATGTTTCTTTTCTTATATCTCCTCTTGTTTTATTCAATTAAGCTACTGTTTGTAGTTCAATTAGTGATTTAATTGAATTTTGTTTGTGATCACTACCTACAGTTTACTTAAGGAAAGAGTTGAGGCTTTGGTTGATTATTTCTAAGGCATCTGTTGTGATATCATTTAAGTTTGAAATCGTTTGTGTATTGGATTTTGACATGTCCTTTTATTGTTTGGGAAGTTGACCTAAGATAGCATGTGACTTGAATTAAGTAGTTGATAGCCATATTTTGGACTTTTATAGCATAAATGCTCACTGTTTCTTGTGAATATTACCACTTGGTTTTCCTAGTTTGATATTATAGAACAATAATCATCTCATCTTCACTACTTGAGGGTACTGTACGTTTTAAGTGAAACTCTCTAGGAGTGTTATCTTGTTCGTATGTGCGTATGTCTTATTTGCCTTGGCTAATTCAAGTGATTGAATGATAGCTTCATTTTATTTTTACTTTTTGTTCCCTTTCACTAAGTTCATTATTTCATTCTATGTTACTTTCCTTTAGCTATTTTGTTCTTTTTTTTGTGTGTCATGTGAATTCTGCCCCGAGCCCCACGGGCTCTTATTCTCCCCTTTGCATTTTCCGAGTTGGGCCATAGAGGCCCAAACCCATCTTTTATCGAGTCAGCCACCAAATAAAATTGATGAACAGGTCCCCCGGAATTGAAATACAGGTCTTGGAAGCAGGAAAAGGCTGATACATGCTGATATACACTGATATACATCATGTTTATACAAAAACGGGATTTTGAGCCATAGGTCAAAATACAGCAAACGCAGGGCCAAAAATTGAATTACAGGTTGCAGGAGTTGAAGTGGGTTGTATACATTCGGTGTACAGTCCAATATACAGAAAAAAGGCCAGAATGCGGCCCATATATAGCGATATACACTTGGTGTATACACAGCGGTTTAGGAGCGAAAACGGGCCCAAAAGGCCATGAAGGCAGCAGCTCTCTTCTCTTTTATTATTTGGGCCAAAGCCAATATTTTTGTATATTTTGTTAGATTAAGACAGGTACAAGTAGGCCAAAGGCCCAAATCAGATTAGGTCCATGTACTGGCCCAGACGGACAGGATCCAGACTTGGGCCCAAAATCAATTCATCCCTTATTTATTGTTTATATTTAAATGTTATTTGTTTATTTGATAATCAATTTTAAAGTTAAAACTTAATTCATAATTACCAAAAGATGCCCATTTTGAATTTACAATTCCTATTCAACCGTTTTCTAAAATGCTTTAAACTATTTTCTTAGTCATTTTTAGACAAACAATGTCCCTCTCCCTTGAAGAATTTTGTTTAAGAAATTTTTTTTGATATTTGTTCTAAATTTGTAACTTTAAAACTAATGTTTCAAAGTTAGCCAATATTTTCAAGTTGTCAGTCAATCACAAGTTAGCGGCCATTTCGAGTGCTTAACATCTTCTTGAAATGTACATTGAACCCTCGAACCCCCCTTGGTTATTTAAATTGATTTTCTGTTTTAAATAATTTTGAAATTAGAGTTTTCTTAATTTTTTTTTTCTAAAGTTAAGTGGTGACTCTCTTTAATTAAACTAAAATAAATTAATTAAACTAAAATAAATAAAACAACGGGCACATGCGTCACTTCTAGCTCGGCGAGTGGACGGCGGGCTTCAAGCCCAGGAAAAAGTGCCCTCAGCCTAATGGCTTCGTGCGCAACTTGCGTTCAAAAACTCAATGGTTCACTTGATTTTGCAATTCACAATAAGTATCGCAATTCATTATGTTCATCATCGATGCAAGAGCTGAGATATTAATTGCCAAGAGTTGTTTGTGTTTCAAAAGAAGTACACATCCCCCAATGAACTCTGCAGATCGGGTGCGAGCGGTAAGCTATCAATTACAATCCTTGGGGTTTTATGCACTAGGATTTGTTAGTCACCCAATAGGTGCGCGAGCGCGCACGTCGGGGACTGGAGGTAGACCCGCAGGCAGGGGGCCTCGGAACCCTAGCCATGAATCGCCCCCTAGTATTTAAACATGTTCGTGGGTTGTTCTACTTTGTATGTTTTGATAATGTTCCTTCTGCCTGTTCACCTACGTAAACCATGTTACGACTTCTCATTCTTCTAAATGATAAGGTTCAATGGAATTCTTGCGACATCGCGGGCAGCGAATCGCCCATGTCACTGCAATCTAAACATATAACCGGATCATTCGATTGGTTCCGCAACGGCCAGTGTGTACAAAGGGCAGAGACGTAGTCAAACACAATTTCGCTTGCACAAATGAGTTTCAAATATAAAAATAATAGTTTTCAAAAAAATATTTTTATATGTGTCGAAAAAAATTAAATAGAATAAATAATAAAAAAACCAGCAAGCACAATTTTGCAAACACAAATAAGTTTCAAACGGCTAAAAATATAGTTTTTAATAAACAAATTGATTTTTTTAAATGTCGAAATTTTCTGAAATAATAATTAAATAGGAAAAAATAAAAACAAATATGAAAAACCCCACCAAACACAATTTCTCTTGCACAAATGAGTTCGAAATATAAAAAATAATAGTTTTTAAAAAATAATTATTTTAATATATGTCAAAATTTTCCAAAAAAATTATTAAATACTAAATGAAAGAGAATAAACTATAAAAAAAACCCACCAAACACATATGTCAAAATTTTCCAAAAAAATTATTAAATACTAAATGAAAGAGAATAAACTATAAAAAAAAACCCATCAAACACAATTCCGCTAGCAAAAATGAGTTTCAAATGTTAAACAATGATAGTTTTCAATATAATTTTTTGATATTTTTACATATCGAAATTTTCTGAAAAAAATATAAAAACTGCCAAACACAATTCCGCTTTCACAAATGAGTTTCAAATGTAAAAAATTATAGTGTTTAGTAAAAAAAAATTGATTTTTTTACAGGTCAAAATTTTTCAAAAAAAATAATTAAATAGAAAAAAATAAAAGAAAATATAAAAAACCACCAAACACAATTCCACTTTCACCAATGAGTTTCAAATGTCAAAAATAAAAGGGTTCAATAAGAAAAATTGATTTTTTTGTATGTCAAAATTTTCTGAAAAAACAAATACATAGAAAAAAATAAAAGAAAATATAGAATAACCACCAAATACAATTATGCTTCCACCAATGTGTTTCGAATGTCAAAAATAAAAGTTTCCAATAAAAAAATTGATTTTTTATACGTCGAAATTTTCCGAAAAAAATAATTAAATAGAAAAAAAAAACATAGAAAAACCACCAAACACAATTCTGCATTCCGCTTTCACCAATGAGTTTCAAATGTCAAAAATAAAAGTTTCCAATAATGATTTTTTTATATGTCGAAATTTTCCAAAAACAAAATTAAATATGAAAAAAATTTAAAAAGAATAAAAAAACCACAATTTTTTTTTACTTGCACAAATGAATTTAAAACATAAAAAACAATAGATTTCAAAACGAAAAATTTATTTTTTAAAAAGTGAAAATTTTCTGAAAAAAATAATTAAATAGGAATTGTTTTTAAAAAAAATATAAAAACACTAACAAACACACTTCACCTTTCAAAAATGACTTTCACATAATAAAAATAAAACTTTTCAATTTTTTTTGTATCAAATTTTTCCTAAAAATAAGTGATGACATTCACTAATGTCGGGTGGGCGCGAGTGCCTCGGCTGATGTCGCCTGGGCGATATGTGCCTACGCTTGTGTGTGGGCATCGATCGATGTCACTTAGCTGATGATCGCAAGGGCCTATCGTCTTTTGCAAGCCTTGGCCGCTGTGAGTAGGGGCCTACGATGTAGCCTTGGCGATGTGTGCATAGGCCTACCGTTGTGCGTGAGCCTTGACCTTGTGCGCGAGCATCAACACCTTTGTGAAGGGGTCTATCGATGTCGCTTAGGTGATGTGCGCAGGGGCCTGCCATTTGTACGGGCCTCAGCCTATGTCCATAGGGGTCCGCTGATGTTGGTTGGATGATGCGTGTAGGGGCGTGCTATTATGGGACTAGGTCGTTGTGTGCTGGGGTCCGCCGATGTTGCTTGAGTGATGTATGCATGTGCCTGCCATTTTCACTTGAGAAATGTGAGCATTTGTGTACCAGTGTACATGCACCTCGATCCATATCGCTTGACTGATGTATGCAGTGGTCCACAAATATCACGCACGAACCTGACATTATGCGTAGGACATGACCGATGTCACTTGACTGATGTGCATAGGGGACTGCCGTTGTATGCCGGCCTCGACCTATGGCGCCTGGCTGATGTGGGTAGGGGTCCACCAATACCACCTAGGTGATGCGCGTAGGGGCTTACCATTGTGCATCAGCCCCAACAAATGTCACTTGAACGATGTGCGCAGGGTCTGTCGATGTCACCTAAGCGATGTGCAGAGGCCTTTCCTTGTGCGCAATTATCAATCAATGTGTGCAAGGGCCTGCCATTATGTAAAGGCCTCATCCGATATCGCTCTACCGGTATGCACAAGAGTTCACTGATGCCTCTAGGAAGATGCACGTAGGGGTCTACCGTTGTGCGCGAGCCTCGATTGATGTCGCTTGGCCGAAGTGCATAGCAGTCTGCCGTTGTGCGCGAGCTTTAATGGTATTATTTGGGCGACGTGCGCAGCGATCTACCGATGTCACCAACATGATGGACACTGCATTAGGGCTTGACCTTGTGCACGGGCATTGAGTGATATGGCTTGGACGATGTACGCAAGGCCTGTTGTTGTGTGCGAGCCTCAGCCGATGTCACCTGGCCAATGTGTGTAGGGGTCTACTAATGCCTGCCTTGTGATGCATGCAGGGGCATGACACTGTTCGCGGGCCTTGGTCGATGTCATTTGGTAGACATCCACAGGGGTCTGAAGATGTCCCCTAAGCGATGCATGCAAGGGCTAATCTTGTGAGCAGGCATTAGCCGATGTCACTTTGCTGATGTGCGCAGGGGTCTGCCATTGTGTGCGGGAGTCAACCGATGTGCGCAGGGGACTGCCGTTCTGTAAGGGCCTCGGCCGATGTCGCCTGGCCGATGTGCTTAGGGGCTTACCGATGTTTCCCTAGCGATACACGCAGGGGCATGCCATTGTGAGCGAGCCTCAGCCGATGTCACTTAGCCGACGTCCACAGGGGTCTGTCGATGTCATCTAAATGATGCATGCAAGGGCCAGATCTTATGCGCAGGCATCAACCAATATGCGCAGGGGCATGCCATTGTGTGCAGGATTTAGCTGTTGTTGCCTGGCAGATATGCATAGGATCTTGCCATTGTGTGCGGGCCTCAGCCAATGTCGCTAGGTCTATGTGCGCAGTAATCTGTCGATGTCTCCTGGGCAAGATGCGCAATGGCCTGCCAATGTCACGTGGGCTTTAAGCGATGGTTGCAAGAGGCTGCCGATTTCACCTGGATGTTGCTGAGTTCGCATGTGCGTTGACATGTTCCTACGCCTCCCGACATGTAACTTTTCATTAGGATTGCACTCGACATCCCAAAAAACCTATAATATTGACATCATTATTTGGCTCAAATTTTCCGTTGGCATATTATTAGCATTAGAAATGCACTCGACGACACGAAAAACCACTTATTGCTAAATTTGTATTGGCTGCGAGCATCTCATTCGACAGGTTATTGGTCAACATAGTTCAACACTTAGTCGCCGCCGACGTCGCATGTGCATTGACATCTTCCTACGGGTCGGCATGCAGACGGCGGGCGCATGCATTGCTTCTAGCCTTGCAAGCGGACGGTGGACTTCAAGCCTAGGAAGAACTACCCTCGGCCTAATGGCTTTGGGTGCAACTTGAGTTTACAATCCTTCGCGTTTTATGCTCCAGGATTCATTAGTCGCCTGAAAGGTGCGAGAGCGCGCACGCTGGGGATTGTAGGAAGACCCTCAGGCAGGGGGCCTGGGAACTCTAGCCGTGTATCGCCCCCGAGTGTTCAAACATGTTCGCGGGTCGTTCTATTTTGTATGTTTTGATAATGATCCTTCTGCATGTTCACCTATGTAAACCTTGTTACGAATTCTCATTCTTCTAAATGATAAGTTTCAATGGAATTCTCGCGACGTCGCAGTTAGCGAATCGTCCATGTCACTGCGATCTGAACATATCACCGGATTATTCGATTGGTTCCTCAACGGCCAGTGTGTACAAAGGGAAGGGACATAGTCAAACACAATTTCGCTTGCACAAATGAGTTTCAAATGTTAAAAAATGATAGTTTTCAATAAAAAAATTTAATTGTTTTACATATCGAAATTTTTCTGAAAAAAATAATTAAATTGGAAAAAGATATAAAAACTGTCAAACACAATTTCACTCACAAATGAGTTTCAAATGTCAAAAAATAATAGTTTTTTATAAAAAAAATTAATTTTTTTATATGTCAAATTTTCCGAAAAAAATAATTAAATTGAAAAAAATATAAGAAATTTTAAAACACCACAAAACACAATTCTGCTATCTCCAATGAGTTTCAAATGTCAAAAATAATAGCGTTCAATAAGAAATTTTGATTTTTTTGTATGTTGAATGTTTTCGAAAAAATAATTAAATAAAAGAAAATATATAAAATCACCAAATACAATTCCTCTTTTACCAATGAGTTTCAAATGTCAAAAACTAAAAGTTTCCAAATAAAAATTTTGTTTTTTTATATGTCGAAAATTTTTGAAAAAAATAATTAAATAGAAAAAATAAAACAAAATATAAAAAAACTACTAAACACAATTCCGCTTTCACCGATAAGTTTCAAATGTAAAAAATAAAAGTTTCCAATAAAAATTTTGATTTTTTTATATGTCGAAATTTTATGAAAAAGATAAAAGAAAAAATATAAAAAAAATCACCAAACACAATTCCGCTTTCACCAATGAGTTTCTAATGTCAAAAATAAAAGTTTTCAATAAAAAATTTTGAATTTTTTATATGTTGAAATTTTCTAAAAAAATAATTTAATATGAAAATTTTTTAAAAAAAATAAAAAAACCACCTAAAAAATTTTACTTGCACAAATGACTTTAAAATATATATAAAAAAAGATTTCAAAACGATTTTTTTTTTAAAAAGTCAAAATTTCCCAAAAAAATAATTAAATAGGATTTTTAAAAATAAAATATATAAAAACACTACCAAACACACTTCGGCTTGCAAAAATGACTTTAACAAAATAAGAATAAAAGTTTTCAACATTTTTTTTGTATCGAATTTTTCCTAAAAATAAGCGATGACATCCACTAATGTCATGTGGGTGCAAGCGCCTCGACCGATGTCGCCTAGGCGATAGGGGCGTGGGCCTGCACTTGTGCGTGTGCATCGGTCGATGTCACTTGGATGATGAGCGCAAGGGCTTACCGTCGTGTGCAGGCCTTGGCCTATGTCATATGGCCGATGTGCGTAGGGGCCTGCCGATGTAGCCTTGGCGATGTGTGCATAGGCCTACCGTTGTGCATGAGCCTAAGCTATTGTAGCTTTTTTCGACGTGCGTAATGCTCTACCGATGTCACCTATGTAATGTGCACAGAGGTTTGGCCTTGTGCACCGGCATCGACACATGTCGCTTGACCGATGTGCACAGGGGCCTGCCCTTGTATGCGGCCTGAGTCGATGTCGCTTGGCCGATGTGTGAAAGGGTCCGTCGATGTCGCTTGGGTGATGTGCGCAGGGGCCTGCCATTGTGTACGAGCCTCAGCCTATGTCCATAGGGCTCCGCTGATGTTGGTTGGATGATGCGTGTGGGGGGTGTGCTATTGTGGAACTAGGCCGTTGTGCGCTGGGGTTCACTGATGTTGCTTGAGCGATGCGTGCAGGGGCCTGCCATTTTTGCTTGGGCAACGCGCACAAGGGCGTACCACTGTACATGAACCTCGATCGATATTGCTTGACTGATGTGTGCAGTGGTCCACAAATATCATGCCATGACCTGATATTATGCGCGGCACATGACCGATGTCACTTGACTGACGTGCGTAGGGACCTGTCGTTGTATGCTCGCCTCGACCGATGTCGCCTGGCCGATGTGGGTAGGGGTCCACCGATAACACCTAGGCGATGCACGTAGGGGCTTACCATTGTGCATCAGCCTTAACAAATGTCACTTGAACGACGTGCACTGGGTCGGCCGATGTCACCTAAGCGATACGCAGAGGCCTTACCTTGTGCGCGGTTAGTAATCAATATGCGTAGGGGCCAACCACTGTGTAAAGGCCTCATCCGATATCGCTCTACCGGAATACGCAGAGGTTCACTGATGCTTCTTGGAAGATGCACGCAGGGGTCTGCCATTGTGCGCGAGCCTCGATTGATGTCGCCTTGCCGAAGTGCACAGCGGTCTGCCATTGTACACGAGCTTTAATGGTATTATTTGGTCGACGTGCGCAGGGATCTGCCGATGTCACCAACATGATGGAAATTGCATAAAGGCCTGATTTTGCGTGCGGGCATTGATTGATATGGCTTGGCCGATGTACGCAGGGCCTGTTTTTGTGTGTGGGCCTACACCGATGTTGACTTACCAATGTGTGCAGGGGTCTACTAATGCCGCCCTTGTGATTTACGCAGAGGCATGACATTGTGTGCAGACCTTAATCGATGTCATTTGGCAGACATGCATAGGGGTTGGAAGATGTCGCCTAAGCGATGCGTGTAAGGGCGTGATCTTCTGAGCGGGCATCAGCCGATGTCACTTTGCTGATGTGTGCAGGGGCCTGCCATTGTGTGCGGGCATCAACCGATGTGCGTAGGGCCTGTCGTTCTGTACGGGCCTCAGCCGATGTCGCCTGGTCGATGTGCGTAGGGGTCTACCAATATCGCCCTAGCGATACATGCAGGGGCATGCCATTGTGCGTGTGCCTCGGCCGATGTCGCTTAGCCGACGTTCACATGGGTTTGGAAATGTCGCCTAAATGATGCACGCAAGGGCCTGATATTAGGCGGGGAATCAACCAATGTGCGCAGGGGCATGCCATTGTGTGCCGGCTTAGGCGATGTTGCCTGGAAGATTTGCATAGGGTCTTACCGTTGTGTGCGGGCCTCAGCCGATGTTGCCAGGTCTATGTGCGCAGGGGTCTATCGATGTCTCGTTGGCGAGACGCGCAGCGACCTACCAATGTCATGTGGACTTTAGGCGATGCTTGCAAGGGTTTGCCGATATCACCTGGATGCTGCTGAGTTCGCATGTGCGTTGACATGTTCCTACGCCTCCCGACAAGTCATATTTCATTAGGATTGCACTCGACATCCCAAAACACCTATAATAGTAACATCATTATTTGGCACAAAATTTTCGTTAGCATATGATTAGGCATTAGGAATGCACTCGACAAAACGGATAACCTCTAATTGCTAAATCGGTATTTTGTGCGAGCATCGCATTCGACAAGTTATTGGTCAACATAGTTCAACACTTAGCCGCCGTCGACGTCTCATGTGCATTGACATCTTCCTACGGGTCGGCATGCAAACGACGGGCGCATGCGTCGCTTCTAGCCTAGCAAGCGGATGGCGGGCTTCAAGCCCAAGAAGAAGTGCCCTTAGCCTAATGGCTACGGGCGCAACTTGCGTTCAAAAACTCAATGGGTCACTTGATTATGAAATTCACAGCAAGTATCGCAATTCACTATGTTCTTCATTGATGCAAGAGCCGAGAAATTCATTGCCGAGAGTCGTTTGTGTTTCAAAAGACATACACATCCCCCAATGAACACTACAGATCAGGTGCGAGGGGCGGGCTATCAATTTACAATCCTTGGCGTTTTATGCACCAGGATTTGTTAATGGCCCGAAAGGTGCGCGAGCGCACACGCCAGGACGGGAGGAAGACCCGCAGGCAAGGGGCCTGGGAACCCTAGCCGTGCATCGCCCTCGAGTGTTCAAGAAGGTTCGCGGGTCATTCTACTATGTATGTTTTGATAATGATCCTTTTGCATGTTCACCTACGTAAACCTTGTTACGACTTCTCATTCCTCTAAATGATAAGGTTCAATGGAATTCTCGCGACATCGCGTGCAGTGAATCGCCCATGTCACCGCGATCTGAACATATCACCGGATCATTCTATTGGTTCAGCAACGGGCAGTGTGTACAAAGGATAGGGACGTAGTCAGACACAATTTCGATTGCACAAATAAGTTTCAAATATAAAAATAATAGTTTTCAAAAAAATATTTTTATATATGTCAAAAAAATTTCGAAATAAAATTACATAGGAAAAATAATAAAAAAGCACCAAACACAATTTCGCTTTCACAAATTAATTTCAAATGTCTAAAATAATAGTTTTCAATAAAAAAATTGATTTTTTAATACGTCGAAATTTTCAGAAAAAATAATTAAATGGGAAAAAATTAAAACAAATATGAAAAACCCCACCAAACACAATTTCGCTTGCACAAATGAGTTCGAAATATAAAAAATAATAATTTTTAAAAAAATATTTATTTTAATATATGTCAAAATTTTCCAAAAAAGTAATTAAATAGTAAATAAAATAAAATAAACTATAAAAAATCCCACCAAACACAATTCCGCTTACACAAATGAGTTTCAAATGTTAAAAAATGATAGTTTTCAATAAATTTTTTTGATTTTTTTAATTATCGAATTTTTCTGAAAAAAATTATTAATTAGGAATAAAATAAAAAATTGACAAACACAATTCCGCATTCACAAATGAGTTTGTTTAATAAAAAATTTAATTTTTTTATATGTCGAAATTTTTTGAAAAAAATAATTATATTGAAAAAAATAAAAGAAAATATATAAAAACACCAAACACAATTCCTCTTACACCAATGAGTTTCAAATGTCAAAAATAATAGTGTTCAATAAGAAAATTTGAGTTTTTTGAATGTCAAAATTTTCCGAAAAAATAATTAAATAGAAAAAATTTTAAAAAAAATACAATTCCGCTTTCGCCAATGAGTTTAAAATGTAAAAAATAAAAGTTTTCAAAAAAATATTTGATTTTTTTATATGTCGAAATTTTTGAAAAAATTAATTAAATAGAAAAGAATATAAAAAAATATAGAAAACCCACCAAACACAATTCTGCTTTCACCAATGAGTTTCAAATGTAAAAAATAATAGTTTCCAATAAAAAAAATTGATTTTTTTATATGTCGAAATTTTTTGAAAAAAATAATTAAGTAGAAAAGAATAAAAGAAAATATAAAAAACCCACCAAACACAATTCTGCTTTCACCAATGAGTTTCAAACGACAAATATAATAGTTTCCAATAAAAAATTGATTTTTTTATATGTTAAAATTTTCCGAAAAAATAATCAAATAGAAAAAAATAAAAGAAAATATAAAAAAACCACGAAACACAATTTCGCTTTCACCAATGAGTTTCAAATGTCAAAAAATAAAAGTTTCCAATAAAAAAATTAATTTTTTTAAATCTCAAAATTTTTTGAAAAACAAATTAAATATGAATAAAATTTTAAAAGAATAAAAAAAACACCAAAGTTTTTTTTACTTGCACAAATGGCTTTAAAATATAAAAAATAATAGATTTCAATACAATTTTTTTTTTAAAGTCAAATTTTTCTTAAAATAATAATTAAATAGGAATTATTTTAAAAAAAATATAAAAACACCACCAAGCACACTTCGGCTTGCAAAAATGACTTTCACATAACAAAAATTAAGTTATCAATTTTTTTTGTATCGAATTTTTCCTAAAAATAAGCGATGACATCCACTAATGTAAGGTGGGCGCGAGCGCCTCGGCCGATGTCGCTTGGGCGATAGGGTCATGGGCCTGCGCTTGTGCGTGGGCATCGTTCGATGTCACTTGTCTGATGAGCGCAAGGGCCTACAGTCATGTGCAGGCCTTGGCTTATGTCATATGACCGATGTGCGTAGGGGTCTCCGATGTAGCCTTGGCGATGTATGCGTAGGCCTACCGTTGTGCGTGAGCCTAAGCCATTGTAGCTTTTTCGACGTGCGTAGTGCTCTTCCGATGTCACCTAAGTAATGTGCGCAAAGGGTTGGCCTTGTGCGAGGGCATCGACACATGTTGCTTAACCGATGTGCGCATGGGCCGTCCTTTGTATGCGGGCCTCTGTCGATGTCGCTTGGCTGATGTGTGAAGGGGTCCGTCGATGTTGCTTGGGTGATGTGCGCATGGGCTTTCCATTTTCTTCGGCCACAACATATGTCCGTAGGGGTCCGCTGATATTGCTTGGATGATGCGTGTATGGGTGTGCTGTTGTAGGACTAGGCCGTTGTGCGCTGGGGTCCGCCGATGTTGCTTGAGCGATGACTGCAGGGGCCTGCCATTTTCGCTTAGGCAATGCGCACAAGGGCGTACCATTGTACATGAGCCTCGATCAATATTGCTTGACTGATGTCTGCAGTGGACCACAAATATCACACATGGACCTGACATTATGCACGGGACATGACTGATGTCACCTGACTGACGTGCGTAGGGGCCTGCCGTTGTATGCCGGCCTCGACCGATGTCGCCTGGCGGATGTGGGTAGGGGTCCGCCGATACCACCTAGGTGATGCACATAGGGGCTTACCATTGTGCATCAGCCTCAAAGAAATTTCACTTGAACGACTTGCGCAGGGTATGCCGATGTCACCTAAGCGATGCGAAGAGGCCTTGCCTTGTGCGCGGTTATCAATCAAAGTGCGAAGGGCCCTTCCATTGTGTAAATGCCTCATCTGATATCTCTCTACCGGTATGCACAGGAGTTCACTGATGCTACTTGGAAGATGCACGCAGAGGTCTGCCATTGTGCGTGAGCCTCGATTGATGTCGCTTGCTCGAAGTGCACAGCGGTCTGCTGCTTTGAGCAAGCTTTAATGGTATTATTTGGTCGACGTCTGCAGGGATCTGCCGATGTCACCAACATGATGGAAATTACATAAAGGCCTGATTTTGCGTGCGGGCATTGATTGATATGGCTTGGCCGATGTACGCAGGGCCTGTTGTTGTGTGCGGGCCTACACCGATGTTGCCTTACCAATGTGTGCAGGGGTCTACTAATGTCGCCCTTGTGATTTACGCAGAGGCATGACATTGTGCGCGGACCTTAATCGATGTGACTTTACAAATGTGTGCAGGGGCTTGCCGTTGAGTGCGGGCGTCAACCAATGTGCGCATGGGCCTGCCGTTCTGTACGGGCCTCAGTCGATGTCGCCTTGCCGATGTGCGTATGGGTCTAGCGATACACACAGGGGCATGCCATTGTGCGCGGGCCTCGGCCGATGTCGTTTTGTCGACGTCCACATGGGTCTGTCTATGTCGCCTAAATTATGGACACAAGCGCCTGATCTTAGGCGCTGGCATCAACCAATGTGCGCAGGGGCATGCCATTGTGTGCAAGCTTTAGCCGATGTTTCCTGGCAGATATGCGTAGGTTCTTGCCATTTTGTGCGGGCCTCAGCCGATGTCGCCAGGTCTATGTGTGAAGGGGTCTTTCAATGTCTCCTAGGCGAGATGCGCAGCGGCCTGCAGATGTCACGTGGGCTTTAAGCGGTTCTTGCAAAGGGCTGCCGATGTCACCTAGATGCTGCTGAGTTCGCATGTGCGTTGACATGTTCCTACGCCTCCCGACATGTCACTTTTCATTAGGATTGCACTCGACATCCCAAAAAACCTATAATAGTGACATCAGTATTTGGCACAAATTTTCCGTTGGCATATGATAAGGCATTAGAAATGCACTCGACGAAACAGAAAACCTCTTAATCCTAAATCGGTATTGGGTGCGAGCATCGCATTTGACAAGTTATTAGTCAACACAGCTCAACACTTAGCCGCCGCCGACGTCGTATGTGCGTTGACATCTTCGTACGGCTCGGCTTGCAGACGGCAAGCGCATGCGTCGCTTCTAGCCCAACAAGCTGACGGCGGGCTTCAAGCCCAGGAAGAAGTGCTCTCGGCCTAATGGCTTCGGGCGCAACTTGCGTTCGAGAACTCAATGGTTCACTTGATTCTGTAATTCATAGCAAGTATCGCAATTCACTATGTTCTTCATCGATGCAAGAGCTGAGATATTCATTGCAAAGAATCGTTTGTGTTTCAAAATAAGTACACATCCCCGAATCAACTATACGGATCGGGTGCGAGGGGCGGACTATCAATTTACAATCCTTGGCATTTTATGCACCAGGATTCGTTAGTCGCCCGACAGGTGCGTGAGCGCACACGCTGGGGATGGGAGGGAGACCCGTAGGCAAGGGGCCTGAGAACCCTAGCCGTGCATCGCCTCCGAGTGTTCAAACATGTTCGCGGGTCATTCTACTTTGTATGTTTTGATAATGATCCATCTGCATGTTCATCTACGTAAACCTTGTCACGACTTCTCATTCCTCTAAATGATAAGGTTCAATGGAATTCTCGAGACGTCGCGGGTAGCGAATCGCCCATGTCACCACGATCTGAACATATCACCGGATCATTCGATTGGTTCCGCAACGGGCAGTGTGTACAAAGAGCAAGGACGTAGTCAAACACAATTCCGCTTGCACAAATAACTTTCAAATATAAAAATAATAGTTCTCAAAAAAAAATTACATATGTCGAATTTTTTTTTGAAAAGAAATTAAATAGAAAAAATATTTAAAAAACCACTAAACACAATTCTGCTTTCACAAATGAATTTCAAATGTCTAAAATAAAAGTTTTTAATAAAAAAATTGAATTTTTATGTCGAAATTTTCTGAAAAAATTATTAAATAGGAAAAAATAAAAACAAATATGAAAAACCCCACAGTACGCGATTTCGCTTGCACAAATGAGTTCAAAATATAAAAAATAATAGTTTTTTAAAAAATAATTATTTTAATATATGCCAAAATTTTCCAAAAAAGTAATTAAATAGTAAATGAAATAAAATAAACTATAAAAAACCCACCAAACACAATTCCGCTTGTAGAAAGGAGTTATAAAGGTTAAAAAATGATAGTTTTCAGTAAAACAATATGATATTTTTTACGTAACGAAATTTTCTGAAAAAATAATTAAATAGGAAAAAAATATAAAAACTGGCATACACAATTCCGCTTTGACAAATGAGTTTCAAATGTAAAAAATAATAGTGTTTAATAAAAAAATTTGACTTTTCTATATGTCAAAATTTTCAATAAAAAATAATTTAATAGAAAAAAAATAAAAGAAAATATAAAAACACCAAACACAATTCCTCTTTCACCAATGAGTTTTAAGTGTCAAAAATAATAGTGTTCAATACGAGAATTTGATTTTTTTGTATGTCGAAATTTTCTGAAAAAATAATTAAATAGAAAAAATAAAATAAATATAAAAAAACCACCAAATACAATTCTACCTTTACCAATGAGTTTCAAATGACAAAAATAAAAGTTTCCAATAAATATTTTTGATTTTTTGTATGTCAAAATTTTCTGAAAAAATAATTAAATAGAAAAAGTAATAGAAAATATAAAGAACCACCAAACACAATTCCGCTATCACCAATGAGTTTCAGATGTCAAAAATAAAAGATTCCAACAGAAAATTTTGATTTTTTAATATGTCAAATTTTTTCGTAAAAAATAATCAAATAGAAAAAAATATAAAAAACCACCAAATACAATTCTGCTTTCACAAATGCATTTCTAATGTCAAAAATAAAAGTTTCCAATAAAATAATTTGATTTTTTTATATGTCAAAATTTTCCAAAAAAAATTTAACTTGCACAAATGACTTTGAAATATAAAAAAGAATAGATTTCAAAACGAAAAATTTACTTTTTTAAAAGTCAAAATTTTCTGAAAAAAATAAATACATAGGAATTTTTTTTAAAAAAATATAAAAACATGACCAAACACACTTTGGCTTGCAAAACTTACTTTCACATAGCAAAAATAAAAGTTTTCAATTTTTTTGTAACGGATTTTTTCCTATAAATAAGTGAAGACGTCCACTAATGTCAAGTGGGCGCAAGCGCCTCGATCGATGTCACCTCGGTGATAGGGGCATGGGCCTGCGCTTGTGCGTGGGCATCGGTCGATGTCACTTGGCTGATGAGCCTAAGGTCCTACTGTCGTGTGCATGCCTTGGCCGATGTGTGTAGGGAATTGCTGATGTAGCCTTGGCGATGTGTGCATAGGCCTACCGTTGTGCGTGAGCCTAAGCCGTTGTAACTTTTTCGACGTGCGTAGTGCTCTGCCGACGTCATCTAAGTAATGTGCGCAGAGGCTTGGCCTTGTGCGCGAGCATCGACATATGTCACTTAACCGATGTGCGCAGGGGCTTGCCCTTGTATGCAGGCCTCGATCAATGTCGCTTGGTCGATGTATGAAGGGTCCGTCGATGTCGCTCAGGTGATGTGCGCAAGGGCCTAACATTGTGTACGGGCCTCAGGCTATGTCCGTAGGGGTCCGCTAATGTTGCTTGAGCGATGCGTGCAGGGTTATTCCATTTTCGCTTGGGCAATGCGCACAAGGGCGTACAATTGTACATTAACTTCGATCGATATCGCTTGACTGATGTGTGCAGTGGTCCACATATATCACACACGGACCTGACATTGTGCACGGGACATGAACGATATCACTTGACTGACGTGCATAGGGACCTACTGTTGTATGCCGGCCTCAGCTGATGTCGCCGAGCCGATGTGGGTAGGAGTCCCCAGATACAACCTAGGTGATGCGCGTAGGGGCTTACCATTGTGTATCGGCCTCAACAAATGTCACTTGAACGATATGCGCAGGGTCTATCGATGTCACCTAAGCGATGCGCAGAGGCCTTGCCTTGTGCGCAGTTGTTAATCAATGTGTACAGGGGCCTGCCATTGTGTAAAGGCCTCATCCGATATCGCTCTACTGGTATGCACAGGGGTTCACTGATGGTTCTTAGAAGATGCACGCAGGGGTCTGCCGTTGTGCTCGAGCCTCGATTGATGTCGCTTGGCCGAAGTGCACAGCGGTCTACCGTTGTGCGTGAACTATAATGGTATTATTTGCGCGACCTGCGCAGGGATCTGCCGATGTCACCAACATGATGGACACTGCATTAGGGCCTAACCTTGTGCGCGGGCATTAAGTGATATGGCTTGGCTAATGTACGCAGGGCCTATCGTTGTGTGCGGGCCTCAGCCGATGTCGCTTGGCCGATGTGTGCAGGGGTTTACTAATGCCGCCCTTGTGATGCACTCAGGGGCATGACATTGTGGGTGGGCCTTGGTCGATGTCACTTTGCTGATATGCGCAGGGGCCTGCCATTGTGTGCGGGCATCAACCGATGTGCGTAGAGGCCTGCCGTTCTGTACGGGCCTCGACCAATGTTGTCTGGCCGATGTGCGTATGGGTCTACCGATATCGCCCTAGCGATACACGCAGGGGCATTGCATTGTGTGCGGGCCTCGGCCGATGTCGCTTTGCCGACATCCACCGGGGTCTGTCGATGTCGCCTAAATAATGCACGCAAGGGCCTGATCTTATGCGCTGGAATCAACCGAAGTGTGCACGGGCATGCAATTGTGTGCGGGTTTTAGCCGATGTTGCCTGGCAGATATGCGTAGGGTCTTGCCGTTGTGTGCAGGACTCAGCCGATGCCGCTAGGTCTATGTGCGCAGGGGTCTCTCGATGTCTCCTGGGAGAAACGTGCAGCAGCCTGCCGATGTCACGTGGGCTTTATGCGATGCTTGCGAAGGGTTGCCGATGTCACCTAGATACTCCTCAGTTCGCATGTGCGTTGACATGATCCTACGCCGCCCGACATGTAACTTTTCATTAGGATTGCACTCGACTTCCCAAAAAACCTACAATAGTGACATCATTATTTGGCACAAATTTTTTGTTGGCATATGATTAGGCATTAAGAATGCAGTCGACCACAAGGAAAACCTCTAATTGCTAAATCTGTATTGGGTGCGAGCAATGCATTCGACAAGTTATTGGTCAGCACAGTTCAACACTTAGCCACCACCAACGTTGCATGTGTGTTGAGATCTTCTTACGAGTCGGCATGCAGACGGCGGGCACATGCATCTCTTCCAGCACAACAAGCAGACGGCAGGCTTCAAGCCCAGGAATAAGTGCCCTCGGCCTAATGGCTTCGGGCGCAACTTGCGTTTAAAAAACTCAATGGTTCACTTGATTCTACAATTCACAACAAATAGCGCAATTCAATATGTTTATCATCGATGCAAGAGCTGAGATATTCATTGCGGAGAGTCGTTTGTGTTTCAATATAAGTACACATCCCCCAATGAACTCTACAGATCGGGTGCATCAGGCGGGCTATCAATTTACAATCCTTGGCGTTTTATGCACCAGAATTTGTTAGTCACCCGACAGGTGCGCGAGCGCACACGCTGGGGATGGGAGGGAGACCCGCAGGGAGGGGGCCAGGGAACCCTAGCCGTGCATCGCCCTCGAGTTTTCAAACATGTTCACGGGCCGTTCTACTTTGTATGTTTTGATAATGATCCTCCTGCATGTTCACCTACGTAAACCCTGTTACGACTTCTCATTCCTCTAAATGATAACGTTCAATGGAATTCTCTTGACGTCGCGGGCAGTGAATCGCCCATGTCACCGCGATCTGAACATATCACCGGATCATTTGATTGGTTCCGCAACAGGCAATGTGTACAAAGGGCAGGGACTTAGTCAAACACAATTTCGCTTGCACAAATGAGTTTCAAATTTAAAAATAATAGTTTTCAAAATTATTTTTTTATCTATGTCAAAAAAAAAAATTGAAAAAAATTAAATAGAAAAAATAATTAAAAAACCACCAAACACAATTTCGCTTTCACAAATGAATTTCAAACGTCTAAAATAATAGTTTTCAATAAAAAAATTGATTTTTTAAATGTCAAAATTTTATGAAAAAATCATTAAATAGGAAAAAATAAAAACAAATATGAAAAACACCACCAAACACAATTCCGCTTGCACAAATGAGTTCGAAATATAAAAAATAATAGTTTTTAAAAAATAATTATTTTAATATTTGTCAAAATTTTCCAAAAAAGTAATTAAATAATAAATGAAATAAAATAAACTATAAAAAAACCACTAAACAGAATTCCGCTCGTACAAATGAGTTTCAAATGTTAAAAAGTGATAGTTTTTAATAAAATTTTTGATTTTTTTACATATCGAAATTTTCTGAAAAAATAGTTAAATAGGAAAAAATATAAAAACTGCAAAAAACAATTCCGCTTTCACAAATGAGTTTCAAATGTAAAAAATAACAGTGTTTAATAAAAAATTTAATATTTTTATATGTCAAAAATTTTCGAAAAAAATAATTAAATAGAAAAATAAAAGAAAATTAAAAAACCACCAAACACAATTCTGCTTTCACCAATGAGTTTCAAATGTCAAAAATAATAGTGTTCAATAAGAAAATTTAGTTTTTTTGTATGTCGAAATTTTCTGAAAAAATAATTAAATAGAATATATATATATATATATATATATATATATATATATAAACCACTAAATACAATTCCGCTTTCACCAATGAGTTTCAAATGAAAAAAATAAAAGTTTCCAATAAAAATTTTTAATTTTTTTTATATGTCAAAATTTTCTGAAAAAAATAAAAGAAAATATAAAAAATCCACCAAACACAATTCCACTTTCACCAATGAGTTTCAATTGTCAAAACTAAAAGTTTCCAATAAAAAAAAATTATTTTTTTAAATGTCAAAATTTTCAAAAAAAAAAAGAAAATATAAAAAAACCACCAAACACAATTCCGCTTTTACCAAAGAGTTTCAAATGTCAAAAATAAAAGTTTCCAATAAAAAATTTGATTTTTTTATATGTCGAAATTTTCCAAAAAAATAATTAAATATGAAAAATAATTTAAAAAATTTAAAAACCACCAAAAAAAAATTTACTTGCATAAATGACTATAATATAAAAAACAATAGATTTCAAAATTAAAAAATTATTCTTTTAAAAGTCAAATTTTCTGAAAAAAATAATTAAATAGGAATTTTTTTTAAAAAATATTAAAATATCACCAAGGACACTTCGTCTTGCAAAAATGACTTTCACATAACAAAAATAAAAGTTTTCAGTTTTTTTTGTATCGAACTTTTCTTAAAAATAAGCGATGACATCCACCTGGGCGATAGGGGCATGGGCCTGCGCTTGTGCGTGGGCATCGATCGATGTTAATTGGCTGATGAGCGCAAAGGCCTACCATCGTGTGCAGGCCTTGGCCGATGTGCGTAGGGTCCTGCCGATGTAGCCTTGGCGATGTGTGCCTAGGCCTACCATTGTGCGTGAGCCTAAGCCGTTGTAGCTTTTTCGACGTGCATAGTGCTCTGTCGATGTCACCAAAGTAATATGCACTGAGACTTGGCCTTGTGTGCGGGCATCGACATATGTCGCTTAACCGATTTGCGCAGAGGACTACCTTTGTATGCGGGCCTCGTTCGATGTCGCTTGGCCGATGTGTGAAGGGGTCCGTTGATGTCACTTGGGTGATGTGCGCAGGGGCCTGCCATTGTATACGGGCCTCAGCCTATGTCGTAGGGGTCCGCTGACGTTGCTTGGATGATGCGTGTAAGCGTGTGCTGTTGTCGGACTGGGTCGTTGTGCGCTGGGGTCCACCGATTCTACTTGGGCGATGCATGCAGGGGCCTGCCATTTTCGCTGGGGCAATGCGTACAAGGGCGTACCATTGTACATGAACCTCGAACGATATCGCTTGACTGATGTGTGCATTGGTCCACAAATATCACGCGCAGACCTGACATTATGCACCAGACATGACCGATATCACTTGACTGATGTGCGTAGGGGCCTGCCGTTGTATGCCGGCCTCTACCGATGTCGCCTGGCCGATATGGGTATGGGTCCTCCGATACCACCTGGGTGATCCGCGTAGAGGCTTACCATTGTGCATCGGCCTCAACAAATGCCACTTGAACGACGTGCGCTGGGTCTGCCGATGTCACCTAAGTGATGTGTAGAGGTCTTGACTTGTGCGTGGTTATCAATCAATGTGCACAGGGGCCTGCCATTGTGTAAAGGCCTCATCCGATATCGCTCTACCGGTATATGCAGGGGTTCACTCATGCTTCTTAGCAGATGCACGCAGGGGTGTGTCTTTGTGCGCGAGCCTCGATTGATGTCGGTTGGCCGAAGTGCATAGTGGTTTGCCGTTGTGTGCGAGCTTTAATGGTATTATTTGAGCGACGTGTGTAGGGATCTATCATGTCACCAACATGATGGACACTGCATTACGGCCTGACCTTGTGCGCGGGCATTGAGTAATATGGCTTGGCTGATGTACGCAGGGCCTGTCGTTGTGTGTGAGCCTCAGTCAATGTCGCATGGACGATGTGTGCAGGGGTCTACTAATGCCTCCCTTGTGATGCACGCAGGGGCATGACATTGTGCGCGGGCCTTGGTTGATGTCACTAGGAAGACATCCACAGGTGTCTGAAGTTGTCGTCTAAGAGATGCATACAAGGGCGTGATCTTGTGAGCGAGCATCAGTCGATGTCACTTTGCTGATATGCGCAGGGGGACTGCCATTGTGTGTGGCGTCAACCGATGTGCGCAGGGTCCTGTTGTTCTATACAGACCTCGGCCAATTTTGCCTGGCCGATGTGCGTAGGGGTCTACCGATGTCGCCTTAGCGGTACATGCAGGGGCAGCCATTGTGCGTGGGCCTCGGCTGATGTCACTTAGCCGACGTCCACAAGGGTCTGTTGGTGTCTCCTAAATGATGCACGCAAGGGCCTGATCTTATGTGCGAGCATCAACCAATGTGTGCAAGGGCATGCCATTGTGTGCAGGCTTTAGCCGATGTTGCCTGGAAGATATGCGTAGGGTCTTTCCGTTGTGTGCGGGCCTCAACCGATGTCGCCAGGTCTATGTGCGCAGGGATCTGTCGATGTCTCCTGGGTGAGACGCGCAGCGGCCCGCCGATGTCACATGGGCTTTAAGTGATGCTTGCAAGGGGTTGCCGATGCCACCTAGATGCTGCCGAGTTCGCATGTGCGTTGATATGTTCCTATGCCTCCCGACATGTCACTTTTCATTAGGATTGCACTCAACATCCCAAAAAAACTATAATAGGGACATCATTATTTGGCACAAATTTTCCGTTGGCATATGATTAGGCATTAGAAATGCACTCGACGATACGGAAAACCTTTAATTGCTAAATCGGTATTGGGTGCGAGCATCACATTCGACATGTTATTGGTCAACATAGTTCAACACTTAGCCTACGCCGACATTGCATGTGCGTTGACATCTTCCTACGGGTTGGCATGCAGATAGTGGGTGCATGTGTTAATTCTAGCCCAGCAAGAGGACAGCAGGCTTCAAGCCTATGAAAAAGTGCCCTTGGCCTAATGGATTCGGGCGCAACTTGCGTTCAGAAACTCAATGGTTCACTTGATTCTGCAATTCACAGCAAGTATCGTAATTCACTATGTTCTTCATCGATGCAAGAGCTGAGATATTCATTGTCGAGAGTCATTTCTGTTTCGAAAGAAGTACACATCCCCTAATGAACTCTACAGATTGTGTCCTAACCCAATTTCTCAGGTCATGATGGCGCCTACGACCCTCCGGTAGGCTAGCAAAAATCTATCCCGAAACTTAACAATAACGGGACTAAGAGTGAAAACTAACCCAAATCTAAGCGGAAGCATACAATATAACATATAAGGAAGTTTGGAACACGACCAAAATGTATATACAATACCTCCAAAAATCTGGAACTCACGAGTACATAACTACTAAAAAGAGTACAAGTCCCGAAAGTGAACCACTGAAACAACTGTCTCGAAAACAAAATACAAGCCAAAATATATAAACAGAAGGAAACTGGTGATCCCAAAATGCCAAGTGCTCACCCTAGTTTCCCGAACTGACAGCTACCGACCCGATCTCAACGCTGATAACTGGTGCTCAGACCTGCATCACAAAAATAGATGCAGAGTGTAATATGAGTACCAAAACCATAGGTACCCAGTAGGCATCATAGGCCGACTGAGAAAGAAAGGTAAACAATGGCAGACAAGTTAGAATCAGCAACAACAACAACATAGGTCAACAAAACGAAAACAAAACAACGATAACCAACCGAAGATAACTAGCTAACTAAACTCATCTGGCCCCCCATAAGACCCGCTGGGCACACTCGTACGCAAGTTTAAATAAAAACCTGAACGGGCCCCCATAAGCCTGACAGGTACACAGAAGAGCTAACTACAGAAGCGAAGTAATACTGATTCCATAAACCTCTAACCAAGGGTCCCGGACCCTGAAACCATCATTTGGGCCCAGCCCAATCACAACCAATACCTGAGCCCAGCTCAATCAAAATCAACCTTCGAGCCCAGCTCCATCATAAACCATATTCGAGCCCCGCTCGACCATCAACACATGGGCCCATCCCAAATCATCAGTCACGAGCTGGAAATGCCGGACTGTAACCCGAAACGTCAGTCTCGGACTGGAATAATACCTCTCGCTCTACGGTCTCGAGCTAGAAATGTCGGACTCGAACCGAGAACGTCAGTCTCGGACGGGAGCTAATCAATCCACGCTCAACAGTCCAATCACTGGAAATATCGATTCCGTCCTAGTAACGTCAAAACACGGGCTACGACTAGTAGCTCACGATCCACGGACGCGCGTTGGAAATAACTGGCTGCAATCGTATAACGTCAGTCATGGACCGGAGGAGATAGCCTACCCCCGTCAGCCTAGAGCTAGAAATACCGGACGCGAACCGCGTAACGCAAGTCTCGTACTGGAGCTAACAACCTCAAACCAGATAAAGCCACTACGAACATCGCATCGTAAGGCTAACAATCACGGGCCACCACCCACAAGCATGTCAAACGAAGGCTCCCAGCCTAACACCATTCATCCGTCAATCGACTCAATGCAACGTCTTCCGAAAGCATCCCACGATCTCAGAAAATAGAGGGGAAAGAATCGGAAGGTACGGGAGCCATGGGAACGCCTATACAAAGGCTCACACTATCAGACCTAAATCTGCTATATCATTCTACAAGGATCTAAGTCATCCAAATCGCCGTCGGATACATACTCAAGTCAACAAGGTACGTGGGACTAAGTCATCATCACAACAGCCTATTCTAAGTCACAATCTCAATAAGCAGCAAATCACAAACACACTTCTCATACCCGCTCATGCAACATCAAATAGTCACCAACAAATACCCCACAACAATATATACAACAAATCAAGTCAACAACCCAACCTATAACATGATACTAATCCAAATCAACCAACAACCAATCCTAAACTAGGGCAAATCGGGAATAGGATCACATTCCTAGCTAACCACCCCAGATTCACAGTCATCTAACAGTATTTACGCATTCAATCTCAGTCTAAAAGGAAAGGAAGTCGTAACCTACCAAATAGCCGATCACGCGCGCTCCAAGTCACTCAACCAGAGCTTTCCCTTTTCAAACGACCTCAGACAGCTGCCACACTATCAAAACGGTCGTTTAGACTCCATCATCAAATTTGGAGATAGACCAATTTTTGGGTCAAAATCGAGCAAAGTGGGACCCGCTCCGGATTACCCGGAATTGACTCTATCAAAAGGTCCCAAATCCTTCCCCCAACACTAATCCTAAACTAGTTTATCAAATAGGGGTCGGATCCGCTCCCAATCAACCAAACAATAACAGATCTAAAACTAACAAAAATAGGCCAAATAAGGGGCTTAACAATATGGTTTTGAATACTACTACTACGAACAATTTACATAATAAACTAACTAACAAGGATAACTATAATTTCGGTGTTTTAATCAATTAAGGGACAATTCTAGGGCTGCGGCATGCTTTGGGTTTCATGTATCACATCTCATGCAAAGAATCAATTTTAGTTATCACATTACTGATTTACATGGTTAATATTATGATCTTGATCTCTCGACCTCTAACTAGCTGTCTAACTACATCGTTGAGCGGGGATAGGCAGTCTTAATTGGCGAGCATTTATATTTCATCCTGTTTCGTAACCAAGCTAGGTGTTCGTCCGGGTGTCACTCCTAAACACAAATCTAATCAAAGTTAGAACAAGCTCTTTACATTCTCTGGTCTATCTATCTCTTTATCTCTCGAGTCCAAGAATAGACAATAGATTTATTTCTATGGTGGCCTAGCATGAAATACTAAAACAAGAATGTAAAAGTAATGTATATGATAACCAATAATCAATTCAAAGCAATTCGATGTTCAACAATAACCCGTAGCTACAGCCCCAGAACAAGAGCGTTTAGCCACACATAATATTCATAAACTCAAAAATAATAAGTTTCATAAAATTCAAACCTAAAGAAGAAATAGAGAATTGAAACCAAAGATGAATTGTAATCCCTTGCTCTTGATCACCAAAAAGTATCTATCTCCCCTAAATAATTATTTTATGGACTATTTATAGATGTAGAAAATCCTGAATAAAATAATTGAGTCCAGAACAAAGTAGGAATCCAAAACCAAAAGGAATTGGATTTCCTCTGTGCCGCTGCCCAACCTTTCCATATATATAAATATTAATATAATATTCAATTTAATCCATTAAGCTGCCTGCTTGATTTTCCTTCTTCAATCTTTCATAATTAATTCATTTTAGCTCCAAACTTCTTCAACTTTGTACCAATTTAATCCTACAAATAAAATACACTATTTAGCACAATCCATAAAATCCATGCTAAAAAAGGACAAATATAAATAATAAATATGAGGCAATTAATGATAAGAAAATATATTTTTGGCCTCAGATCAACACCCCACACTTAAACTTTTGTTCGTCCTTGAGCAAACATTAAAGCTCTTCTCAAAAATCATACTAGGAAGCCATCACTTTGGTTGATACAAACAATTAGGCCATATTGAAATTTGAAAACATCAAATACAATTCCTGCTCATTATGCAAGACATCCAAATAAACAACAAACCTCTAACCTCCTAACCTCAAGGAAAGACTCTGAACTCATCAAATTTAAGCTTGCTCACCTACTCTCATCAAAGAAAGTTAATAACATTACCTATCTATCATGAAACAAGTGCCCTCACAAGAAGAAATAGTCCACACACTCAATTCAAAAGATTGAATATAAATTAAGGACTTCACATCAAAGATCAAATCTCACACTCACAAATAAAATTCACATGTAAGCTCAAAGAACCATATGCTTGCCCATTATGTACATCTCCACTAATTAAGCATGCTCGAATAGAATCAAATAGGACTTTTAAGGGTTGTAATGTAGGTTAGGGGACGGGTAGGAAAACTATATAATAGTGACTTACACTTCCCTAAGCACTTTGTATTTTTAGACTTCATCACCCATTATTTTCTTCTCTTTATTTTCAGCCCTCTCTTCAACAATTATTTCACAAGTAATTCTCATCATCTCAAGAATGCTTCAATCATTTTTTTCTTTCACAATAATATATTTTTTTCTCAAAGATTTTTTTTTTCTTTTTCATGTCACATTCTTTCGAAGAGGGCTTTTTTCATCACTTTGTAGCTATCATTGATTACCTTTTGTCATTCAACCACCCCTTTTATTTTTCCAGATATAACAATTATAATCAGTCTATGCTACAGTGCTCAAGGAAGCAAGGTGCAAAAACTAGGGATTCAACAAAATAGTTAAGGGAAAAATATGGCTACCAACAAAAGGCTACAGGCTCAAAAGGGCGAACTAGTGATATAATATCTGAAAAGGCTAAAATTTACAAGACAAATCAAAGAAAGCCTATTATCATCTCCTAAACTGAGCAACACTTTTTATTTCACTTCAATAACATGCAGGGCAAGTTCTAGACTAAGATGCAAAACATGGAATAAACAAATTCTCACCACACATGGCACAAGTATCAATCAAGATGGATCAATTCCACTTCTAAGAGAGACAAGATCATAACAAACTACAAAATAAAATAAGCTATAAACAAAGTCACGACCATGAACCTTGGTGTCAATGAGTCTGCAATTTCAATAGCAATCAAGCATTCACAAGAAAGTATTACTCAAAATTTAGGCCTAAATAGCAAGTATCACACAACTCAAAAGGGTCTTTTCTTTTCTCTAAAAAAAATAAAATAAAAAAAAAAAATTTACTCCCTATCGGTTCAAAGGGACTATCCTCAGGAAAAGTACCGAAAACAAAAGCCGAGGAACCCACCTAAAAATACAAAAAGACTCGATAAAGCAGTAAAAACTAGGAATTCATTCCTCCACCCCACACTTAAAAAGATGCTATGTCCCCAAAGCATCAAATAAAATTTAAAACAAGGGTTAGGAAAACTCCCTGAGGCCTCTAGGCCTAGCTAGTAGCATGTTCTCTTAATTTTCATCAAGGTTCGTCACCCCACCCTTAAGCTCAAACGTGCTCCTTAGCTCCAAATTCTTGGGTACTCAGACTTCCCCTAATCTGCAAAAACAAGACAAAAAGAAAAGAAGAAAAAAATGACACTATAAAAATAATAATAATAATAATAATAAGAAGCCACACTACCAATTGGGTTGCCTCCCAATAAGCGCCTAATTTAACGTCGCGGCACGACACAGCTTGGATCATTCATCATTTAGCTCAAGAGCCTCACGATCTTGATCCGTATCCTCTCCAAAATAATGTTTGACCCTTTGCCCATTCACCAAGAACGAGGGGCCAGTTTTTTCTCTAAGCTCTACCGCGTCATGTTGAGTCATCCTCACCACTTCAAAGGGTCCACTCCATTTAGATCTTAGTTTTCCGGGGAACAACCGAAGTCTAGAGTTAAAAAGTAATACCTTTTGCACCGGAGCAAAAGTGCGAGGGATTATGTGCTTATCATGCCATCTCTTGGTCTTCTCTTTGTAAATTTTTGCATTCTCATAAGCATGGAACCTAAACTCTTCAAGTTCATGCAATTGACCAATTCTCCTTCTACCGGCTAGCTCAGGATCAAGATTCAACTTCTTTATAGCCTAATATGCTTGGTGCTCTAGCTCGGCCAGAAGATGACATGCTTTGCCGAACACCATGTGATAGGGAGAAGTCCCTATAGGTGTTTTGTATGCAGTCCGATATGCCCATAATGCATCATCAAGCTTCTCAGACCAATCTTTGCGCTGTGCATTCACTGTTTTCTGCAGTATTTGCTTCACCTCACGATTCGAAACTTCCACTTGACCACTAGTTTGAGGGTGATAAGCTGTATCTACTTTATGCCGTATACCATACTTAGCCAGAAGATTCTTCACAAGATGGTTAATGAAGTGCTTACCTCCATCACTTTTGATTGCCCTTGGAGTACCAAAACGCGTGAAATTGTGCTTCTTGATGGATTTAATCACCACTCTTGAGTCATTCGTGGGAAGAGCGATAGCCTCAACCCATTTAGACACATAATCAACAGCCACAAGAATATATTGGTTTCCACTAGATGGTGGGAAGGGACCCATGAAGTCAATACCCCACACATCAAAGATTTCCACCTCAAGAATATTATTGAAGGGCATTTCATGTCTTTTTGATATCGTTCCAAACCTTTGGCAATTATCACACCCCTTCACATAAGCCATAGAATCTTTAAAAAGAGAGGGCCAAAAGGAACCAGATTGCAATACCTTGTGAGCCGTGCGTTCTCCTCCATGGTGTCCTCCATAAGGACTTGCATGACAACTCTGGAGCACTTGCTTGATCTCATACTCCGGAATGCATCGCCTCATCACTTCGTCCACTCCTTGTTTGAACAAGAATGGCTCGTCCCATATATAGAATTTAGCATCATGCATCAGCTTCTTTCTTTGTTGGGTTGTTGCGCCAGGTGGAAACACTCCACTCACCAAGAAATTCACAATGTCCGCATACCAAGGCACTTGGGAGATATCCAAAGCCATCAAATGCTCATCCGAAAACTCCTCGCGTATTTGTTCCCCTTCATGCACATGAGAGAAATCTTCTAACCTTGATAAATGATCAGCGATCTGATTTTCAGTACCCTTTCGGTCTTTGATCTCAAGATCGAACTCTTGGAGAAGCAATATCCACCGAATTAGTCTCGGCTTAGCATCCTTCTTATTGAATAGGTACCTAATAGCTGCATGGTCAGTATAAACAATAACTTTGGTACCTACCAAATATGATCTGAACTTGTCGAAGGAGAACACTAAAGCAAGCATCTCCTTCTCAGTCACTGTGTAATTAGCTTGAGCAGTATCAAGGGTCTTGCTCGCATAATATATTGAATGGAACACTTTGCCTTGTCTCTGTCCCAATACTGCACCCACTGCTACATCGCTTGCATCACACATGAGTTCAAATGGCAACCCCCAGTTAGGAGCAACCAAGATAGGAGCTTCAATTAAGTTCCGCTTCAGCATCTCAAAAGCTTCTAAGCACATCGCATCGAAATTGAATTTCACCTCCTTTTCCAAAAGACTGCACATAGGTCTAGCAATCTTGGAAAAGTCCTTGATGAATCTCCGGTAAAAACCTGCATGTCCTAAGAAACTTCTTACCCCTTTGACAGAAATAGGAGGGGGCAATTTTTCAATAACTTCCACCTTTGCTTTATCTACCTCGAGTCCCTGTTTAGACACTTTATGACCCAAAACTATACCTTCTCGGACCAAGAAGTGACACTTTTCCCAATTAAGCACAAGGTTAGTGTCTTCACAGCGAGCAAGTACTTTATCAAGGTTTCGAAGACGTACCTCAAAAGAATTCCCAAAAACGGAGAAGTCATCCATGAATACTTCCACAAAGTCCTCCACCATATCATGTAAAATGGCCATCATGCACCTCTAGAATGTGGCAGGAGCATTGCAAAGCCCAAATGGCATGCGTTTGAAAGCATACGTGCCATAGGGACATGTGAATGTAGTCTTCTCTTTATTCCCAAGTGCGATCAAAATCTTATTATATCCAGAATACCCATCCAAGAAGCAATAATACTCCTGTCCTGCTAAACGGTCAAGCATTTGATCAATAAAAGGGACAGGGTAGTGGTCCTTTCTTATGGCATCATTTAATTTCTGGTAATCCATGCAAATTCTCCATCCGGTGACAGTTCTTGTTGGGATCAACTCATTCTTGTCATTCTTCACTACTGTCATACCTCCTTTCTTAGGTACACATTGCACAGGACTTACCCATTTGCTGTTAGAGATAGGATACACAATTCCTGCATCTAACCACTTGATCACTTCTTTCTTCACGACCTCCTTCATCAAAGGATTTAGCCGGTGTTGGTGTTGTGCACTCGGTTTATGGTCGTCCTTCATGTAAATTTGGTACATGCACAAGGCCGGACTAATTCCATGAATATCCGACATTTGACAGCCTATTGCTTTCTTCCTTTTCTTCAATATCTCCAAAGCCGCATCAACCTGTGCTGCAGACAAATGCGCAGAAAGTATAACATGTAAAGTTTCATTAGAGCCAAGATATGCATACCTCAAGTGTGACGGAAGCGATTTTAACTCCAGCTTTGGTGCTTCTTCTATTGAGGGTTTGGGAGGAGGAGCCAACACTCGATCTAATGGTTCGACTACACCTTTTTGTGAACCAACTAGCGCTACATTAAGACAAGTGGCCAGTTCTTGCGCTTCTGCATCTCCATCTATGTCATACCCCACCAAAACTCTTTCCAAGGGATCCTTGGGAGTTATGCAATGCAATTCTACAACAAGGTCTACTACTGTAATGGCAGACAACTCTTCATAGACAGATGGAAACTTCAAGGCGCGATAGACATCAAACACCTCCACCTTGTCATGAGCTCTCATAGTCAACTGCCTAGTCGCTACATCAATCAATGCTCACCCTGTAGCTAAGAATGGTCGTCCCAAAATAAATGGAACTTTCGGATCGGGCTCAAAATTTAGGACAACAAAGTCCACAGGAAAGATCAGTGACCCAACTTGCACCAAGACATCTTCTACTACTCCTTCCGGCCTTGCCACCGACCTATCGGCCAATTGGAGAATGATTGTGGTTGGTTTTGGACTACCCAACCCAAGTTTATTGTATAAAGATGCCGTAATGAGGTTTATACTAGCACCCAAATCACACAAACCGCGGGCATGAACACTTTGGCCAATGGTGATTTGGACTGTGAAGTTGCCCGGATCTTTCAACTTTTTGGGTAGTCTATTATGAATTCTCAAACTGTACTCCTCCGTGAGTGCCACTGTTTCATACTCAGTCAATCTATTCTTATTCGCCATTATATCCTTCACATACTTGGCGTACTTAGGAATTCCCTGCAAAATATCAACCAAAGGGAGATTAATGTGAACTTGTTAAAGGAGAGACAGAAACTTACCGAAGCATTCGTCCGCGTTCTGCTTTTTGAACTTTTGAGGAAACGGAAGGGGTGGTTTTATTTGAGGAACAATCCTCTCAACATTCGCATCTTGAACCACTTCTTCGGGTTTCTTTTCTTCTCTCACCGCCTCAGAACTTCTCTTCTTTGGAGCTAGTTCTTCCAGATGTGATCCACTCCTTGTACTCACAGCATTCAGTTGCCTTGGGTTTGGATCCGTGTCACCCGGAAGACCTCCAGGAGGACGCACATTGACTGCATTAACCAATTGTGCGAACTTCCTTTCCAGATTTTTCTGTGCTAATTGGGTGCTTCTCAACTCTTCTCCCAACTTGTTGCTGATTTCTGTACTTAGCTTTTGGAACAGCTCCTCATTAGTCATGTCCCCTTGCTTCGCACCTTGATTATTTGACTGTTGAAATTGTTGTCCATTACCTTGTGATCTGTATTGGTTTTGCCCTTGAGCCTGATTTTGGTGTTGATTCTGATTTCCACCCCATGAGAAGTCGGGGTGGTTCCTCCAACTTGAGTTATACGTGTTCCCATAATTCTGCGTACCTCCACCTCTTTGGGTATTCCCTAGATAGTTCACAGAGTCTGGGTTTTCACCGCAAAAATCAGACAAATGGTCTCTACTTCCGCAAACTTCACACCATCCTGGCGGTTGGTGTACAACATTTAAATGTGCTTGTTGCTGCCCGACTAATAACTTCTTGAGCTGAGTGGTGAAGTTAGTTGCTAATGCATCCAATTTTGCATTCAGTGCAGTTAATTGATCCACTTCCAAAACACTTGCAACCTTTGATGTTGTGCTCCTTTGCGTATCATCATTCCAATCCGGGTTGCTTTCAGACATTTTGTCCAAGAGCTCCACTAACTCATCTTAGGTCTTCTCAAGAGCTTGCCCACCTGCTGCAGTATTCAATAGTACCCTAGAATTACATTCAAGGCATTCAATAAAGGTATGAGCTAATACCTTATTTGCCTGATAGTGATGTGGACACGCAAGCAATAATTGTTTAAATCTATCCCAGGCTTGGTACATGTTCTCTCCGCTTCTCTGCTTGAAACTCAATATTTCACTTCTCAGTTTTGTAGTTCTGCCTGAGGGGAAGAATCGATTAAGGAACTTCTTTGCTAACTGATCCCATGTGGTGATAGAGTTGGGAGGCTCAGAGTCTAACCATCGCCTCGCTTCTCCCAAAAGTGAAAATGGGAACAAGGTCAATCACACATAATCAGTTGATACCTCATGTGGAATATAAGTGCTGGTTATCTCTAGAAAACCTTTGAGGTGCACTTGGGGATCTTCATGGGGCAGGCCATTGAATTGCCCATTAGTATGGAGGAGATGCACCATGGATTGTTTCAACTCAAATCTTCCACCCGGCGGAGGTTTTCGTATGCTCGAGGTCATACTAGTGGTGAGTGGGACTGCCACATCACGAACTGGCCTCGGAGCTATCCCTGCAGGTATCTCCATGTGTTCTCTTTCCACGTGTTCTCCACGATCGTCAATCGGGTTCTCCTCCCGATTTTCTGGAAGATCTAATCCTAATTCTCGTTGTCTTCCAAGATTCACCAGCTTTCTTCATTGTCGAAGGGCTCGTTCAGGTTCGTTGTCTGGTTCAACAAGATCACCTTTGCGAGTCAGGCTTCAGATCCTAATTGCCTGCAATACAAAACGGCTAAGATCAAGTTGTTAGCACTTCGAATAATCACTAGTAGACTCAAAAAAATTAAATATAAATTAATTTCTATGTCCCCGGCAGCAGCGCCAAAAACTTGTTGCTTCCAATTGCACACGCAAGTGTACGTGGTCACAGAAGTAATAGATGGCTCTTTTAGAACCGGGTTGTCGTACCCAAGGGACTTATGGTCAATGTATATCAATTCAATTAAATCTACAACTTAAAGAAATTATTAAAAATATGGTTTTGAATACTACTACTACGAACAATTTACATAATAAACTAACTAACAAGGATAACTATAATTTCGGTGTTTTAATCAATTAAGGGACAATTCTAGGGCTGCGGCATGCTTTGGGTTTCATGTATCACATCTCATGCAAAGAATCAATTTTAGTTATCACATTACTGATTTACAGGGTTAATATTACGATCATGATCTCTCGACCTCTAATCGTCTACTCCAACTAGATGTCTAACTACATCGTTGAGCGGGGATAGGCAGTCTTAATTGGCGAGCATTTATATTTCATCCTGTTTCGTAACCAAGCTAGGTGTTCGTCCGGGCGTCACTCCTAAACACAAATCTAATCAAAGTTAGAACAAGCTCTTTACATTCTCTGGTCTATCTATCTCTTTATCTCTCGAGTCCAAGAATAGACAATAGATTTATTTCTATGGTGGCCTAGCATGAAATACTAAAACAAGAATGTAAAAGTAATGTATATGATAACCAATAATCAATTCAAAGCAATTCGATGTTCAACAATAACCCGTAGCTACAGCCCCAGAACAAGGGCGTTTAGCCACACATAATATTCATAAACTCAAAAATAATAAGTTTCATAAAATTCAAACCTAAAGAAGAAATAGAGAATTGAAACCAAAGATGAATTGTAATCCCTTGCTCTTGATCACCAAAAAGTATCTATTTCCCCTAAATAATTATTTCTATGGACTATTTATAGATGTAGAAAATCCTGAATAAAATAATTGAGTTCAAAACAAAGTAGGAATCCAAAACCAAAAGGAATTGGATTTCCTCTATGCCGTTGCCCAACCTTTCCATATATATAAATATTAATATAATATTCAATTTAATCCATTAAGCTGCCTGCTTGATTTTCCTTCTTCAATCTTTCATAATTAATTCATTTTAGCTTCAAACTTCTTCAACTTTGTACCAATTTAATCCTACAAATAAAATACACTATTTAACACAATCCATAAAATCCATGCTAAAAAGGACAAATATAAATAATAAATATGAGGCAATTAATGATAAGAAAATATATTTTTGGCCTCAGATCACCAAACATGGAGCTCTAGAACTCGAAATATAGAAGTTCTAAAATGAAGAAGAAATCATAAACTAATCACCTGATGGGCAGCAGCTTCAAGCTGAAATTCACCACAAATGAGAGTTCACCAACACATTTCGATTACTCCACTACGTAGCCACAATCTCCACAATCATACAGGACTTCGAATCACTCAAATCGGAGCTTGGATGAGAGAGAAATCGTCATTTGAAAATGAGGGTTGAAAGCTGAAATTTCTAGGTTATAAAACCCGAAAGTGGTCGCTAAAGACCATTTCTAGTTGCTAAAAGTCTAAATTCTGGTCGCTAAAGGTCTGCACCAGCAACCAGATTTTTGCTATTTTTCAAAGTCTCCGAACGGGCCCTCGAAATTCTTTCGGGACCCAATGAAAATAAACCAGATATGCTACCCCACTAAATTCGACATTTCGGACTCAATGGCGCAGTTGAAATTTCCATACGAGGTCGTTTCGACAAAAAAATGGATCCCACACCCAATATGCCATTTTTACCAAATTTTTCCTAGGACCTCAGATTTTGATCAGAAGCTCCCGATAATTCTCGAAAGGTCGTTTTAGACCAAATTCGATATTCCGGAACTAACCGCGCTTTCAAAATTTTCATCCAAGTCCGTTTTTCAAGAAATTTGACAAAAGTCAACCTTAGGCCAATTTCCATAGGCTAAAGAGCTAATCGGCCCCAAATTCAAACCGGAAGCCCCGGGACTCATGCGAACCAATTTGGCCTTTTCGGAGCTGATGGAACCGTCAAAATTCTCATCTGAGGATGTTTACCTGAAGTAATGACCAAAGTCAACTTTTCAAGGTTCAAAAGCTCCAAAACAGAAAAAAGGGTATAAAATCCAAACGAACGACCAGGCGATCGAACAGTCAGTGTTAGCAATTCATAAATGACTCGGGGTCGCTACAGGAAAGCTCTAAATGATAGAAAGAAGGCATTAACACAGAAATGACCTGGAGGATCATTACAGATTGGGTGCGAGGGGCGGGCTATCAATTTACAATCCTTGGTGTTTTATGTACCAGGAATCGTTAGTCGCTCGACAGGTGCGCGAGCGCGCACATTGGGGACGAGAGGGAGACCCACAGGCAGGGGGCCTGGTAACCCTTGCCATGCATCGCTCCCGAGTGTTCAAGCATGTTTGTGGGTCGTTCTACATTATATGTTTTCATAATGATCCTTCTGCATGTTCCCCTACGTAAACCTTGTTACGACTTCTCATTCCTCTAAATGATAAGGTTCAATGGAATTCTCGCGACATCGCGAGCATCGAATCGCACATGTTACTGCGATCTGAACATATCACCGGATCATTCGATTGGTTCCGCAACGGGCAGTGTGTACAAAGGGCAGGGACGTAGTCAAACACAATTCTGCTAGCACAAATGAGTTTCAAATATTAAAATAATAATTTTCAAAAAAAATATTTTTATATATGTCGAAATTTTGTTCGAAACAAAATTAAATAGAAAAAAATAATAAAAAACCACCAAACACAATTCTGTTTTCACAAATGAGTTTCAAACGTCTAAAATAATAGTTTTCAATAAAAAAAAATTTATATGTCGAAATTTTCTGAAAAATAATTAAATAGGAAATAATAAAACAAATATGAAAAACCCCATAGTATACAATTCCGCTTGCACAAATGAGTTCGAAATATACAAAAATAATAGTTTTAAAAAAATAATTATTTTAATATATGTCAAAATTTTCCAAAAAATTAATTAAATAGTAAATGAAATAAAATAAACTATAAAAAAACCCACAAAACACAATTCCGCATGCACAAATGTATTTGAAATGTTAAAAAAATGATAGTTTTCAATAAATCTTTGTTGATTTTTTTACATATCAAAATTTTCTAGAAAAAAATATAAAAACTGCCAAACACAATTCCACTTTCACAAATGAGTTTCAAATGTAAAAAATAATAGTGTTTAATAAAAAAATTTAATTTTTTATATGTCGAAATTTTCTAAAAAAAAAATTAAATAGAAAAAAATATAAGAATATATAAAAAACACCAAACACAATTCCGCTTTCACCAATGAGTTTCAAATGTCTATAATAATAGTATTCAATAAGAAAATTTGATTTTTTTGTATGTCGAAATTTTCTGAAAAAATAAAAGAAAATATTAAAAAAAACCTCCAAATACAATTCCGCCTTAACCAATGAGTTTTAAATGTCAAAAATAAAAGTTTCCAATAATAAAATTTGATTTTTTTATATGCCGAAATTTTTCGAAAAAATAATTAAATACAAAAAATTAAAAGAAAATATAAAATACCACCAAACACAATTCCGCCTGCACCAATGAGTTTCAAATGTCAAAAAATAAAAGATTCCAATAAAAAAATTTGATTTTTTTATATATCGAAATTTTCCGAAACAAATAATCAAGTAGAAAAAATATAAAAAAACTACCAAACACAATTTTGCTTTCGCCAATGAATTTCATCGAGTGGGCGTGAGCGCCTCGGCCGATGTCACCTGGGCGATAGGGGCATGGGCCTCTGCTTATGCGTGGTCATCGATCGATGTCACTTGGCTGATGAGCGTAAGAGCCTACCGTCGTGTGCAGGCCATGGCCGATGTGCGTAGGGGCCTGCGATGTAGCCTTGGCGATGTGTGCATAGGTGTACCATTTTGCGTGAGCCTAAGCCATTGTAATTTCGCTTAACCGATGTACCCAGGGTCGTGCCCTTGTATGCGGGCCTCGATCGACGTCGCTTGGCCGATGTGTGAAGGGGTCCGTCGATGTCGCTTGGGTGATGTGCGCAGGGGCCTGCCATTGTGTACGGGCCTCAGCCTATGTCCGTAGGGGTCCGCTGATGTTTCTTGGATGATGCGCGTAGGGGCGTGCTCCTATGGGACTAGGCCGTTGTGCGCTGGGGTCCGCCGATGTTGATTGCGCAATGCATGTAGGGGCCTGCCATTTTCTCTTAGGCAATGCGCACAAGGGCGTACCATTGTACATAAACCTCGATCGATATTGCTTGACTGATGTGTGCAGTGGTCCACAAATATCACGCACAGACCTGATATTATGAGCGGGACATGACCGATGTCACTTGACTGACGTGCTTAGAGGCCTGCCGTTGTATGTCGGCCTCGACTTATGTCGCCTAGCCAATGTGGGTAGGGGTCCGCCGATACCACCTAGGTGATGCGCGTAGTGGTTTACCATTATGCATCGGCCTCAACAAATGTCACTTGAACGACGTGCGCATGGTCTGCCAATGTCACCTTAGCGATACGCGGAGGCCTTGCCTTATGCGCGTTTATCAATCAATGTGTACAGGGGCCTTCCATTGTGTAAAGGCCTCATCCGATATCACTTTACCGGTATGCGCAGGGGTTTACTCATGCTTCTTGGAAGATGCATGCAGGGTCTGCCGTTGTGCGCGAGCCTCGATTGATGTCGCTTGGCTGAAGTGCACAGTAGTCTGCAGTTGTGCGCTAGCCTTAATGGTATTATTTGGCCGATGTGCGCAGGGATCTGTCGATGTCACCAACATGATGGACACTGCATTAGGGCCTGACCTTGTGCACGGGCATTGAGTTATATGGCTTGGCCGATGTACGCAGGGCCTGTCGTTGTGTGTAGGCCTCAGCCAATGTCGCCTGGCCGATGTGTGCAGGGGTCTACTAATTCGGCCCTTGTGATGAACGCAGGATCATGACATTGTGCGTTGACCTTGGTCGATGTCACTATGCTGACATCAACAAGGGTTTGAAGATGTCGCCTAAGCAATGCATGTAAGGGCGTGATCTTGTGAGCGGGCATCAACCGATGTCACTTCACTGATGTGCGCAGGGGCCTGCCATTGTGTGTGGGTGTCAACCGATGTGCGCAGGGGTCTACCGTTCTGTACGGGCCTCGGTCGATGTGGCCTGGCCGATGTGCAAGGGATCTACCAATTTAGCCGTAGCAATACACACAGGAGCATACCATTGTGCACGGGCCTCGGCCAATGTCACTTTGCCGACGTCCACAGGGGTCTATCGATGTCACCTAAATGATGCACGCAAGGGCATGGTCTTATGCGCGGGCATCAACCAATGTGCGCAGGGCATGCCATTGTGTGCGAGCTTTAGCCGATGTTGCCTGGAATATATGCGTAGGGTCTTGCCGTTGTGTGCGGGCCTCAGACTATATCTCCAGGTCTACGTGCGTAGGGGTCTTTCCTTGTCTCCTGGGCGAGACGCACAGCGGCGTGCCGATGTCACGTCTTCTTTAAGCGATGCTTGCCAGGGGCTGCCGATGTCACCTAGATGCTGCTGAGTTTGTACGTGCGTTGACATGTTCCTACGCCTCCCGACATGTCACTTTTCATTACGATTGCACTCGACATCCCAAAAAACCTATAATATTGACATCATTATTTGGCACAAATTTTCCGTTGGCATATGATTAGACATTAGAAATGCACTCGACGACACTTAGCCGCTGCCGACGTTGCATGTGCACTGACGTCTTCCTACGGGTCGGCATGCAGACGACGGGCGCATGCGTCGGTTCTAGCCCAGTAAGCGGACGGCGGGCTTTAAGCCCAGGAAGAAGTGCCCTCGGCCTAATGGCTTCCTACGCAACTTGCGTTAAAAAACTCAATGGTTCATTTGACTCTGCAATTCACAGCAAGTATCGCAATTCACTATGTTCTTCATCGATGCAAGAGCCGAGATATTCATTGCCGAGAGTCGTTTGTGTTTCAAAAGAAGTTCACATCCCCCAATGAACTCTAAAGATCTGGTGCAAGGGGGGGTTATCAATTTACAATCCTTGGCGTTTTATGCACCAGGATTCGTTAGTCGCCCGATAGGTGCGTGAGCGTGCACGCTGTGGACGGGAGGTAAACCCGTAGGCAGGGGGCCTGGGATCCTTTGCCGTGCATCTCCCCTGAGTTTTCAAACATGTTCACAGGTCGTTCTACTTTCTTTGTTTTGATAATGATCCTTCTTCATGTTCACCTACGTAAACCTCGTTACGACTTCTCATTCCTCTAAATTATAAGGTTCAATGGAGTTCTCGCGACGTCATGGGCAGTGAATCGTACATGTCACCGCGATCTAAACATATCACAGGATCATTCGATTGGTTCCGCAACGGTAGTATGTACAAAGAGCAGGTATGCAGTCAAACACAATTCCGCTTGCACAAATGAGTTTCAAATATAAAAATAATAGTTTTCAAAAAATAATAATTTATATATGTCAAAAGAAATTTCAAAAAAAATTAAATAGAAAGAAATAATAAAAAAACCACCAAACACAATTCCACTTTCACAAATGAGATTCAAATGTCTAAAATAATAGTTTTCAATAAAAAAATTAATTTTTTTATATTTCACAATTTTCTGAAAAAATAAAAACAAATATGAAAAACCCCACTAAACATAATTTTTCTTGCACAAATGAGTTCGAAATATAAAAAATAATAATTTTTTTAAAAATAATTATTTTAATGTTTGTCGAAATTTTACAAAAAAATAATTAAATAGTAAATGAAATAAAATAAACTATAAAAACCCACAAAACACAATTCAGCTTGCACAAATGAGTTTCAAATGTTAAAAATGATTGTTTTCTATAAAACTTTTTGATTTTTTATATATCAAAATTTTTTGAAAAAAAATATAAAAACCGCCAAACACAATTCCGCTTTCACAAATGAGTTTCAAATGTAAAAAATAATTGTATTTAATAATGATTTTTTTGTATGTCGAAATTTTCTGAAAAAAAATAATTAAATAGAAAAAAATAAAAGAAAATATAAAAAACCACCAAACACAATTCTGCTTTCACCAATGAGTTTCAAATGTAAAAACTAATAGTGTTCCGTAAGAAAATTTGATTTTTTTGTACGTCGAAATTTTCAAGAAAAATAATTAAATAGAAGAAAATAAAAGAAAATATTTAAAAACCACCAAATACAATTCCTCTTTCACCAATGGATTTCAAATGTCAAAAATAAAGATTTCCAATAAAAAAAATTGATTATTTTATATGTCGAAATATTCTGAAAAAAATAATTAAATAGGAAAAAATATAAAAAATCACGAAATACAATTCCACTTTCACCAATGAGTTTCAAATGTCAAAAATAAAAGTTTCCAATAAAAATTTTTGATTTTTTTATATGTCGAAATTTTTCGAAAAAAATAAAAGAAAACATAAATAAACCACCAAACACAATTCCAATTTAACCAATGAATTTCAAATGTCAAAAATAAAAGTTTTCAATAAAAAATTTTTGATTTTTATATGTCGAATTTTTCCGAAAAAAATAATTAAAAACAAAAGAACAAAAAAACCACAAAAATATTTTTACTTGCACAAATGACTTTAAATTATAGAAAAATTTATTTTTTAAAAGTCAGAGTTTTCCAAAAAAATAATAAAATAGGAATTTTTTTAAAAAAAAATATAAAAACACCACCAAACACACTTCGGCTTGCAAAAATTACTTTCACATAACAAAAATAAAAGTTTTAAATTTTTTTGTATCGAATTTTTCCTAAAAATAAGCGATGACATCCACTAATGTCGGGTGGGAGCGAGGGCCTTGCTCGATGTAGGCTTGGCGATAGGGGCATGAACCTGCACTTATGCGTGGGCATCGATCGATGTCACTTGCTGATGTGCGCAAGGACCTACTATCGTGTGCAGGCCTAGGCCGATGTCATATGGCCGATGTGCGTAGGGGCCTGCCGATGTAGCCTTGGCGATGTGTGCATAGGCCTACTATTGTGCGTGAGCCTAACCCGTTGACATTTGAAACTCATTGGTGAAAGCGGAATTGTGTTTGGTGGTTTTTTATATTTTCTATTTAATTATTTTTTTCAGAAAATTTGGACATATAAAAAAACAATTTTTTTTATTAAACACTATTATTTTTTACATTTGAAACTCATTTGTGAAAGCGAAATTGCATTTGGCAGCTTTTATATTTTTTTCCTATTTAATTATTTTTTTAAAAAATTTCGATATGTACAAAAATCAAAAAAATTTATTGAAAACTATCATTTTTTAACATTTGAAACTTCTTTGTGCAAGCGGAATTGTATTTTGTAGGATTTTTTATAGTTTATTTTGTTTTATTTACTATTTAATTACTTTTTTGGAAAATTTCGACATATATTAAAATAATTATTTTTTTAAAAACTATTATTTTTAATATTTCGATTTCATTTGTGCAAGCAGAATTGTGTTTGATGGGTTTTTCATTTTTTGTTGATTTTTTCCTATTTAATTATTTTTTATAAAATTTCGACATTTAAAAAAATAATTTTTTTTATCGAAAACTATTGATTTAGACGTTTTAAACTCATTTGGGAAAGCGGAATTTTGTTTGGTGTTTTTTTTTTTCTAAAAAATTTCGAACTATATAAAAATATTTTATTTTGAAAACTATTATTTTTATATTTGAAACTCATTTGTCCAAGCGGTAGCGACGTCCCAGCCCTTTGTACACACTATCTGTTGCGGAACAAATCGAATGATCCGGTGATATGTTAAGGTCGCGGTGACATGGGAAATTTGATGCCAGCGACGTCGCGAGAATTCCATTGAACCTTATCATTAAAAGGAATGAGAAGTCGTAACAAGGTTTACGTAGGTGAACATGTAGAAGGATCATTATCAAAACATACAAAGTAGAACGACCCGCAAACATGTTTGAACACTCGGGGGTGATGCATGGCTAAGGTTCCCAGGTCCCCTGCCTGCGGGTCTACCTCCCGTCCCCGGCGTGTGCGCAAGTCAGGCAACTAAGAATCCTGGTGCATAAAACGCCAAGGATTATAAATTGATAACCCGCCCTCGCTCCCAATCTGAAGAGTTCATTGGGGGGATGTGTACTTCTTTTGAAACACAAACGACTCTAGACAATGAATATCTCGGCTCTTGTATCGATGAAGAACATAGTGAATGGCGATACTTGATGTGAATTGCAAAATCAAGTGAACCATTGAGTTTTTGAACGCATGTTGTGCCCGAAGCAATTAGGCCGAGGGAACTTCTTCCTAGGCTTGAAGCCCGACGTCCGCTTACCAGGCTAGAAGTGACGCATGCGCCCGCCGTCTGCATGCCGACCCAAAGGAAGATGTCATGCACATGCGACATCGGCGGCGGCTAATTTTTGAACTATGTTGACCAATAACTTATCAAATGTGATGCTCGCACCCAATACCGATTTAGCAATTAGAGGTTTTCTATGTCTTCGAGTGCATTTCTAATGCCTAATCATATGCCAACGGAAACTTTGTGCCAAATAATGATGTCACTATTATAGGTTTTTTGGAATGTCGAGTGCAATCCTAATGAAAAGTGACATGTCGGGAGGCGTAGGAACATGACAACACACATGCAAACTCAGCAGCATCTAGGTCACATCGACAGCCCCTTGCAAGCATCGCTTAAAGCCCACGTGACATCGGCAGGCCGCTGCGCGTCTCACCCTGGAGTCATAGACAAACCCCTATACACATTGACCTAGCGATATCGGCAGAGGCCCGCACACAACGGCAAGACCCTACACATATCATCAAGGCAATATTGGCTAAATCCCGCACACAATGGTATGCCCCTGCACACATTGCTTGCTGCCCGCAAATAAGATCACGCCCTTGCGTGCATCATTTAGGCGATATCGAAGGACCCCTGTGGACATCGGCTAAGCGACATTTGCTGAGGCCCGCGCATAATGGCATGCCCCTGCGTGTACTGCTAGGGCGACATCGGTAGACCCCTACGCACATCGGCCAGGCGACAAGGATTGACGCCCGTACAGAATGGCAGGCCCTTGCCCACATCAGCAAAGTGACATGCGCGCTCACAATATCACGCCCTTACATGCATCGCTTAGGCAACATCTACAAATCCCTGTGGGTGTCTTTAAAGTGACATCGACCAAGGCCCACGCACAATGTCATGCGCCCGCGTGCATCACAAGGGCGGCATTAGGAGACCCCTGCACACATCGGCCAAGCGACATCGGCTAAGGCCCGCACACAATGAAAGGCCCTGCGTACATCGGCCAAGCCATATCACTCAATGCCTGTGCACAAGGTCAGGCCCTAATGCAGTGTACATCATCTTGTTGACATCAGCAGATCCCTGCGCACGTCGCGTAAATTATACCATTAAAGCTAGAGCACAACTGCAGACCGCTGTGTACTTTGGCCAAAAGATATTAATCAAGGCTTGAGCACAATGGCAAACCCCTGTGTGCATCTTCCAAGAAGCATGAGTGAACCCCTGACCATACCGGTAGAGCCTTATCGGATGAGGACTTTACACAATGGCAGGCCCCTGCGCACATTGATTGATAACCGCGCATAAGGCAAGGCATCTGCGCATCGCTTAGGTGACATCGGCAGATCGTGCGCACATTGTTCAAGTGATATTTCTTGAGGACGATGCATAATGGTAAGCCCCTACGCGCATCACCTAGGTGGTATCGGTGGACCCCTACCCACATCAGCGAGGCGACATCAGTCGAGGCCGGCATACAACGGCAGGCCCCTACACATATCAGTCAAGTGATATCAGTCATGTCCCGTGCATAATGTCAGGTCCGTGCGTGATATTTGTAGACCACTGCACACATCAGTCAAGTGATATCGATCGAGGTTTATGTACAATGGTACGCCCTTGTGCACATTGCCCAAGCAAAAATGAGAGGCCATTGCACGCATTGCTCAAGCAACATCGGCGGACCCCAGCGCACAACGGCCTAATCCCAGAACAGCACGCCCCTACACGCATTATCCAAGCAGCATCAGCGGATCCCTATGGATATAGGTTGAGGCCCATACACAATGGCAGGCCCTTGCGCACATCACCCAAGCGACATCGACGGACCCCTTCACACATCGGCCAAGCGACATCGATCGAGGCCCGCATACAAGGGCATGACCCTGCGCACATCGGTTAAGCAACATGTGTAGATGCCCGTGCACAAGGCAAATTCTCTGTGCACATTAATTAGGTGGCATCGGCAGAGCACTACGCACGTCGAAAAAGTTACAACGGCTTAGTCTTACGCACAACGGTAGGCATATGCACATATCACCAAGGCTACATCGGCAGGCCCCTACGCACATCAGCCAAGGCCTGCACACGATGGTAGGTCCTTGCACTCATCAGCCAAGTGACATCGACCGATGCCCACGCACAAGCGCAGGCCCAATCCCATTATCACCTAGGCGACATCGGCCGAGGCGCTCGCGCCCACTCGACATTAGTGGATGTCATCACTTATTTTTAGGAAAAATTCGATAACAAAAAAATTGAAAACATTTATATTTGTTATGCAATAGTAATTTTTGCACGCCGAAGTATGTTTGGTGGTGTTTTTATGTTTCTTTTAAAAAAAATTCCTATTTAATAATATTTTTCAGAAAATTTTGACTTTTAAAAAAATAATTTTTTCAGTTTTGAAATCTATGGTTTTTTTATTTTAAAGTCATTTGTGCAAGTAAAATTTTTTTTTGGTAGATTTTTTATCTTTTAATTTCTTTTTCATATTTAATTTTTTTTTTGAAAATTTTGACATATAAAAGAATCAAATTATTTTATAGGAAAATTTTATTTTTGACATTTGAAAATCATTGGTGAAAGCGGAATTGTGTTTGGTGCTTTTTTATATATTTTTTTCAATTTGGTTATTTTTTCGGAAAACTTCGACAAATAAAAAAATCAAATTTTTTATTGGAATTTTTTTATTTTTGACATTTGAAACTCATTGGTGAAAGAGGAATTGTGTTTGGTGGTTTTTTATATTTTCTTTTATTTTTTTCTATTTAACTATTTTTTCAGAATATTTCGACATATAAAAAAATCAAATTTTTTTATTGGAAACTTCTATTTTTTACATTTGAAGCTCATTGGTAAAGGCGGAATTGTATTTGGTTGTTTTTTATATTATCTTTTATTCTTTCTATTTAATTATTTTTTCGGAAAATTTTGACATAAAAAAATATTATTTTTATTATTGAACACTATTATTTTTGACATTTGAAACTTATTGGTGAAAGCGGAATTGTTTTTTTTATTTTTATTTTTTCTTTTATTTTTTTCAGAAAATTTCGACATAAAAAAATCAATTTTTTTACTAAACATTATTATTTTTTACATTTGAAACTCATTTGTGAAATCGGTATTGTGTTTGTTAGTTTTTATATATTTTTTCCTATTTAATTATTTTTTCGAAAAATTTCGACATATAAAAAAATCAAATTTTTATTGGAAAATTTTATTTTTGACATTTGAAACTCATTGGTGATAGCGGAATTGTGTTTTGTGGTTTTTTTATATATTATTTTATTTTTTCTATTTGATTATTTTTTTTGAAAAAGTTCGACATATAAAAAAAATCAAAATTTTTTGTTGGAAACTTTTATTTTTGACATTTGAAACTCATTGGTGAAAGTGGAATTGTGTTTGGTGGCTTTTTATATTTTCTTTTATTTTTTTAATTTAATTATTATTTTTAGAAAATTTCGACATAAAAAATAATCAAATTTTTTTATTGGAAACTTTTATTTTTGACATTTGAAACTCATTGGTGAAAGCGAAATTGTATTTGGTGATTTTTTAATATTTTCTATTATTTTTTATGAAATTTCGAAATACAAAAAAATCAAAATTTTTTAATGAACACTATTATTTTTGACATTTGAAACTCATTGGTGAAAGCGGAAATGTGTCTGGTGGTTTTTATATTTTCTTTTATTTTTTTCGAAAACTTTCGACATAAAAAAACCATTTTTTTATTAATTTTTTTTTACATTTGAAACTCATTTGTGAAAGCGAAACTGTTTTTGGCAGTTTTTATATTTTTTTTCTATTTAATTATTTTTTTCATAAAATTTCGATACATAAGAAAAATCAAAAAACTTTATTGAAAACTATCATATTTTAACATTTAGAACTCATTTGTGCAGGCGGAATTGTGTTTGGTGGGTTTTTTATTGTTTATTTTATTTCATTTACTTGGGAGTGATGCACAACTGGGGTTCCTAGGCCCCCAGCCTACGGGTCTCCCTCCCGTCCCCGGCATGCGCGCTCGCGCACCTGTCGGGCGACTAACGAATCCTGGTGCATAAAATGCAAAGGATTGTAAATTGTTAGCCCGCCCTCACACCCGATCTATAGAGTTCATTTAGGGATGTGTACTCCTATTGAAACACAAGTGACTCTCGACAATGAATATCTCGGCTCTTGCATCGATGAAGAACATAGTGAATTGCGATACTTGCTGTGAATTGCAGAATCAAGTGAGCCATTGAGTTTTTGAACGCAAGTTGCGTCCGAAGCCATTTGGCCGAGGGCACTCCTTCCTGGGCTTTAAGCCCTCCGTCCGCTTGCTGGGCTAGAAGCGACGCCTGCGCCCGCCATCTGCATGCTGACCTGTAGGAAGATGTCAATGCACATGCAACGTCGGCGGCGGCTAAGTGTTGAACAATGTTGACCAATAACTTGTCGAATGCGATGCTCGCACCCAATAGTGATTTAGCAATTAGAGGTTTTCCGTGTCGTTGAGTGCATTTCTAATGCCTAATCATATGCCAAGGGAAAATTTGTGCCAAATAATGATGTCAATATTACAGGTTTTTTGGGATGTCAAGTGCAATCCTAATGAAAAGTGATATGTCGGGAGGCGTAGGAACATGTCAACGCACATGCGAACTCAATATCATCTAGGTGACATCGGTAGCCCCTTGCAAGCATCTCTTCAAGCCCACGTGAAATCGGCAGGCCGCTGCGCGTCTCACCGAGGAGACATCGATAGACCCTTGCGCACCTATACCTGACGATATCAGCTGAGGCCCGCACAAAACAGCAAGACCCTACGCATCTCTGCCAGGCAACATCGGCTAAAGCCCGCACACAATGGCATGCCCCTGCGCTCATTGGTTGATGTCCGTGCATAAGATCAGGCCCTTGCGTGCAACATTTAGGCGACATCGACATACTCCTGTGGATGTCGGCTAAGCGACATTTGCTGAGGCCCGCGCACAATGGCATGTCCCTGCGTGTATCTCTAGGGTGACATTGGTAGACCCCTACGCACATCGGCAGAGCGACATCGGTCGAGACCTCTACAGAACGGTAGGCCCCTGCTCATATCGGTTGACGCCCGAACAAAATGGCAGTCCCCTGCACAAATCAGCAAAGTGATATCGACTGATGCCCGCTCACAAGATCACGCCCTTGCATGTATCGCTTAGGCGACATCTTCAGACCCCTGTGGATGGCTGCCAAGTGACATCGACCAAGGGCCGCGTACAATGTTATGCCCTTGCGTGCATCACAAGGGCGGCATTAGTAGACCTCTGCACACATCGGCAAGGCGACATCGGCTGAGGCTCGCACACAACGACATGCCCTACGTACATCGGCCAAGCCATATCACTCAATGCCCGCGCACAAGGTCATGCCCTAATATAGTGTCCATCATGTTGGTGATATGGGCAGATACCTGCGCAAGTATTTCAAATAATACCATAAAAGCTCGCGCACAACTGCAGACCGCTATGCACTTCTGCTAAGCGAAATTTATTGAGGCTCGTGCATAATGGCAGACCCCTCCTGCATCTTCTAAGAAGTATTAGTGAACCCCTATGCATACCAGTAGAGCGAAATCGGATGAGGCCTTTACACAATTGCAAGCACTTGCGCACATCGTACAAGTGACATTTGTTGAGGCCAATGCACAATGGTAAGCCCCTAAGCCCATCACCTATGTGGTATCGGCTGATGCCCGCTGACAAGATCACGCCCTTACATGCATCGCTTAGGCGGCATCGTCAGGCCCCTGTGGATGTCTACCAAGTGACATTGACTAAGGCCCGCGCACAATGTCATGCCCCTACGTGCATCACAAGGGCGGTATTAGTAGACCCCCACACAATCGGCCAGGTGACATCGGCTGAGGCCCTCACACAACGACAGGCCCTGCGTACATCAGCCTAGCCATATTACTCAATGCCCGCGCACAAGGTCAGGCCTTAATGCAGTGTCCATCATATTGGTAACATCGGCAGATCCCTATGCATGTTGTACAAATAATACCATTAATGATCATGCACTACGGCAGACCGCTGTGCACTTCGGCCAAGCGACATCGATTGAGGCTCGCGCCCAACGGTAGACCCCTGCGTGCTTCTTCTAAGAAGCGTGAGTGAACCCCTGCACGTACCGGTAGAGCAATATCGGATGAGGCCTTTACACAATGACAGGCCCCTGTGCACATTGATTGATAACCGCGCATAAGTCAAGGCTTCTACACATCACTTAGGTGACATCTGCAGACCCTACGCATGTCGTTCAATTGAAATTTGTTGAGGCTGATGCACAATGGTAAGCCCCACGCGCATCACCTAGGTGGTATCAACGGACCCCTACCCACATCGGCCAGGCGACATCGATGGAGGCTGGCATACAACGGCAGGCCCCTACGCATGTCAGTTAAGAGATATCGGTCATGTCCCGCGCATAATGTCAGGTTTGGGCGTGATATTTGTGGACCACTGCACACATCAGTCAAGCGATATTGATCGAGGTTCATGTACAATGGTACGCCCTTGTGCGCATTGCCCCAGCGAAAATGGCAGGTCCCTGCACGCATCAATCAAGTAACATCGGTAGATCCCAGCGCACAACGGCCTAGTCCCACAAAAGCACGCCGTACACGCATCATCCAAGCAACATCAGCAGACCCCTACGGGCATAGGCTGAGGCCCATATACAATGGCAGGCCCCTGCGCACATCACCCTAGTGACATCAACAGACTTATTCACACATCGGCCAGGCGACATCAACCGAGACCTGCACACATGGGCAGGCCCTTGCACACATCGGTTAAGCGACATGTGTTGTTACCCGCGTACAAGGCCAAGCGTCTGCGCACATTCCTCAAGTGACATCGGCAGAGCACTACGTATGTCGAAAAAGCTATAACGGCTTAGGCTCACTCACAATGGCAGGCCTATGCACACATCGCCAAGGCTATATCGGCAGGCCCCTACGCACATCGGCCAAGGCCTACACATGATGGTAGGCCCTTGTGCTCATTAGCTAAGTTACATCGACCGATGCCCACACACAAGCGCAAGCCCATGCCCCTATCGCCCAGGAGACATTGGCCGAAGCGCTCACGCCCACCCGACATTAGTGGATGTCTTCGCTTATTTTAAGGAAAATTTTGATATAAAAAAATTTTTAAACATTTATTTTATTTATGTGAAAGTCATTTTGCAAGCCGAAGTGTCCTTGGTGGTGTTTTTATATATTTTTTAAAAAATTCCTATTTAATTATTTTTTTCAGAAAATTTTGACTTTTAAAAAAATAAATTTTTCATTTTGAAATCTACTATTTTTTATATTTTAAAGTCATTTGTGCAAGTAAAATATTTTTTAATGGTTTTTTTTTTTCATATTTAATTATTTTTTTCGGAAACTTTTGACATATAAAAAAATCAAAATTTTTTATTGGAAACTTTTATTTTTGACATTTGAAAATCCTTGGTGAAAGAGGAATTGTGTTCGGTGGCTTTTTTATATTTTCTTTAATTTTTTTCAAAAAATTTCGATATATAAAAAATCTAATTTTTTTATTGGAAACTTTTATTTTTGACATTTGAAACTCATTGGTGAAAGCGGAATTGTATTTGGTGGTTTTTCTTATATTTTCATTTATTTTTTTCTATTTAATTATTTTTTCAGAAAATTTCCACATACAAAAAAATCAAATTTTCTTATTGAATACTATTGTTTTTGACAATTGAAACTCATTGGTGAAAGCGGAATTCTGTTTCGTGGTTTTTTATATTTCCTTTTATTTTTTCTTTTTAATTATTTTTTTCAGAAAATTTCAAAATATAAAAAAAAAAAATTTTTATCAAACACTATTAGTTTTTACATTTGAAACTCATTTATGAAAGCGGAATTGTGTTTGACAGTTTTAATATTTTTTTCCTATTTAGTTATTTTTTTCAGAAAATTTCGATATGTAAAAAATCAAAAAAAGTTATTGAAACCATCATTTTTTAACATTTGAAACTCATTTGTGCAAGCGGAATTGTGTTTGGTGGGTTTTGTTTATAGTTTATTCTTTTTCGTTTACTATTTAATTACTTTTTTGGAAAATTTCGACATATATAAATATAATTATTTTTTTTAAGCCATTATTTTTTATATTTCGAACTCATTTGAGCAAGCAGAATTGTGTTTGGTGGGGTTTTTCATATTTGTTTTTATTTTTTCCTATGTAATTATTATTTTAGAAAAATTTCGACATATAAAAAAATAATTTTTTTTATTGAAAACTATTATTTTAGACGTTTGAAACTCAATTGTGAAAGCGGAATTGTGTTTATTGGTGTTTTTACTTTTTTTCTATTTAATTTTTTTCAAAAAAAAATGGACATATATAAAAATATTTTTTTCGAAAACTATTATTTTTATATTTGAAACTCATTTGTGCAAGCGGAATTGTTTTTTACTACGTCCCTGCCCTTTGTACACACTCCCCATTGTGGAACCAATCGAATGATCCGGTCATATGTTCAGATCGCGGTGACATGGGTGATTCGCTGCCCGCGACGTCAAGAAATTCTATTGAACCTTATCATTTAGAGGAATGAGAAGTCGTAACAAGGTTTACGTAGGTGAATATGCAGAAGGATCATTGTCAAAACATACAAAATAGAACGACCCGTGAACATGTTAGAACACTCGGGGGCGATGCACGGCAAGGGTTCCAAGACCCCCTGCCTGCGGGTCTCCTTCCCGTCTCCGGCGTGCGTGCTTGAGCACCAGTCGGGCGACTAACGAATCGTGGTGCATAAAATGCCAAGGATTGTAAATTGATAGCCCGCCCCTCAAACCCGACCTGTAGAGTTCATTGGGGGATGTGTACTTCTTTTGAAACTCAAACGACTCTCGGCTATGAATATCTCGGCTCTATCATCAATAAAGAACATAGTGAATTGCAATACTTGCTGTGAATTACAGAATCAAGTGAACCATTGAGTTTTTGAACGCAAGTTACGCCCGAAGCAATTAGGCCGAGGGCACTTCTTCTTGGGCTTGAAGCCCGCCGTCTGCTTGCTGGGCTAGAAGCGACGCATGCACCCGCCGTCTGCTTGCCGACCCGTAGGAAGATGTCAACGCACATGTGTTGTTGGCGGTGGCTAAGTGTTGAACTATGTTGACCAATAACTTGTCGAATGCGATGCTCGCACCTAATACCGATTTAACAATTAGAGGTTTTCTGTGTCGTCGAGTGCATTTCTATTGCCTAATCATATGCAAAAGAAAAATTTGTGCCAAATAATGATGTCACTATTACAGGTTTTTTTGGGATGTCAGTGAAATCCTAATGAATAGTGACATGTCGGGAGGCGCAGGAACATGTCAACGCACATGCGAACTCAACAACATCTAGGTGACATCGGCAGCCCCTTGCAACCATCGCTTAAAACCCACGTCACATCGGCAGGCCGCTGCGCGTCTCGCCCATGAGACATCGATAGACCCCTGTGCACATAGACCTGGCGACATCAGCAGAGGCCTGCACACAATGGCAAGACCCTCTGCATATCTACCAAGCAACATCGGCTAAAGCCCGCACATAATGGCATGCCCCTGCGCACATTGGTTGATGCCTGCGCATAAGATCAGGCCATTTCGTGCATCATTTAGGCGACATCGACACACCCCTATGGATGTTGACTAAGCGATATCGGCCGAGGCCCTTGCACAATGGCATGCCCCTACGTGTATCGCTACGGTGACATCGCTAGACCCCTACGCACATCGCCAAGGTGACATCGGCCGAGGCCCGTACAGAACGGCAGGCCATTGCGCACACTAGTTGATGCCCGCACATAATGGAAGGCCCCTGCACACATCAACAAAGTGACATCGGCTGATGCCCGCTCACAAGATCACGCCCTTACATGCATCGCTTAGGTGACATCTTCAAACCCCTGTAAATGTCTACCAAGTGACATCGACCAAGGTCCGCGCACAATGTCATGCCCATGTGTGCATCACAAGGGCGGCATTAGTAGACCCCTTCACACATCGGCCAGGCGACAACGGCTGAGGCCTGCACACAATGATAGGCACTGCGTACATCGGCCAAGCCATATCACTCAATGCCTGCGCACAAGGTCAGACCCTAATGCAACGTCCATCATGTTGGTGACATCGACGGATCTCTGCGCACAACACCCTAATAATACCATTAAAGCTCACGCACAATCGTACATTGTTGTGCACTTCGATCAAGCAGCGTCAATCGAGGCTTGCGCACAACGACAGACCCCGACGTGCATCTTCTAAGAAGCATCAGTGAACCCTTGTGCACATTGGTAGAGCGATATCGGATGAGGCCTTTGCACAACGGCAGGCCCCTGTGCACATTGATTGATAACCACGCACAAGGAATGGCCTTAACGCATCGCTTAGGTGACATCGGCAAACCCTGCGCACGTCGTTCAAGTGACATTTGTTGAGGCCGATGTACAATGGTAAGCCCATACGCGCATCACCTAGGTGGTATCGGCGGACCCCTACCCACATCGGCAAGGCGACATCGGTCGAGGCCGGCATACAATGGAAGGCCCCTACGCACGTAAGTCAAGTGACATTGATCATGTCTCGCGCATAATGTCAGATCTGTGCGGGATATTTTTGGACCGCTGCACACATCAGTCAAGCGATATCGATCGAGCTTCATGTACAATGGTATGACCTTGTGCGCATTGCCCAAGCGAAAATGGCAGGCCCATGCATGTATCGCTCAAGCAACATCGGCCGACCCTAGCGCACAACGGCCTAGTCCCACAACAGCACGCCCCTACACCTTTAATCCAAGCAACATCAGCGGACACCTACGGACATAGGCTGAGGCCCGTACACAATGGCAGGCCCCTGCGCACATCACCCTAGAGACATCGACAGACCCCTTCACATATCGGCCAAGCGACATCGATCGAGGCCCACATACAAGGGCAGGCCCCTGCGCACATCGGCTAAGCGACATGTGTCGATGCCCACGCACAAGGCCTTGCCTCTGCGCACATTACTTAGGTGACATCGGCAGAGCACTGCGCATGTCGAAAACGTTACAATGGCTTAGGCTCACGCACAACGGTAGGCCTATGCACACATCACTAAGGCTACATCGGCAAACCCCAACGCACATCGTCCATATGAGATCAGCCAAGGCCTGCACACGATGGTAGGCCCTTGCGCTCATTGGCTAAGTGACATCGATCGATGCCCACGCACAAGCGTAGGCCCATGCCCCAATCGCCTAGGTGGCATCGGCTGAAGCGCTCGCGCGCGCTTCACTCGACATTAGTTGATGTCATCACTTAATTTTGTTATGTGAAAGTCATTTTTGCAACCCGAAGTGTGTTCGGTGGTGTTTTTATATTTTTTTAAAATATAGATTCTATTTAAAAAAAATTTGGAAAATTCTGAATTTTAAAAAAATAAATTTTTGTTTTTAAATCTATTCTTTTTTATATTTTAAAGCTATTTGTGCAAGTAAATATTTTTTTGGAAAATTTTTACACATAAAAAATCAAATTGTTTCATTGGAAACTTTTTTTATGAAATTTTAAATTCATTGGTGAAAGCGGAATTGTTTTTTTTTTTTTTTTTTTTTTTTTTTTTTTTTTTTTTTTTTTTCAAAAAATTTTGGTATATAAAAAAATCAATTTTTTTATTGGAATATTTTATTTTTGATATTTGAAACTCATTGGTGAAAGCAGAATTGTGTTTGGCTGTTTTTTATATTTTCTTTTATTTTTTTCAGAAAATTTCGACATATAAAAAAATCAAAATTTTTTATTGGAAACTTTTATTTTTTCCATTTGAAACTCATTGGTAAAGATATAATTGTATTTGGTTGTTTTTTTATATTTTCTTCTATTTTTTCTATTTAATTATATTTTCAGAAAATTTCGACATACAAAAAAATCAAATTTTCTTATTGAACACTATTATTTTTGACATTTAAAACTCATTGATGAAAGCAAAATTGTGTTTGCTACTTTTTATATTTTCTTTTAGTTTTTTCTATTTAATTATCTTTTACGAAAAATTTCAACATAAAAAAAGTCAAAAAAAATTATTAAACACTATTACTTTTTACGTTTGAAACTCATTTGTGAAAGCAGAATTGTGTATGGCAGTTTTTATATGTTTTTATCTATGTAATTATTTTTTTCAGAAAATTTCGATATGCAAAAAAATCAAAAATTTTTATTGAAAACTATCATTTTTTTAACATTTGAAACTCATTTGTGAAAGCGTATTTGTGTTTGGTGAGTTTTTATAGTTTATTTTATTTCATTTACTATTTAATTACATTTTTGGAAAATTTCGACATGTATTATGATAATTATTTTTTTAAAATCTATTATTTTTTATATTTCGAACTCATTTATGCAAGCGGAATTGTGTACTGTGGGGTTTTTCATATTCGTTTTTATTTTTTTCATATTTAATTATTTTTCAGAAAATTTTGACATATAAAAAAATTAATCTTTTTATAGAAACTATTATTTTAGACGTTAGAAACTCATTTCTGAAAGCGGAATTGTGTTTTGCAGTCTTTTAATTATTTTTTTCATATATAAAAATATTTTTTTTGAAAACTATTATTTTTATATTTGAAACTCATTTGTGCAAGGGAAAATTGTGTTTGACTACATCCCTGCCTTTTGTACACACTGCACTTTGTGGAACCAATCAATAATCCATTATATGTTCAGATCGCAGTGACATGGGTGATTTGCTGCCCGCGACGTCGCGAGAATTCTATTGAACCTTATCATTTAGAGGAATGAGAAGTCGTAACAAGATTTACGTAGGTGAGCATGAAGAAGGATCATTATCAAAACATAAAAACTAGAACAACCCGCGAACATTTTGAACACTCGGGGGCGATGCACGGCTAGGGTTCCCAGGCCCCTTACCTTCGGGTCTCCCTCTCTCCTCGATGTCCGTGCTCGCGCACCTCCCGGGCGACTAATGAATCCTGGTGCATAAAACGCCAAGGATTGTAAATTGATTGCCCGCCCCTCGCACTCGATCTGTAGAGTTCATTTGGGGATGTGTACTTCTTTTGAAACACAAGCGTCTCTCGCCAATGAATATCTCGGCTCTTGCATTGATGAAGAACATACTGAATTGCGATACTTGATGTGAATTGCATAATCAAGTGAACCATTGAGTTTTTGAACACAAGTTGCTCCCGAAGCCATTAAGCCGAGGGCACTTCTTCCTGGGATTGAAGCCCACCGTCTGCTTGCTGGGCTAGAAGCGACGCATGCGCCCACCGTCTGCATGCCGACCCATAGGAAGATGTCAACGCACGTGCGACGTCGGCGGCGGCTAAATGTGGAACTATGTTAACCAATAACTTGTCGAATGCGATGCTCGCACCCAGTTCCGATTTAGCAATTAGAGGTTTTCTATGTCGTCCACTGCATTTGTAATGCCTAATCATATACCAACGAAAAAGTTGTGCCAAATAATGATGTCACTATTATAGGTTTTTTGGGATGTCGAGTGCAATCCTAATGAAAAGTGACATGTCGGGAGGAGTAGGAACATGTCAACGCACATGCGAACTCAGCAGCATCTAGATGACATCGGCATCCCCTTGCAAGCATCGCTTAAAGCCCACGTGATATCGGCAGGCTGTTGCACGTCTCGCCCAGGAGACATCGATAGACCCCTGCACACATAGACGTAGCGACATCGGCTGAGGCCCGCACACAACGGCAAGACCCTACCCATATATGCGCACATTGGTTGATGTCCGCACATAAGATCATGCCCTTGCGTGCATCATTTAGGCGACTTCGACAGACCCCTATGGACGTTGGCTAAGCAACATCGGTCGAGGCCCGTGCACAATGCCATGCCCCTGCGTGTATCGCTAGAGTGACATCGGTAGACCCCTATGTACATTGGCAAGGCGACATCGGCCGAGGCCCGTATAGAACGGCAGGACCCTGCGCACATCTGTTGATGCCCGCACACATTGGCAGGCCCCTGCACACATCAGCAAAGTGACATCAGTTGATGTTCGCTCACAAGATCACGCCTTTACATGCATCGCTTAGGCGACATCTTCAGACCCCTATGGGTGTCTGCGAAGTGACATCGACCAAGGCTCGCGCACAATGTCATGCCCCTGCGTGCATCACAAGGACGGCATTAGTAGACCTCTGCACACGTCATCCAGGCGAAATCGGCTAAAGCCCGCACACAACGATAGTCCCTGCGTACATCGGCCAAGCCGTATCACTCAATGTCTGCGGACAAGGTCATGCCCTAATGTAGTGTCCATCATGTTGGTGACATCGTCAAATCCCTTCGCACGTCGCCCAAATATTACAATTAAAGCTCGCGCACAACGGCAGACCGCTGTGCACTTCGGCAAGCGACATCAATCGAGGTTCGCGCAGAACATTAGACTCCTGCGTGCATCTTCCAAGAAGCATCAGTGAACCCCTGCGCATACCGATAGTGCGATATCGGATGAGGCCTTTACACAATGGCAAGCCCTTGCGCACATTGATTGAAAACCACGCACAAGGCAAGGCCTCTGCGCATCGCTTAGGTGACATCGACAAACCCTACGCACGTCGTTCAAGTGACATTTGTTGAGGCCAATGCACAATGGTAAGCCCCTATGCGCATCACCTAGGTGGTATTGGCGGACCCCTACACACATCGGCCAGGCGACATCTGTCGAGGCCGGCATACAACGGGAGGCCCCTACGTACGTCAGTCAAGTGACATCGGTCATATCCCGCTCATAATGTCAGGTCTATCCGTGATATTTGTGGACCACTGCACTCATCAGTCAAGCGATATCGATCGAGGTTCATGTACAATGATACGCCCTTGTGCGCATTGCCCAAGCGAAAATGGCAGGCCTTGCATGCATCGCTGAAGCAACATCGGCGGACCCCAGCGCACAACGGCCTAGTCCCACAACATAACACCCCTACACACATCATCCAAGCAACATCAGCGAACCCCTATGGACATAGGCTGAGTCCCGTACACAATGGCAGTCCCCTGCGCACATCACCCAAGCGACATCGACGAACCCCTTTTGACATTGGCCAAGCGACATCGATCGAGGCCCGCATACAAAGGCAGGCCCCTGGGCACATCGGTTAAGCGACATGTTTTGATGCCCGCGCACAAGGCTAAGCCTCTGCGCACATTACTTAGGTGACATCAGCAGAGCACTACTCACGTCGAAAATGATACAATGGCTTAGGCTCTCGCACAACGATAGGCGCATGCACACATCGCCAAGACTACATCGGCAAACCCCTACGCACATCGGCCATATGAGATCGGTCAAGGCCTGCACACGATGGTTGGCTCTTGCGCTCATCAGCCAAGTGACATCGACCGATTTCCACGCACAATCGCAGGCCCATGCCCCAATCGCCCAGGTGACATCGATCGAGGCGCTCGCGCCCACTCGACATTAGTTGATGTCATCATTTATTTTTAGAAAAAATTTGATACAAAAAAAATTGAAAAGTCTTATTCTTCTTATATGAAAGTCATTTTTGCAAGCCGAAGTATGTTTGGTGGTGTTTTTATATTTTTTTAAAAAAATTCTTATTTAGTTATATTTTTCAGAAAATTTTGAAATTTTAAAAAATAATTTTTTTCGTTATGAAATCTATTAATTTTTATATTTTAAAGTCATTTGTGCAAGAAAAATGTTTTTGGTGGTTTTTATTTTTTATTTTTTTTGGAAAACTCTGACATTTAAAAAAATCAAATTGTATTGTTGGAAAATAACATTTGAAATTCATTGGTGAAAGCGGAATTGTGTTTGGTTTTTTTTTTCTATTTGATTATTTTTTCAGAAAATTTTGATATATAAAAAAATCAAAAATTTATGTTGGAATCTTTTATTTTTTACATTTGAAACTCATTGGTGAAAGCGGAATTGTGTTTGGTGGTTTTTTATATTTTCTTTTATTTTTTTCTATTTAAATATTTTTTCAGAAAATGTCGACATATAAAAAGTCTAATTTTTTTATTTGAAACTTTTATTTTTGAGATTTGAAACTCCTTGGTAAAGGCGGAATTGTATTTGGTGTTTTTTTTATTTTCTTTTATTCTTTCTATTTAATTATTTTTTCAGAAAATTTCGACATACAAAAAAATCAAATTTTCTTGTTGATAACTATTATTTTTGACATTTGAAACTCATTGGTGAAAGCGGAATTGTGTTTGGTGTTTTTTTTTTCTTTTATTTTTTTCTATTTAATTATTTTTTTTGGAAAATTGCGACATATAAAAAATCAAATTTTCTTACTAAACACTATTGTTTTTTACATTTGAAACTCATTTGTGAAATCCAAATTATGTTTGGCAGTTTTTATATTTTTCTGAAATATTTTGATATGTAAAAAAATCAAAATATTTCATCAAAAACTATCATTTTTTTAACATTTGAAACTCATTTGTGAAAGCGGAATTGTGTTTGGTGGGTTTTTTATAGTTTATTTTATTTCATTTACTATTTTATTACTTTTTTGAAAAATTTCAACATATGTTAAAATAATTATTTTGTTTAAAACTATTATTTTTATATTTCGAACTCATTTGTGCAAGCGGAATTGTGTACTGTGGGATTTTTGATTATTTTTTTCTATTTAATTATTTTTCAAAAAATTTTGACATATTAAAAAATTAGTTTTTTTTGTTGAAAACTATTATTTTAGACGTTTGAAACTCATTTGTGAAAGCGGAATTGTGTTTGTAGGTTTTTTTATTATTCTTTTCTATTTATTTTTTTTCAAAAATAATTTCGAGATGTATAAAAATATTTTTTTTAAAACTATTATTTTTATATTTGAATATCATTTGTGCTAGCGGAATTATGTTTGACTACGTCCCTACCCTTTGTACACACTGCCCGTTGCCGAACAAATCGAATGATCCGGTGATATGTTCAGATCGAAGTGACATGGGTGATTCGCTGGCCGCAACGTCGCGAGTATTCCATTGAACCATATCATTTAGAGGAATGAGAAGTCGTAACAACGTTTACGTAGGTGAGCATGTAGAAGGATCATTATCAAAACATACAAAGTAGAACGACCCGCGAACATGTTTGAACACTCGGGGGCAATGCACGACTAGGGTTCCTAGGCCCCCTTCCTGCGGATCTTTCTCCCATCCCCGGCATGCGTGCTCGTGGACCTGTCAGGCGACTAATGATTCCTTGTGCATAAAACTCCAAGGATTGTATATTGATAGCCCGCCCCTCGCACTAGATCTATAGAGTTCATTGGGGGATGTGCGCTTCTTTTGAAACCCAAACGACTCTCGGCAATGAATATCTTTGTTCTTGCATCGATGAAGAACATAGTGAATTGCGATACTTGCTGTGAAATGCAGAATCAAGTGAACTATTGAGTTTTTGAACGCAAGTTGCGCCCGAAGCCATTAGGCCGAGGGCACTTTTTCTTGGGCTTGAAGCCCGCCGTTTGCATGTTGACCCGTAGGAAGATGTCAACGCGCCTACGATGTCGGCGGCGGCTGAATGTTGAACTATGTTGACCAATAACTAGTCGAATGCGATGGTCGCACCCAATACCTATTTAGCAATTAGAGGTTTTTCGTGTCATCGAGTGCATTTCTAACGCAAAATCATATGCCAACGGAAAATTTGTGACAAATAATGATGTCCCTATTATAGGTTTTTTGGGATGTCGAGTGCAATCGCAATGAAAAATGACATGTCGGGAGGCATAGGAACATGTCAACGCACATGCGAACTCAGCAGCATCTAGGTGACATCGGCAGCCCCTTGCAAGCATCGCTTAAAGCCCACGTGACATTGGTAGGCCGCTGCACGTCTTGCCTAGGAGACATCGACAAACCGCTGGGCACATAGACCTGGCGACATCGGTTAAGGCCCGCACACAATAGCAAGACTTTACGCATATCTTCCAGGCAACATCGGCTAAAGCCCGCACACAATGGCATGCCCCTGCGCACATTGGTTGATGCCCGCGCATAATATCAGGCCCTTGCGTGCATCATTTAGGCGACATCGGACGAGACCCGCGCACAATGGCATGCCCCTGCGTGTATCGCAAGGGTGACATCGGCCGAGGTCCGTAAAGAATGGCAGGCCCTTGCGAACATTGGTTGATGCCCGCACACAATGGCAGGCCCCTGCGCACATCAGCAAAGTGACATCGGCTGATGTACGCTCAAAAGATCACGCCCTTACATGCATTGCTTAGGCGACATCGTTAGACCCCTTTGGATGTCTGCCAAGTTACATCGACCAAGGCCCGCGCACAATGTAATGCCCCTGCGTGCATCACAAGGGCGGCATTAGTAGACCCCTACGCACATCGGCCAGGTGACATCGATGAGGCCCGCACACAACGACAGGCCCTGCGTACATCAGCCTAGCCATATTACTCAATGCCCACGCACAAGGTCAGGCCCTAATGTAGTGTCCTTCATATTGGTGACATCGGCAGTTCCCTATGCATGTTGCCCAAATAATACCATTAAAGATCGCGCACTACGGCAGACCATTGTGCACTTCGGCCAAGAGACATCAATTGAGGCTCGCGCACAACAGCAGACCCTTGCGTGCATCTTCTAAGAAGCGTGAGTGAACCCTTGCACACACCGGTAGAGCGATATCGGATGACGCCTTTACACAATGGTAGGCACCTCTTCACATTGATTGATAACCGCGCACAAGTCAAGGCCTCTACGCATCACTTAGGTGACATCTGCAGACCCTACGCATGTCGTTCAAGTGACATTTGTTGAGGCCGATGCACAATGGTAAGCCCCTATGCGCATCACCTAGGTGGTATCGGTGGAACCCTACCCACATAGGCCAGGCGACATCGGTGGAGGCTAGCATACAATGGCAGGCCCCTACGCATGTCAGTTAACAGATATCGGTCATGTCCCGTGCATCATGTCATGTCTGTGTGTGATATTTGTGGACCACTACACACATCAGCCAAACGATATCGATCGAGGTTCATGTACAGTGGTAGGTGCTTGTGCGCATTGCCCCAGCGAAAATGGCAGGCCCCTGCACGCATCGCTCAAGTAACATCGGCGGACCCCAGCGCACAACGGCCTAGTCCCACAACAACACGCCCTACACGCATCATCCAAGAAACATCAACGGACTCTTACGGGCATAAGCTGAGGTCCATATACAATGGCAGGCCCCTGCGCTCATTACCCAAGTGACATCAACGGACTCCTTCACACATCGGCCGAGACCTGTATACAGGGGCAGGCCCTTGCGCATATCGGTTAAGCGACATGTGTCGATGCCCTCGTACAAGGCCAAGCCTCTGCGCACATTACTCAGGTGACATCGGCGGAGCACTACGTGCGTCGAAAAAGCTACAACAACTTGGGCTCACGCACAACAGTAGGTCTATGCACACATCGCCAAGGCTATATCGGCAGGCCCCTATGCACATCGGCCATATGACATCGACCAAGGCCTGCGCATGACTGTAGGCCCTTGTGATCATCGGCCAAGAGACAAAGACCGATGCCCACACACAAGCGCAGGCCCATACCTCTATTGCCCAGGCGACTTTGGCCGAGGCCCTCGCACCCACCTGACATTAGTGGATGTCATCATTTATTTTAAGGAAAATTTTGATATAAAAAAATTTGAAAAATTTTATTTTATTTATGTGAAAGTCATTTTGCAAGCCGAAGTGTGCCTGGTGGTGTTTTTATATTTTTTTAAAAAAATTCCTATTTAATAATTTTTTTCATAAAATTTTGACTTTTAAAAAAATAAACTTTTCATTTTGAAATCTACTATTTTTTATATTTTAAAGTCATTTCTGCATGTAAATTATTTTTTAATGTTTTTTTTTTATTTTTTTCATATTTAATTTATTTTTTCAGAAAATTTTGACATATAAAAAAGTCAAATTTTTTTATTGGAAACTTTTATTTTTGACATTTGAAACTCCTTGGTGAAAGAGGAATTGTGTTCTGTTTTTTTTTTTTATATTTTCTTTTATTTTTTTCTATTTGATTATTTTTTTTCAGAAAATTTTGATATATAAAAAAATCAAAATTTTTTATTGGAAACTTTTATCTTTTACATTTGAAACTCATTGGTGAAAGAGAAATTGTGTTTGGTGGTTTTTTATATTTTCTTTTATTTTTTGTATTTAATTATTTTTTTCAGAAAATTTTGACATATAAAAAATATTTTTTTAATATTAGACACTATTCTTTTTTACATTTGAAACTCATTTGTGAAAGAGAAATTGTGCTTGGCAGTTTTTATATTTTTTTCCTATTAAATTATTTATTTCAGAAAATTTCGATATGCAAGAAAATAAAAAAAAATTATTGAAAACTATCATTTTTTAACATTTGAAACTCATTTGTGCAATCTTGTTTGGTAGGTTTTTTTATAGTTTATTTTATTTCATTTACTATTTAATTACTTTTTCAAAATTTTTTGACATATATAAAAATAATTATTTTTTTAAGGTATTATTTTTTATATTTCGTACTCTTTTGAGCAAGAGGAATTGTGTTTGGTGGGCTTTTTCATATTTATTTTTATTTTTTCCTATGTAATTATTTTTTCACAGAATTTCGACATATAAAAAAATTAGTTTATTATTGAAAACTATTATTTTAGACGTTTGAAACTCATTTGTGAAAGCGGAATTGTGTTTATTTGTTTTTTAATTATTTTTTCAAAAAATAATGGTCATATATAAAAATATTTTTTTCGAAAACTATTATTTTTATATTCGGAACTCATTTTTGCAAGCGGAATTGTTTTATACTACGTCCCTGCCCATTGTACACACTGCCCATTGCGGAACTAATCGAATGATCCGGTGATATGTTCAGATCGCGGTGTCGTGAGAGATTCGCTGCCCGCGACGTAAAGAGAATTCTATTGAACCTTATCATTTAGAGGAATGAGAAGTCGTAACAAGGTTTACGTAGGTGAACATGCAGAAAAATCATTATCAAAACATACAAAATAGAACGACCCGTGAACATGTTTGAACACTCGGGGGCGAAACACAACTAGGGTTCCAAGACCCCCTGCCTACGGGTCTCTCGAGCGTCTCCAGCGTGCGCGCTCGCACACCTGTCGGGCGACTAACGAATCGTGGTGCATAAAACGCCAAGGATTGTATATTTATAGCCCGCCCCTCGCACAAAATCTTTAGAGTTCATTGGGGGATGTGTACTTCTTTTGAAACTCAAATGACTCTCGGCTATGAATATCTTGGCTCTATCATCCATGAAGAACATAGTGAATTGCGATTCTTGTTGTGAATTGAAGAATCAAGTGAACCATTGAGTTTTTAAACTCAAGTTGCGCCCGAAGACATTAGGCCGAGGGCACTTCTTCCTTGGCTTGAAGCTTGTCGTCTGCTTTCTGGGCTAGAAGCGACGCATGCGCCAGCCATCTTCTTGCAGACCCGTAGGAAGATGTCAACGCACATGCGTTGTCGACGGTGGCTAAGTGTTGAACTATGATGACCAATAACTTGTCGAATGCGATGCTCGCACCCAATACCTATTTAGCAATTAGAGGTTTTCCGTGTCGTCGAGTGCATTTCTAATGCAAAATCATATGCCAACGGAAAATTTGTGACAAATTGTGATGTCAATATTATAAGTTTTTTGGGATGTCGAGTGCAATCCTAATGAAAAGTGGCATGTCGTGAGGCGTAGGAACATGACAACGCATATGCGAACTCAGCAGCATCTAGGTCACATCGGTAACCCCTTGCAAGCATCGCTTAAAGCCCACGTGACATCGGCAGGCCGCTGCACGTCTAGCCCAAGAGACATGGACAGGCCCCTACGCACATTGACATGGCGACATCGGCTGAGGCCCGCACACAATGGTAAGACCCTACGCATATCATTCAGGCATAATCGGCTAAATCCCGCACACAATGGCATGCCTCTGCGCACATTGGTTGCTGCCCGCACATAAGATCAGGCCCTTGCGTGCATCATTTAGGCGACATCGAAAGACCCCTGTGGACGTCGGCTAAACGACATCTTCTGAGCTCCGCGCACAATGGCATGCCCCTGCATGTATTGCTAGGGCGACATTGGTAGACCCCTACGCACATCGGCTAGGCGACATCGACTGAGGCCCGTACAGAATGGCAGGCCCCTACGCACATCAGCAAAATGACATCGGCTGATGCCCACTCACAAGATAACGCCCTTACATGCTTCGCTTAGGCAATATCTTCTGAACCTTATCGGTGTCTGCAAAGCGACATCGACCAAGGCCCACGCACAATGTCATGCGCCTGCGTGTATCACAAGGGCGGCATTAGTAGACCCCTGCACACATTGGCTGAGGTCCGCACACAATGACAGGCCTTGCGTACATCGGCAAGCCATATCACTCAATGCATGTGGACAAGGTCATGGCCTAATGCAGTGTCCATCACGCTGGTGACATCGGCAGATCCCTGCGCACGTCGCGTAAATTATACCAATAAAGCTCGAGCACAACTACAGACCGTTGTGTACTTCGGCCAAAAGATATCAATAGAGGCTCACACACAATGGGAAACCCCTGCGTGCATTTTCCAAGAAGCATGAGTGAACCCCTGCCCATACCGATAGAGCGATATCGGATGAGGCCTTTACACAGTGGCAGGCCCCTGCGCACATTGATTGATAACCGTGCATAAGGCAAGGCCTCTGCGCATCGCTTAGGTGACATCGACAGATCGTGCGCACGTTGTTCAAGTGACATTTATCGAGGTCGATGCACAATGGTAAGCCCATATGCGCATCACCTAGGTGGTATCGGTGGACCCCTACCTACATCGGCCAGGCGACATCAGTCAAGGCCAGCATACAACGGTAGGCCCCTACGCACGTCAGTCAAGTGATACCGGTCATGTCCCGTGCATAATGTCAGGTCCGTGCGTGATATTAGTGGACCACCGCACACATCAGTCAAGCGATATCAATCGAGGTTTATGTACAATGGTACGCCCTTGTGTGCATTGCCCAAGCAAAAACGAGAGGCCCTTGCATGCATCGCTGAAGCAACATCGGCGGACCCCAGCGCACAACGACCTAATCTCGAAACAACACGTCCGTACACGCATTATCCAAGCAACATCAGTGGACCCCTACGGACATAGGCAAAGGCCCATACACAATGGCAGGCCCTTGCGCACATCACCCAAGCGACATCGACGGACCCCATCACATATCAGCCAAGCGACATCGATCAAGGCCCGCATACAAGGGTAGGACCCTGCGCACATCGGTTAAGCGACATGTGTCGATGCCCGCGCACAAGGCCAATCCTCTGCGCACATTACTTAAGTGACATCGGTAGAGCACTACACACGTCGAAAAATTTACAACGGCTTAGGCTCACGCACAACGGTAGGCATATGCACATATCACCAAGGTTACATCGGCTGGCTCTTATGCACATTGGCCAAGGCCTGCTCACTACGGTAGGCCCTTGCGCTTATCAGCCAAGTGGCATCGACCGATGCCCATGCACAAGCCCATGCCCCTATCGTCCAGATGATATCGGCCGAGGCGCTTGCACCCACTCGACATTAGTCGATGTCATCACTTATTTTTAGGGAAAATTCGATACAAAAAAAATTGAAAACATTTATATTTGTTATGCAATAGTCATTTTTGCAAGCCGAAGTGAGTTTGGTGGTGTTTTTATGTTTCTTTTAAAAAAAATTCCTATTTAATTATATTTTTCAGAATATTTTTACTTTTAAAAAAATATTTTTTTCGGTTTTGAAATATATTTTTTTAATATTTAAAATTCATTTCTGCAAGTAAAAAAAATTTTTGGTTGATTTTTTATTTTTTTAACATTTTTTTCATATTGAAATTTTTTTTTTTGAAAATTTTTACATATAAAAAATCAAATTATTTTATAGGAAACTTTTATTTTTGACATTTGAAATTCATTGGTGAAAGCGGAATTGTGTTTGGTGATTTTTTATATATTTTTTTCTATTTGATTATTTTTTTCGGAAATCTTCGACATATAAAAAAATCAAATTTTTTATTGGAATCTTTTATTTTTGACATTTGAAACTCATTGGTTAAAGCGGAATTGTGTTTGATGGTTTTTTATATTTTCTTTTATTTTTTTCTATTTAATTATTTTTTCGGAATATTTCGACATATAAAAAAATCAAAATTTTTTATTGGAAACTTCTATTTTTTACATTTGAAGCTCATTGGTAAAGGCGGAATTGTATTTGATAATTTTTTTTATTTTTTCGGAAAATTTTGACATAAAAAAAAACAAATTTTCTTATTGAACACTATTATTTTTGACATTTGAAACTCATTGGTAAAAGATTAATTGTGTTTGGTGTTTTTTAGTTTTTCTTTTATTTTTTTTGGAAAATTTTGACATAAAAAAAATCAAAATTTTTTTACTAAACACTATTATTTTTTACATTTGAAACTCATTTGAGAAAGCGTTATTGTGTTTGTTAGTTTTTATATTTTTTCGAAAAATTTCGACATATAAAAAAATCAAGTTTTTTATTGGAAAATTTTATTTTTGACATTTCAAACTCATTGGTGAAAGCGGAATTGTGTTTTACAGTTTTTTTATATATTATTAAATTTTTTTCAATTTGATTATTTTTTTCGGAAAAGTTCGACATATAAAAAAATCAAAATTTTTTATTGGAAACTATTATTTTTGACATTTGAGACTCATTGGTGAAAGCGGAATTGTGTTTAGTGGTTTTTTATATTTTGTTTTATTTTTTTCTATTTATTTATTTTTTTTAGAAAATTTCAACATAAAAAATAATACAAAGTAGAACGGCCCGTGAACGTGTTTGAACACTCAGGGGCGATGCATGGCTAGGGTTCCAAGACCCCCTGCCAGCGTGTCTACCTCCCGTCTCTGGCGTGCGCGCTCGCGCACCTGTCGGGCGGCTAACTAATCGTGGTGCATAAAACGCCAAGGATTGTAAATTGATAGCCCGCCCCTCGCACCCGATCTGTAGAGTTCATTGGGGGATGTGTACTTCTTTTGAAACTCAAACGACTCTCAGCTATGAATATCTCGACTCAATCATTGATAAAGAATATAGTGAATTGCAGAATCAAGTGAACCATTGAGTTTTCGAATACAAGTTGCGCCCGAAGCCATTAGGCCGAGGGCACATCTTCCTGGTCTTGAAGCCCGCCGTCTGCTTTCTGGGCTAGAAGCGACGCATGCGCCTGCCGTTTGCTTGTCGACCTGTAGGAAGATATCAACGCACATGAATTGTCGGCGATGGCTAAGTGTTGAACTACGTTGACCAATAACTTGTCAAATGCGATGCTCGCATCCAATACCGATTTAGCAATTAGAGGTTTTTCGTGTCGTCGAGTGCATTTATAATGCCTAATCATATGCCAAAGAAAATTTTGTGCCAAATAATGACGTCGCTATTACAGGTTTTTTTGGGATGTCGAGTGAAATCCTAATGAAAAGTGACATGTCGGGAGGCGCAAGAACATGTCAACGCACATGCGAACTCAGTAACATCTAGGTGACATCGGCAGTCCCTTGCAAGCATCGCTTAAAGCCCACGTGAAATTGACAGGCCGCTACGCGTCTCGCTCAAGAGACATCGATAGACCCCTTCGCACATAGACCTGGCGACATCGGCTGAGGCCTGCACACAACGGCAAGACCCTATGCATATCTGCTAAGCAACATCAGCTAAAGCCCGCACACAATGGCATGCCCCTGTGCACATTGGTTGATGCTCGCGCTTAAGATCAGGCCCTTGCGTGCAGCATTTAGGAGACATCGACACACTCCTGTGGATTTTTACTAAGCTATATCGATCGAGGCCCGCGCAAAATGGCATGCCCATGTGTGTATCGCTACGGCGACATCGCTAGACCCTTACGCACATCGGTCAGGAAACATCGACCGAGGCCCGTACAGAACAACAGGCCCTTGCATACATAGGTTGATGCCTGCACACAACGGCAGCCCCTGCGTACATCAGCAAAGTGACATCGGCTGATGCCCGCTCACAAGATTACACCCTTACATGCATCGCTTAGGCGACATCTTTAGGCCCCTGTAAATGTCTGCCAAGTAAGTTAGACCAAGGCCCGCGCACAATGTCATGCCCCTGCGTGCATCACAAGGGCGACATTAGTAGACCCCTGCACACATCGGCTGAGGCCTGCACACAACGATATGCATTGCGTACATCGGCCAAGCCATATCACTCAATGCCCGCGCACAAGGTCAGACCCTAATGCAACGACTATCATGTTGGTGACATCAGTAGATCCCTGTGCACGACACCCTAATAATACCATTCAAGCTCACACACAACGGTATATTGTTGTGCACTTAAGAAAAGCAGCATCAATCGAAGCTCGTGCACTACGGCAGACCCCTGCGTGCATCTTCCAAGAAGCATCAGTGAACCCTTGTGCACACCGATAGAGCGATATCAGATGAGGCCTTTACACAATGGCAGGCCCCTGCGCACATTGATTGATAACCACGCACAAGGCAAGGCCTCTTCGCATCACTTAGGTGACATCGGCAGACCCTGCGCACGTCGTTCAAGTGACATTTGTTGAGGTCGATGAACAATGATAAGCCCATACGTGCATCACCTAGGTGGTATCGGCGGACCCCTACCCACATCGGCCAGGCGACATCGGTCGAGGCAGGCATACAGTGGAAGGCCCCTACGCACTTCAGTCAAGTTACATTGGTCATGTCTCGCGCATAATATCAGGTCCGTGCGTAATATTTTTGGACCACTGCACACATAAGTCAAGCGATATCGATTGAGCTTCATGTAAAATGGTATGACCTTGTGAAAATTGCAGGCCCCTGCATGAAGCGCTCAAGCAACATCGACGGACCCTAGTGCACAATGACCTAATCCCTCAACAGCACACCCATATACGCATCATCCAAGCAACATCAGCGAACCCCTATGGACATAGGTTGAGGCCCGTACACAATGGCAGTCCCCTATGCACATAACCCAAGTAACATCGACGGACCCCTTCACACATCAGCTAAGCAACATCGACCGAGGCCCACATACGAGGGCAGACACACATCGGTTAAGAGACATGTGTTGAAGCCTGCGCACAAGGCCAAGCCTTTGCGCACATTACTTACGTGACATCAAGAGCACTACGCACGTCGAAAAAGGTACAACGGCTTAGGCTCACGCACAACGTTAAGCCTATGCTCACATCGCCAAGCCTACATCGACAGGCCCCTACGTACATCGGCCAAGGCCTGCACACGATGGTAGGCCTTTATGCTCATCAACTAAGTGACATTGACCGATGCCCACGCACAAGCGCAGGCCCATGCCCCTATTGTCCAGGCGACATCGGTCGAGGCGCTCGTGCCCACCTGACATTAGTGGATGTCATCGCTAATTTTTAGGATAAATTCGATACAAAAAAAATTGATAACTTTTATTTTTGTTATGTTAAAGTCATTTTTGCAAGCCGAAGTGTGTTGGGTGGTATTTTTATATATATATATTTTTAAATTCTTATTTAATTATTTATTCGGAAAATTTTGACTTTTAAAAAAATATATTTTTCGTTTTAAAATATATTATATTTTATATTTTAAAGTTACTTGTGCAAGTAAAATTTTTTTGGTGGTTGTTAATTTTTTTCATATTAAATTATTTTTTCGGAAAATTTCGACCTATAAGATAAGCAAAATTTTTTATTGGAAACTTTTATTTTTGACATTTGAAACTCATTGGATAAAGAGGAATTGTATTTGGTGGTTCTTTTATATTTTCTTTCATTTTTTTCTATATGATTATTTTTTTTGAAAATTTTCGAGATTTAAAAATATCAAATTTTTTTATTGAAAACTTTTATTTTTCACATTTGAAAATCATTGGTGAAAGTGAAATTGTGTTTGGTGGTTTTTTTATATTTTTCTTTTATTTGTTTCTATTTAATAATTTGTTTTCGAAAACTTTTGACATATAAAATAACCAAATATTTTATTGGAAACTTTTATTTTTGACATTTGAAACTCATTGGTGAAAGCGGAATTGTATTTGGTGATTTTTTAATATTTTTTCTATTTAAATTTTTTTTCAAAAAATTTCGACCTACAAATAAATTAAATTTTCTTATTGAACTCTATTATTTTTTATATTTGAAACTCATTGGTGAAAACGGAATTGGGTTTGGTGGTTTTTTATTTTTTCTGTTTATTTATTTTTTTGGGAAAATTTCGACATATAAAAAAATCAAAATTTTATATTAAACACAATTATTTTTTACATTTGAAACTTATTTGTGAAAGTGGAATTGTGTTTGGTAGTTTTTATATATTTTCGTATTTAAATATTTTATTCGGAAAATTTTGATATGTAAAAAAATTAAATTTTTTTACTGAAAACTATCATTTTTTAACATTTGGAACTCATTTGTGCAAGCGGAATTGTGTTTGGTAGGTGTTTTTTACAGTTTATTTTATTTCATTTACTATTTAATAACTTTTTTGGGAAATTTCGACATATATTAAAATAATTATTTTTTTAAAACTATTCTTTTTTATATTTCGAACTCATTTGTGCAAGCGCAATAGTGTTTGGTGGGGTTTTTCATATTTAATTATTTTTTCAGAAAATTTTGACATATAAAAAATCATTTTTTTATTGAGAACTATTATTTTAGACATTTGAAACTCATTTGTGAAAGCGGAATTGTGTTTGGTGGTTTTTTTTATAATTTTATTTTAAAAAAAACTTCGACATATATAAAAATATTTTTTTTGAAAACTATTATTTTTATATTTGGAACTCATTTGAGCAAGTGGAATTGTGGTTGACTGCCTCCTTGCCCTTTGTTGAACAAATCAAATGATCTGGTGATATGTTCAGATCGCGGTGACATGGGCGATTCGCTGCCCGCGACGCCGGGCGGATTCAATTGAACCTTATCATTTAGAGGAATGAAAAGTCGTAACAAGGTTTACGTAGGTGAACATGCAAAAGGACCATTATTGAAACATAAAAAGTAGAACGATCAGCGAACATGTTTGAAACACATGGGGGTGATGCACGACTAGGGTTCCAAGGCCCCCTGCCTGCGGGTCTCGCTCATGTACTCGACGTGCGCGCTCTCGCACTTTTCGGGCGACTAACAATTCCTGGTGCATAAAACGCCAAGGATTGTAAATTGATAGCCCGCCCCTCGCACCCGGTCAGTAGAGTTCATTGGGGGATGTGTACTTTTTTTGAAACTCAAACGACTCTCGGCAATGAATATCTCAGCTCTTGCATCGATGAAGAACATAGTGAATTGCGATACTTGCTGTGAATTGCAGAATCAAGTGAAACATTGAGTTTTGAACGCAAGTTGCGCCCGAAGTCATTAGGCCGAGGGCACTTCTTCCTGGCTTGAAGCCCGTCGTCCGCTTACTGGGCTAGAAGCGACGCATGCGTCCGCTGTCTGTTTGCCGACCAGTAGGAAGATGTCAACGCACATGCGACGTCGGCGGTGGATAAGTGTTCAACTATGCTAACCAATAACTTGTTGAATTTGATTCTCACACCCAATACCGATTTAGCAATTTGAGGTTTTCCGTGTTGTCGAGTACATTTCTAATGCCTAATCATATACCAACGGAAAATTAGCGCCAAATAATTATGTCGCTATTATAGGTTCTTTTGGATGGCGAGTGCAATCCTAATGAAAAGTGACATGTCGGGAGGCGTAGGTACATGTCAACGCACATGCGAATTCAGCAGCATCTAGGTGACATCGGTAGCTCGTTGCAAGCATCACTTAAAGCCCACGTGACATCGGCAGGCCGCTGCTCGTCTCGCCCAAGAGACATCGACAGACCCCTGCGCACTTAGACCTTGCGACATCGGCTGAGGCCCACACACAACGGCAAGACCCTACCCGTATCAGCCAGGCAACATTGGCTAAAGCCACCACACAATGGCATGCCACTACGCACATTGGTTGATGCCTGCGCATAAGATCAGGCCCTTGCGTGCATCATTTAGGCGACATCGACAGAACCCTGTGGACGTCGGCTAAGGGACATCAGCCGAGGCTCATGCACAATGGCATGCCCCTGCGTGTATCGCTAGGGTGACATCGGTAGACCCCTATGCACATCGTCCAGGTGACATCGACTGAGGCTCGTACAAAGCGGCAGGCCCCTACGCACATCGGTTGACGCCCGCACACAATGGGAGGCCCCTGCGCACATCAGCAAAGTTACATAACTGAAGTCCGCTCACAAGATCACGCTCTTACCTGCATCGCTTAGGCGACAACTTCAGACCCCTGTGGATGTCTGCCAAGTGACATCGTCCAAGGAACGCGCACAATGTAATGCCCCTGCGTGCATCACAAGGGTGACACTAGTAAACCCCTACACTCATCGGCCAGGCGAAATCGACTGAGGCCCACACACAACGACATGCCCTGCGAACATGCGCCACGCCATATCACTCAATGCCCGCGCACAAGGTAAGGCCCTAATGCAGTGTCCATCATTTTGGTGACAACGCACGTCGCCAAAATATTACCATTAACGATCGTGCACAACGGCAGACTACCCAAGCGAAACCAATCGAGGCTCACGCACAAGAAGCATCAGTGAATTTTGCGCATACCGGTAAGGCGATATCGGATGAGGTTTTTACACAATGGCAGTCCCGTACGTACATTGAGTGATAACCGCGCACAAGGCAAGGCCTCTGCGCATCGCATAGATTACATCGGCAGGCCCTGCACACGTCGTTCAAGTGACATTTGTTGAGGCCGATGCATAATGGTAAGACCCTATGCGCATCACCTAGGTGGTATCGGCTGACCTCTACCCACGCATAATGTTAGGTACGTGCGTGATATTTGTGGACCCATGCACACATTAATCAAGCGATATCGATCGAGGTTCATGTACAATGATATGCCTTTGTGCGCATTGGCCAAGCGAAAAATGGCAGGCCCCTGCACGTATCGCTCAAGCAACATCGGCGGACCCCAACGCACAACGGCCTAGTCCCACAACAACACGCCCCTACACGCATCAACCAAGCAACATCAGTGGACCCCTACGGACATAGGCTGAAGCCCGTACACAATGGCAGGCCTTTCCTCACATCACTTAAGCTACATCGACTGACCCCTTCACACATCGGCCAAGCGACATCGACCGAGGCCCGCAAACAAGGGCTTGCACACACCGGTTAAGCGACATGTGTCGATGCCCGCACACAAGGGTAAGCCTCTGTGCACATTACTTAGGTGATATCGGCAGAGCACTACGCACATCAAAAAAGCTACAACGGCTTAGGCTCACGCACAACGGTAGGCCTATGAACACATCACCAAGGCTACATCGGCAGGCCCCTATGCACATCGGCCATATGACATCGACCAAGGCCTGCACACAACGTTAGGCCCTTGCGCTCATCAGCCAAGTGACATCGACCGATGCCCACGCACAAGCGCTGGTCCATGCCCCTATCGCCCAGGCGACATCGGCCGAGGCGCTCGCACCACTCGAGATTAGTTGATGTCATCGCTTATTTTTAGGAAAAATTCAATACAAAAAAATTGAAAACTTTTATTTTTGTTATGTGAAAGACATTTTTGCAAAACGAAGTGTGTTTGGTAGTGTTTTTATATGTATATTTTTAAAAATTCCTATTTAATTATTTTTTTTGAAAATTTTGACTTTTAAAAAAATAAAATTTTCATGTTGAAGTCTATTATTTTTTATATTTTAAAGTCATTTGTGCAAGTAAAAATTTTTTTGGTGGTTTTATTTATTTTTTTGCATAATTAATTATTTTTTTGAAAAATTTCGACATATAAGAAAATCAAAATTTTTTATTGGAAAATTTTATTTTTGAAATTTGAAACTCATTGGTGAAAGCGGAATTGTGTTTGGTGGTTTTTTTATATTTGATTATTTTTTTCAAAAAATTTCGACATATAAAAAAAATATTATTGAAAACTTTTATTTTTGACATTTGAAACACATTGGTGAAAGTGGAATTGTGTTTGGTGGTTTTTTATATTTTCTATTTAATTATTTTTTTCAGAAAATTTTGACATATAAAAAAACAATTTTTTTTATTAAACACAATTATTTTTTACATTTGAAACTCATTTGTGAAAGCGAAATTGCGTTTGGCAGTTTTTTTTTTCCTATTTAATTATTTTTTTAGAAAATTTCGATATGCAAAAAAATCAAAAATTTTTATTGAAAACTATCATTTTTTAACATTTGAAACTTGTTTGTGCAAGCGGAATTGTGTTTTGTAGGTTTTTTTTATAGTTTATTTTGTTTTATTTACTATTTAATTACTTTTTTGAAAAATTTCGACATATATTAAAATAATTATTTTTTTAAAAACTATTATTTTTAATATTTCGATTTCATTTGTTTAAGCGGAATTGTGTTTGATGGGTTTTTCATTTTTTGTTGTTTTTTTCCTATTTAATTATTTTTTATAAAATTTTGACATTTAAAATTTTTTTTTTTATCGAAAACTATTGATTTAGACGTTTTAAACTCATTTGGGAAAGCGAAATTTTGTTTGGTGGTTTTTTTTTTATTTTTTCTGTTAAATTTTTTTCTAAAAAATTTCGAACTAGATAAAAATATTTTATTTTGAAAACTATTATTTTTATATTTGAAATTCATTTGTGCAAGCGGAAGTGTATTTGACTACGTCCCTGCCCCTTGTACACACTGTCCGTTGCAGAACAAATCGAATTATCCGGTGATATGTTAAGGTCGCGGTGACATGGGCAATTCACTGCCAACGAAGTCGCGAGAGCTCCATTGAACCTTATCATTAAGAGAAATGAGAAGTCGTAACAAGGTTTACATAGGTGAACATGTAGAAGAATCATTATCAAAACATACAAAGTAGAACGACCCGCGAACATGTTTGAACACTCGGGGGTGATGCATGGCTAGGGTTCCCAGGTCCCCTGCCTACGGGTCTCCCTCCAGTCCCCGGCGTGTGCGCTCGCGCACCTGTCAGGCAACTAAGAATCCTGGTGCATAAAACGCCAAGGATTATAAATTGATAACCCACCCCTCGCTCCCGATCTGCAGAGTTCGTTGGGGGATGTGTACTTCTTTTGAAACACAAACGACTCTCGACAATGAATATCTCAGCTCTTGCATCGATGAAGAACATAGTGAATTGCGATACTTGATGTGAATTTCAAAATCAAGTGAACCATTGAGTTTTTGAACGCATGTTGTGCCCAAAGACATTAGGCCGAGGGCACTTCTTCCTGGGCTTGAAGCCCGATGTCCGCTTACCGGGCTAGAAGCGACACATGCACCCGCCGTCTGTATGCCGACCCGAAGGAAGATTTCAATGCACATGCGACGTCGGCAGCGGCTAAGTGTTGAACTATGTTGACCAATAACCTACCAAATGTGATGCTCGCACCCAATACCGATTTAGCAATTAGAGGTTTTCCGTGTCTTCTAGTGCATTTCTAATGCCTAATCATATGCCAACAGAAAATTTGTGCCAAATAATGATGTCACTATTATAGGTTTTTTGGAATGTTGAGTGCAATCCTAATGAAAAGTGACATGTTGGGAGGCGTAGGAACGGGACAACACACATGCAAACTCAGCAGCATCTAGGTCACATCGGCAGCCCCTTGCAAGCATTGTTTAAAGCCCACGTGACATCGGCAGGCCGCTGCGCGTCTCACTCAGGAGTCATGGGCAAACCCGTACGCACATTGACCTGGCGACATCGGCAGAGGCCCGCGCATGACGGCAAGACCCTACGCATATCATCAAGGCAATATCGGCTAAATCCCGCACACAATGGCATGCCCCTGCGCACATTGGTTGCTGCCCGCGCATAAGATCACGCCCTTGCGTGCATCATTTAGGCGACATCGAAGGACCACTGTGGACGTCGGCTAAGCGCCATCTGCTGAGGCCCGCGCACAATAGCATGCCCCTGCGTGTACTGTTAGGGTGACATCGGTAGACCCCTACATACATCGGCCAGGCGACAACGATTGAGGCCCGTATAGAAAGGCAGGCCCCTGCGCACATCAGTAAAGTGACATCGGCCAATGCGTTCTCACAAGATCACGCCCTTATATGCATCGCTTAGGCAACATCTACAAACCCCTGTGGGTGTCTGCATAGTGACATCGAACAAGGCCCACGCACAATGTCATGCGCCCGCGTGCATCACAAGGGCGGTATTAGTAGACCCCTGCACATATTAGCCAGGAGACATCGGCTGAGGCCCGCACACAATGATAGGCCCTGCGTACATCGGCCAAGCCATATCACTCAATGCCTGTGCACAAGGTCAGACCCTAATACAGTGTCCATCATGTTGGTGACATCAGCAGATCCCTGTGCACGTCGCGTAAATTATACCATTAAAGCTAGAGCACAACGACAGACCGCTGAATACTTTGGCCAAAAGATATTAATCGAGGGTTGCGCACAATGGCAAACCCCTGTGTGCATCCTCCAAGAAGCATGAGTGAACCCCTGCCCATATCGGTAGAGCGTTATCGGATGAGGCCTTTACACAATGGCAGGCCCCTGCCACATTGATTGATAACCGCACATAAGGCAAGCCATCTGCGCATTGCTTAGGTGACATCGGCAGATCGTGCGCACATTGTTCAAATGACATTTGTTGAGGACGATGCACAATGGTAAGCCCCTACGCGCATCACCTAGGTAGTATCGGTGGACCCGTACCCACATCAGCGAGGCGACATCAGTCGAGGCCGGCATAAAACGGCAGGCCCCTACGCACGTCAATCAAGTGATATCGATAATGTCCCGTGCATAATGTCAGGTCCGTGCGTGATATTTGTGGACCATTGCACACATCAGTCAAGCGATATCGATCGAGGTTTATGTACAATGGTACGCCCTTGTGCACATTGCCCAAGAGAAAATGAGAGGCCCTTGCACGCATCGCTCAAGAACCATCGGCGGACCCCAGCGTACAACGGCCTAATCCCAGAACAGCACGCCCCTACACGCATTATCCAAGCAACATCAGCGGATCCCTACGGATATAGGTTAAGGCCCATACACAATTGCAGGCCCTTGCGCACATCACCCAAGCGACATCGACGAACCCCTTCACACATCGGCCAAGCGACTTCGATCGAGGCTCGCATACAAGGGCAGGACCCTGCGCACATCGGTTAAGCAACATGTGTAGATGCTCGTGCATAAGGCAAATCCTCTGCGCACATTAATTAGGTGACATCGCCAGAGCGCTACGCAAGTCGAAAAAGTAACAATGGCTTAGGCTCACGCACAACAATAGGCATATGCACATATCACCAAGGCTACATCGGCAGGCCCCTGCACAAATCGGCCTAGGCCTGCACATGACGGTAGGTCCTTGCGCTCATCAGCCAAGTGACATCGACCGATGCACAAGCACTAGCGCAGGCCCATGCCCTTATCGCCCAGGCGACATCGGCCGAGGCACTCGCGTCCACTCGACATTAGTGGATGTCATCACTTATTTTTAGAAAAAATTTGATACAAGAAAAACCGAAAACATTTATATTTGTTATGCAATAGTAATTTTGCAAGTCGAAGTGTGTTTGGTGGTGTTTTTATGTTTCTTTTTAAAAAAATTCCTAATTAATAATATTTTTCAGAAAATTTTGACTTTTAAAAAAATAATATTTTCGGTTTTAAAATCTCTGCTTTTTTTATTCTAAAGTCATTTGTGCAAGTAAATTTGTTTTTCATATTTAATTATTTTTTGAAAATTTTGACATATAAAAAAATCAAATTATTTTATAGGAAACTTTTATTTTTGACATTTGAAATTCATTGGTGAAAGCGGAATTGTATTTGGTGCTTTTTTATATATTTTTTTCTGTTTGGCTATTTTTTTCGGAAAACTTCGACATATAAAAAAATCAAAATTTTTATTGGAATCTTTTATTTTTGACATTTGAAACTCATTGGTAAAAGCAGAATTGTCTTTGGTGGTTTTTATATTTTCTTTTTTTTTTCTATTTAACTATTTTTTCGAAATATTTTGACATATAAAAAAAATAAAAATTTTTTATTGGAAACTTTTATTTTTGACATTTGAAACTCATTGGTAAAAGCGGAATTGTGTTTGGTTTGTTTTTATTTTTTCTTTTATTTTTTTTAATTTAATTATTTTTTTTAGAAAATTTCGACATATAAAATAATCAAAATTTTTTATTGGAAGCTTTTATTTTTGACATTTGAAACTCATTGGTGAAAGCGGAATTGTATTTGGTGGTTTCATAATACTTTCTATTATTTTTTTCTTTTGAATTATTTTTTCGGAAAATTTTGACCTACAAAAAAGTCAAATTTTCTTATTCAACACTATTATTTTTGACATTTGAAACTCATTGGTGAAAGCGGAAATGTGTTTGGTGGTTTTTTATATTTTCTTTTATTTTTTTCTATTTAATTATTTTTATCAAAAAATTTCGACATAAAAAAACCATTTTTTTATTAAATTGTTTTTAACATTTGAAACTCATTTGTGAAAGCGAAACTGTTTTTGACAGTTTTTATATTTTTTTTCTATTTAATTATTTTTTTCAGAAAATCTCGATATGTATGAAAAATCAAAAAACTTTATTGAAAACTATCATATTTTAACATTTGAAACTCATTTGTGTGAGCGGAATTGTGTATGGTGGGTTTTTTATTGTTTATTTTATTTCATTTACTCGGGAGCGATGCACGACTAGGGTTCTTAGGCCCCCAGCCTGCGGGTCTCCCTCCCGTGCTCGGCGTGCGCGCTCGCGCACCTGTCGGGCGACTAACGAATCCTGGTGCATAAAACGCAAAGGATTGTTATTTGTTAGCCCGCCCTCACACCCGATCTATATAGTTCATTTAGGGATGTGTAGTCCTTTTGAAAGACAAGTGACTCTCGACAATGAATATCTCGGCTCTTGCATCGATAAAGAACATAGTGAATTGCGATACTTGCTGTGAATTGCAGAATTAAGTTAACCATTGAGTTTTTGAACGCAGGTTGCGTCCGAAGCCATTTGGCCGAGGGCACTCCTTCCTGGGCTTTAAGCCCTCCGTCCGCTTGCTGGGCTAGAAGCGACGCATGCGCCCGCCGTCTACATGCTAACCCATAGGAAGAATTCAATGCACATGCGACGTCGGGGGCGGCTAAGTGTTGAACAATGTTGACCAATAACTTGTCGAATGCAATGCTCGCACCCAATACTGAATTAGCAATTAGAGGTTTTCCGTGTCGTTGAGTGCATTTCTAATGCCTAATCATATGCCAAGGGAAAATTTGTGCCAAATAATGATGCCAATATTACAGGTTTTTTGGGATGTCGAGTGCAATCCTAATGAAAAGTGACATGGCGAGAGGCGTAGGAACATGTCAACGCACATGCGCACTCAACAGCATCTAGGTGACATCGGCAGCCCCTTGCAAGCATCTCTTCAAGCCCACGTGAAATCGGCAGGCCACTGCGCGTCTCACCCAGGAGACATCAATAGACCCCTGCGCACCTATACCTGACGACATCAGCTGAGGCCCGCACATAACGGCAAGACCCTACACATATCTGCCAGGCAACATTGGCTAAAGCCCGCACACAATGGCATGCCCCTGCGCACATTGGTTGATGTCCGTGCATAAGATCATGCCCTTGCGTGCAACATTTAGGCGACATCGACATACTCTTGTGGATGTCGGCTAAGTGACATTTGCTGAAGCCCACGCACAATGGCATGTCCCTGCGTGTATCGCTAGGGTGACATCTATAGACCCCTACGCAGATCGACCAGGCGAAATCGATCGAGACCTGTACAGAACGGTAGGCCCCTGCGCACATCGGTTGACGCCCGAACAAAATGGCAGTCCCCTGTGCAAATCAGCAAAGTGATATCGGCTAATGTCCGTTCACAAGATCACGCCCTTACATGCATCGCTTAGGCGACATCTTAAGACCCCTGTGGATGGCTGCCAAGTGACATCGACCAAGGCCCGCGCACAATGTTATGCCCTTGCATGCATCACAAGGGCAACATTAGTAGACCTCTGCACACATCGGCAAGGAGACATCGACTGAGGCTCGCACACAACGACATTCCCTACGTACATCGGCCAAGCCATATCACTCAATGCCCGCGCACAAGGTCATGCCCTAATATAGTGTCCATCATGTTGGTGATATGGGCAGATACCTGCGCAAGTCTTTCAAATAATACCATAAAAGCTCACGCACAACGGCAGACCGCTATGCATTTCGGCTAAGCGACATTAATTGAGGCTCGTGCATAACGGCAGACCTCTCCTACATCTTCCAAGAAGCATCAGTGAACCCCTATGCATACCGGTAGAGCGAAATCGGATGAGGCCTTTACACAATTGCAAGCACTTGCGCACATCGTACAAGTGACATTTGTTGAGGCCAATGCACAATGGTGTTGCCCCTAAGCGCATCACCTATGTGGTATTGGCAGACCCCTACCCACATCGGCCTGGCGACATCGATCGAGGTTGGCATAGAACGGCAGACCCCTACGCACGTCATTCAAGTGACATCGGTCATGTGCCGCACATAATGCCAGGTCCATGAGTGATATTTGTGGACCACTGCACATATCAGTCAAGCGATATCGATCGAGGTTCATGTACAATGGTATGCCCTTGTGCGCATTGCCCAATTGAAAATGGCAGACCCCTGCACGCATCGCTCAAGCAACATCGGCTAACCCTAGTGCACTACGACCTAGTCCCACAACAGCACGCCCCTACACGCATCATCCAAGCAACATCAGCGGACCCCTACAGACATAGACTGATTCCCGTACAAAATGGTAATAACCTAAGCGACATCGACGAATTCCTTCACACATAGGCCAAGCGACATCGACCGAGGCCCGCATACAAGGGCAGGCCCCGACGCACATCAGTTAAGCGACATGTGTAGATGCCGCGCACAAAGCCAAGCCTCTGTCCACATTACTTAGGTGACATCGGCAGAGCACTGTGCACGTCGAAAAAACTACAGAGGCTTAGGCTCAAGCATAACGGTAGGCCTATGCACACATCGGCAAGGCTACATCGGCAGGCCCCTACGTACCTCCGCCACATGATAACGGCCAAGGCCTGCACACGATGGTAGGCCCTTGCGCTCATCAGCTAAGTTACATGGATCGATGCCCACGCACAAGGGCATGTCCATTCCTTTATGGCCCAAGTGACATCGGCCGAGGCGCTCGTGCCCACCTGACATTAGTGGATGCCATCGCTTAATTTTAGGAAAAATTCGATACAAAAAAAAATGAAAAAGTTTTATTCTTGTTATATGAAAGTCATTTTTACAAGTCGAACTGTGTTTGGTGGTATTTTAAAATTATTTTTAAAAATTCCTATTTAATTATTTTTTTCAGAAAATTTGATTTTTAAAAAAATAAATTTTTCGTTTTAAAATCTATTATTTTTATATTTTATAGTCATTTGTGCAAGTAAAATTTTTTTGGTGGTATTTCATTTTTTTCATAAAATTTTGACTTATAAGAAAATCAAGATTTTTTATTGGAAACTTTTATCATTGACATTTTAAACTCACTGGTGAAAGCGAAACTGTGTTTGGTGGTTTTTTTATATTTTCTTTTATTTTTTTCTATTTGAATATTTTTTTCGGAAAAGTTCGACATATAAAAAAATCAAATTTTTTTTGAATATTTTATTTTTTACATTTGAAACTCATTGGTGAAAGCGGAATTGTGTTTGGTGGTTTTTTATATATATTCTTTTATTTTTTTCTATTTAAATATTTTTTCAGAAAATTTCGACATATAAAAAAATCTAATTTTTTTATTGGAAACTTTTATTTTTGACATTTGAAACTCATTGGTAAAGGCGGAATTGTATTTGGTGGTTTTTTTTATTTTTTCAGAAAATTTCGACATACAAAAAAATCAAATTTTCTTATTGAACACTATTATTTTTGACATTTGGAACTCATTGGTTAAAGCGGAATTGTGTTTGGTGTTTTTTATATTTTCTTTAATTTTTTTCTATTTAATTATTTTTTTTGAAAATTTTCGACATATAAAAAATCAAATTTTCTTACTAAACACTATTGTTTTTTATATTTGAAACTCATTTGTGAAATCAAAATTGTGTTTTGCAGTTTTCATATTTTTTTCTTTTTTAATTATTTTTTTCAGAAAAATTTCGATATGTAAAATAATCAATTTTTTTTAATGAAAACTATCATTTTTTTTAACATTTTAACCTCATTTGAGAAAGAGGAATTGTGTTTGGTGGGTTTTTTATAGTTTATTTTATTTTATTTACTATTTTAAACCTTTTTTGGAAAATTTTGACATATGCTAAGATAATTATTTTTTAAAAAACAATTATTTTTTATATTTCGAACTCATATGTGCAAGTGGAATTATGTACTGTGGGATTTTTCATATATTTTTTATTTTTTTCTATTTAATTATTTTTCAAAAAATTTTGACATATTAAAAAAATAATTTTTTTGTTGAAAACTATTATTTTAGACATTTGAAACTCATTTGTGAAAGCGGAATTGTGTTTGGAGTTTTTTTTATTATTCTTTTGTATTTAATTTTTTTCAAAATATAAAAAGAAAATGATTTGAAAAATATTATTTTTATACTTTAAACTCATTTGTGCAAGCGGAATTATGTTTGACTATGTCCCTGCCTTTTGTACACACTGCCCGTTGCTGAAAAAATCGAATCATCCGGTGATATGTTCAGATCGCGGTGACATGGGTGATTCACTGCCCGCAACGTCAAGAGAATTCCATTGAACCATATCATTTAGAGGAATGAGAATTCGTAACTAGGTTTACGAAGGTGAACATGCAGAACGATCATTATCAAAACATACAACGTAGAATGACCCGCGAACATGTTTGAACACTCGGGGGTGATGCACGACTAAGGTTCCCAGGCCCCCTGCCTGAGGGTCTCCCTCCCATCCCCGGCGTGCTTGCTCGCGGACCTGTCAGGCGACTAACGATTCCTGGTGCATAAAACACCAAGGATTGTAGATTGAGAGCCCGCCCGTCGAACCCAATCTGTAGAGTTCATTGGGGGATGTGCACTTCTTTTGAAACACAAACGACTCTCGGCGATGAATATCTCGGCTCTTGCATCGATGAAGAACATAGTGAATTGCGATACTTGCTGTGAATTGCAGAATCAACTGAACCATTGAGTTTTTGAACGCAAGTTGCACCCGAAGCAATTAGGCCGAGTGCACTTTTCCTTGGGCTTGAAGCCCGCCGTCTGCATGCCGACTCGTAGGAAGATGTCAACGCACCTACGACGTCGGCGGCGGCTGAGTGTTGAACTATGTTGACCAATAACTTGTCGAATGCACCGCAATCGATATCGCCTCGCTGATGTGGGTAGGGGTCAGTCGATACCACCTAGGTGATGCGCATAGGGGCTTACCATTATGCATCGGCCTCAATAAATGTCACTTGAACGAAGTGCGCAGGGCCTGCCGATGTAATCTATGCGATGCGCAGAGGCCTTGCCTTGTGCGCGGTTATCAATCAATGTACGTACGGTACTGCCATTGTGTAAAGACCTTATCTGATATCGCTTTACCGGTATGTGCAAAATTCAGTGATGCTTCTTGGAAGATGCACGCAGGGGTCTGCAGTTGTGCTTCAACCTCGATCGGTTTCGCTTGGCCGAAGTGCACAGCGGTCTACCGTTGTGCGCGAGCTTTAATGGTAATATTTTGGCGACGTGTGCTATCACCAAAATGATGGACACTGCATTAGGGCCATACCTTTTGCGCGGGCATTGAGTGATATGGCATGGCGGATGTTCGCAGGGCATGTCGTTGTGTGTGGGCCTCAGCCGATTTTGTCTGGCCGATGTGTGCAGGGGTTTACTAATTTTTCCCTTGTGATGCACGCAGAGGCATTTAATTGTGCGCGTGCCTTGGTCGATGTCACTTGGCAGACATCCACAGGGGTCTAAAGTTGTCACCTAAGCGATGCAGGTAAGGGCGTGATCTTGTGAGCGGACATCAGTCGATGTCACTTTGCTGATATGCGCAGGGGCCTCCCATTGTGTGCGGGTGTCAACCAATGTGCGCAGAGGCCCACCGTTCTGTACGAGCCTCAGTCGATGTCATCTGGACGATGTGCATAGAGGTCTACCGATGTCACCCTAGTGATACACGCAGGGGCATGCCATTGTGCGCGAGCCTCGGTTGATGTCGCTTAGCCGACGTCCACAGGGTTCTGTCGATGTTGCCTAAATGATGCACGCAAGGGCCTGATCTTGTGCGCAGGCATCAACCAATGTGCGTAGCGGCATGCCATTGTGTGTGGGCTTTAGCCAATGTTGCCTGCTAGATACAGGTAGGGTCTTGCCGTTGTGTGTGGGCCTCAGCCGATGTCGAAAGGTCTAACTGCGCAGGGGTTTGTCGATGTCACTTGGGCGAGACGCGCAGCGGCCTGGCGATATCACGTGGGCTTTAAGCAATTCTTGCAACGAGCTACCGATGTCACCTAGATGCTGCTGAATTCGCATGTGCGTTGACATGTTCGTACGCCTCCCGACATGTCACTTTTCATTAGGATTGCACTCGACATCCCAAGAACCTATAATAGCGACATAATTATTTGGCGCTAATTTTCCGTTGTCATATGATTAGGCATTAGAAATGCACTCGACAACACGGAAAACCTCAAATTGCTAAATCGGTATTGGGTGTGAGCATCGAATTCGACAAGTTATTGGTCATCATAGTTGAACACTTATCCACCACCGACGTCGCATGTGCGTTCACATCTTCCTACGGGTCGGCATACAGAAGGCGGACACATGCGTCGCTTCTAGCCCAGCAAGCAGACGACGGGCTTCAATCCAGGAAGAAGTGCCTTTGGCCTAATGACTTCGGGCGCAACTTGCGTTCAAAAACTCAATGTTTCACTTGATTCTGCAATTCACAGCAATTATCGCAATTCACTATGTTCTTCATCGATGCAAGAGCCGAGATATTCATTGCCGAGAGTCGTTTGAGTTTCAAAAGAAGTACACATCCCCCAATGAACTCAATTGACCGGGTGCGAGGGGTGGGCTATCAATTTACAATCCTTGGCGTTTTATGCACCAGGATTTGTTAGTCGCCCGAAAGGTGCGAGAGCGCACACGCCGGGTACATGAGCGAGACCCGCAGGCAGGGGGCCTTAGAACCCTAGTCGTGCATCGCCCCCATGTTTTCAAACATGTTTGCTGGTCTTTCTACTTTGTATGTTTCGATAATGGTCCTTTTGCATGTTCACCTACGTAAACCTTGTTACGACTTCTCATTCCTCTAAATGATAAGGTTCAATTGAATCCGCCCGACGTCGCAGGCAGCGAATCGCCTACGTCATCGCGATCTGAACATATCACCATATCATTCGATTTGTTCAACAACGGGCAGTGTGTACAAAGGGCAGGGAGGCAGTCAAACACAATTCCGCTTGCTCAAATGAGTTCCAAATATAAAAATAATAGTTTTCAAAAAAAATATTTTTATATATGTCGAAGTCTTTTTTTTAAAAAAATTATAAAAAAAACCACCAAACACAATTCCGCTTTCACAAATGAGTTTCAAATGTCTAAAATAATAGTTTTCAATAAAAAATTATTTTTTTATATGTCAAAATTTTTTGAAAAAATAATTAAATAGGAAAAAATAAAAATAAAAATGAAAAACCCCACCAAACACTATTGTGCTTGCACAAATGAGTTCGAAATATAAAAAAGAGTAGTTTTAAAAAAATAATTATTTTAATATATGTCAAAATTTCCCAAAAAAGTAATTAAATAGTAAATAAAATAAAATAAACTGTAAAAAAAACCTACCAAACACAATTCCGTTTGCACAAATGAGTTCCAAATGTTAAAAAATGATAGTTTTCAGTAAATACATATTGAAATTTTCTGAATAAAATAATTAAATAGGAAAAATATATAAAAACCACCAAACACAATTCCACTTTCACAAATGAGTTTCAAATGTAAAAAATAATTGTGTTTAATATAAAATTTTGATTTTTTTATATGTCGAAATTTTCCCAAAAAAATAATTAAATAGAAAAAATAAAAAATCACCAAACCCAATTCCGTTTTCACCAATGAGTTTCAAATATTAAAAATAATAGAGTTCAATAAGAAAATATAATTTTTTTGTAGGTCGAAATTTTTTGAAAAAAAAACAAAAATAGAAAAAATATTAAAAAAACCACCAAATACAATTCCGCTTTCACCAATAAGTTTCAAATGTCAAAAATAAAAGTTTCCAATAAAATATTTGGTTTTTTTATATGTCAAAAGTTTTCGAAAAAAATAATTAAATAGAAACAAATAAAAGAAAATATAAAAAAACCACCAAACACAATTCCACTTTCACCAATGATATTAAAATGTGAAAAATAAAAGTTTTCAATAAAAAAAATTTGATATTTTTAAATGTCGAAATTTTTCGAAAAAAATAATCAAATAGAAAAAAATGAAAGAAAATATAAAAGAACCAACAAACACAATTCCTCTTTAACCAATGAGTTTGAAATGTCAAAAATAAAAGTTTCCAATAAAAATTTTTGATTATCTTATATGTCGAAATTTTCCGAAAAAAATAATTTAATATGAAAAATATTAAAAAAAATTAACAATCACTAAAAAAATTTTACTTGCACAAGTAACTTTAAAATATAAGAAATAATATATTTTAAAACGAAAAATATATTTTTTTAAAAGTCAAAATTTTCCGAATAAATAATTAAATAAAAATTTTAAAATATATATATATAAAAATACCACCCAACACACTTCCGCTTGCAAAAATGACTTTAACATAATAAAAATAAAAGTTATCAATTTTTTTTGTATCGGATTTATCCTAAAAATTAGCGATGACATCCACTAATGTCAGGTGGGCACGAGCGCCTCGAGCGATGTCGCTTGGACAATAGGGGCATAGGCCTGCGCTTGTGTGTGGGCATCGGTCAATGTCACTTAGTTGATGAGCGCAAGGGCCTGATCTTATGCGCGGGCATCAACCAATGTATGTAGGGGCATGCCATTCGGTGCAGGCTTTAGCCGATGTTGCCTTGCAGATATACGTAGGGTCTTGCCGTTGTGTGCGGGCCTCAGCCGATGTGTCAGGGGTATACAAGGTCTATGTGTGCAGGGGTCTGTCGATGTCTCCTGGGCGAGACGCATAGCGGCCTACCGATGTCACGTGGGGTTTAAGCGATGCTTGCAAGGGGCTGCCAATGTCACCTTGATGCTGCTGAGTTTGCATGTGCGTTGACATGTTCCTACCCTTCCCGACGTGTCAATTTTCATTAGGAATGCACTCGACATCCCAAAAAACATATAATAGTGACATCATTATTTGGCACAAATTTTTCGTTGGTATATGATTAGGCATTTAAAATGCACTCGACGGCACAGAAAACCTCAAATTGCTAAATCAGTATTGGGTGCGAGCATCGCATTCGACAAGTTATTGGTCAACATAGTTTAACACTTAGCCGCCACCGATGTCCCATGTGCATTGACATCTTCCTACGGGTCGACATGCAGACGGTGGGCGCACGCGTCGCTTCTAGCCCACCAAGCAGACGACGGGCTTCAAGCCCAGGAAGAAGTGCCCTTGGCCTAATGGCTTTGGGCGCAACTTGCGTTCAAAAACTCAATAGTTCACTTGATTCTACAATTTACAGCAACTATCGCAATTCACTATGTTCTTCATCATCACAAGAGCTGAGATATTCATTGCCGAGAGTTGTTTATGTTTCAAAAGAAGTACATATCCCCCAATGAACTCTAGAAATCGGATGCGAGGGGCGGGCTATCAATTTACAATCCTTGGCGTTTTATGCCCCAGGATTCGTTAGTCGCTCGATAGGTGCGCGAGTGTGCACACCGAGGATGGGAGGGAGATCCGTAGGCAAGGGGCCTGGGAACCCTAGCCGTGCATCGCCCCCGAGTGTTCAAACATGTTCGCGGGTCGTTTTACTTTTTATGTTTTGATAATGATCCTTCTGCATGTTCACCTACGTAAACCTTGTTACGACTTCTCATTCCTCTAAATGATAAGGTTCAATGGAATTCTAGCGACGTCGCGGGCAACGAATCGCCCATGTCACCGTGATCCGAGCATATTACCGGATCATTCGATTGGTTCTGCAACGGGCACTGTGTACAATGGGTAGGGACGTAGTCAAACAGAATTTCGCTTGCACAAATGAGTATCAAATATAAAAATAATAGTTTTCAAAAAAATATTTTTTTATATGTCGAAATTTTTTTGAAAAAACTAAATGGAAAAAAATAATAAAATAACCACCAAAAACTATTCCGCTTTCACAAATGAGTTTCAAACGTTTAAAATAATAGTTTTCAATAAAAAAATTGATTTTTCTATATGTCGAAATTTTCTGAAAGTATAATTAAACTGGAAAGAATAAAAAAAAATATGAATAACCCAACAAAATACAATTCCGCTTGCACAATTGAGTTCGAAATATAAAAATAATAGTTTTAAAAAAATAATTATTTTTATACATGTCGAAATATTCCAAAAAATAATTAAATAGTAAATGAAATAAAATAAACTATAAAAAACCCACCAAACACAAGTCCGCTTGCACAAATGAGTTTCTCATGTTAAAAAATGATAGTTTTCAATAAAAATTTTTAAATTTTTTAACATATCAAAATTTTCTGAAAAAATAATTAAATAGGAAAAAATATAAAAACTGCCAAACATAATTCCGCTTACACAAATGAGTTTCAAATGTAAAAAATAATAGTGTTTAATAAAAAAATTTGATTTTTTTATATGTCGAAATTTTTCGAAAAAAACAAAAGAAAACATTAAAAACCACCAAACACAATTTCTCTTTCACCAGTGAGTTTCAATTGTCAAATATAATAGTGTTAAATAAAAAAAATTGATTTTTTTTATATGTCGAAATTTTCTGAAAAATAATTAATTGAAAAAAATAAAAAAAAATACCAAAAAACCACCAAATACAATTCCTCTTTCACCAATGAGTTTCAAATGTAAAAAATAAAAGTTTCCAATAAAAAAATCAAATTTTTTTATATGTCCAAATTTTCTGAAAAAAATAATTAAATAGAAAAAAATAAAATAAAATTTAAAAAACCACAAAACACAATTCCACTTTCACCAATGAGTTTCAAATGTCAAAGATAAAAGTTTCCAATAAAAAATTTTGATTTTTTTATATGTCGAAATTTTTCTAAAAAATTAATCAAATAAAAAAACTAAAAGAAAATATAAAAAAACCACCAAAAATAATTTCTCTTTCACCAATGAGTTTCAAATATCAAAAATAAAAGTTTTCAATAAAAAGTTTTGATTTTTTTATATGTCAAAATTTTTCGAAAAAATAATTAAATTTGAAAGACATTAAAAAAAAAACCACCAAAAAAATTTACTTGCACAAATGACTTTAAAATATAAAAAATAATAGATTTTAAAATGAAAAAAATATTTTTTTAAAAGTTAAAAAAATTTCTAAAAAAAATAATTAAATAGGAATTTTTTTATAAAAAATTAAAAACACCACCAAAGGCACTTCACTTGAAAAAATGATTTCACATAAGAGAAATAAAAGTTTTCAATTTTTTTTGTATCGAATTTTTCCTAAAAATAAGCGATAACATCCACTAATGTTGGGTGAGCGTGAGCGCCTCGGTCGATGTCGCCTGGACGATAGAGGCATGGGCCTGCGCTTGTGCATTGGCATAGGTTGATGTCACTTGGCTGATGAGTGCAAGGGCGTACCGTCGTGTGCAGGCCTTGGACGATGTCATATGGTCGATGTGCGTAGGTGTAACACCCCGTAACTTGGAGTTGGAGAAAATGCAGAAAACTGCAGAAACACTGATCTGTGGAGGCCACCTACGGACCGTAGGTGGAACGACGGGCCGTAGGTGGGAGCCGTCGTTGGCACTGTCAGCCTTCAGAAATTCCAAGTTTCTGAACATTGACCTAAGGAGCAACAGGACGGGCCATCGTTCAGTTGAAGGGCCGTTGTTCAGTTGACTAGCCGTAAATGGGTCTTGTAGGTTCCTCTCCAGACTTAGTAAAATTTTCAGTCCTAAGGCCTGACCTACGATGGCCATGTACGGACCGTAGGTCAAATGACGGGCCGTACATGGGTGTCGTCATTGGAAGGCCAAAGTTGAGAAATTTCTGAATCAAATGACGGAGGAACAGGACGGACCGTAGGTCGCTTTCGACAGTTTTAATGAAGGATATTTCAGACTTTTTCCTTCCCTTCTAAGCCAAAAATCCAACCCTTTTCCTCTTAGTTAAGGTTTATATTAGTGTTAAATCATATTAGAACACCTTTAACATTTAGAAATTTTGGAGAGAAGATTCAAGAGGAGAAAAGCTTGGGTTTTCAAGCGTTCATCCAAGTTCTTCAGTTTCGTCAAGATCTTTGATCTTCCAGGTATGTAAGGCTTTTAGTGTTGGGTTTGTTTTCCCTCCAGCCCTACATATGTTAGAATTTCTACAAAAGAAATCTAGGGTTTTGTTTCCTTGATTTTTAGCAAAGTTGAGATAGTCCATTGATTGTTATCTAATTCTATTCTTGAGTAATTGTATTCGTATTGTTGAATATTTTGTGGTATTGTTCATGTTCCTATTTCAGCATGAGCCTTATTCCATTGAGTTAATTCTGAATTATTGATGAGAAGTCTTTTAAACTAATTAATTGTTTTAAATTGATTTCTTAAAGAAGAGTTTTGAGAAGAGCTTAAAGAAGAGATTTGAGAAGAGTTCTAAAGAAAGAGGTTTTGAGAAAGGATTTGAGAAGCATTTGGGAAACTAAGTATTTTCCTAGGATAACAGTATTTTAAGAATAGAAACAATGATTTCTAAAGTAAGTTATTGAGTACTGAGATACTCCAGAAAACAGATACCTCTTTAAGAGGATTAGTTGAGTAATTACCTCAAGCTAGAAAAGATAATGTTTTTAAACATTTGAGATGAGCAAAGTAATTTTTTTTTTGGGAGTAGTATTGAGCACCGATATGGGGGAGAGTTAAACAACTCACAGCCTCCATAAACCATGTAGCTAACATGGGTAAAGGATTCATACTTTTTAGATGATTTCCTTCCATATAGTACTTAGTGGATCCACTTAGTGAGTTTGAGAGTCCTATGCCTGGCAAGTATAGGACAGTTGTGGCAGCGTGGATGTTACGCTGTATCACCACATAGCTCATAGTGATGGTTGTCAGTTAGAGAAACTCCCCAGAGTAAAAATATATACTATTTTCATATTACTTGAGAAGTTGAGTTTTTCAGAGATGAGTTAGCCTTATGAAGTTTTAAATTGACTTTATTCATTTAATTCTTTACATTCAGTTTTGAGCTCAAGGTAAAGTTAAAATGTTTTTCTATATACTTATGAGTTTTATGAGAACAGAGTTGAGTAAGTGTATTTGTAAAGTTTTAATGGTTTCGTTCCTTATCTCTTTGCATTCAGTTGAGTTATTTATCTACTCAGCTATATTAAATACTCGTACATTCCATGTACTGATGTCATTCGACCTGCATATTTGTGGATGCAGATACAAATGTTTAGGATCATCAACAGGCATTCGTTGAGGATCATTTGCACTTCCCAATTAGTAGTTTTGGTGAGTCTCCTAGCTCTCCCGGAGGATTCATCTATATCTTTTCATTTAAGTTTTGTTGAGATGTAGTGGGGTCTGTCCCGACATCCGTCTTAGTAATTTAGAGGCTTCATAGACAGGTCTAGAATTGATGGGTCTCACAGACTATGTCATACTTTCTTTACATTTGAGTTTTGACTAATGTTTCTAGTAAGTTTATTTAAGTATTTTCAAACAGTAATTGACTTTGCAAGTTGAGTTAAGTTTTATGAGTTATCTATGTCATGATAAGAGCCTTATATGCTCAAGTCAAGTTGATATGCTCCACACGCTCTACTGGCTAGGCAGGGCCCCTGAGAGGGTTAGCTGGCTCGCTCTACTTGCTAGGGCACGGCCACCGGGAGTGTTAGCCGGCTGGGCAATTGGATATGAGATATTTGAGTTCCTCTTCGGAGTTGACATGCGTCGCGCGCTCTACTGGCTAGGCAGGGCACCCAGAATTGTTAGCAGAATGGGTGATTGGATATTAGGACCTTGGGAGGAGTTGTTATGCCCCTTGGCACTCTACTAGCTGGGCAGGCCCCCGAAGAGTTGCTAGTCAGTTGGGTGGCCCGATTTGGAAGTCAGACTTCTGATTGGGTTGAGCAGGCTGGTTGTTTTGGTTGAGTTGGCTGGTTGTTTCTGTTGAGTTGGTCGGTGGTTTTGCTTCGTAGTTGGATTTTCCTTCGATCTCGTAGATTTAGTTTTTCTATGTACTTATTGGGCTTTTGGGGGTCCGTTCGGGTTTTTGTTTGTCTGTGCTTGAGTGTACCTTCTGGGTTTTATGGGGGGCCCAATTAGGTTTAGTTTAGTCGTTCTTAGATTTGCTTTCGGCTTGTTTCTGTTCTTATTTCGTTTGACCTCTGTTCTTGTTGATTCTATCTTTTTCAGTCTATTTTTACCTTTTTATTGCTCAGTCGGCCTATGATGCCTACTGGGTACCTGTTGTATTGGTACTCATGCTGCATTCTGCATATGTTTTTGTGATGTAGGTCCGAGCACCAATTATCAACATTGAGGTCGAGCCTGCTGCAGTCTGTTTCGGAGGCGAGGGTAAGCAGTTGGCATTCTGGGATTATCCGTCTCCTTCTGTGTATATGTTTTGGCTTGTCTTTCGTGTTTCCGACATTCTTGTTTTTGTGGTCCACTTTTGAGACTTGTACTCTTTTTATAGTAGCTCTGTACTCGTGACTTCCTAGTTCTAGGAGGTATGTTTTATTGTATATAGCTTTTGGGTTCGCTTCCGCCTTTCCCTTATGTGTTCCTTTATTTATGTTTTTGCCTAATTGAGGCTTAGTTTCCACCCTCAGTCCCATTACCATCAAGTTTCGGGAGTGGGTTTGTCTTGACTACTAGTGGGTTGGTAGGCGCCATTATGAATCGAGGAATCGGGTCATGACAAGCTTGGTATCATAGCCCAGGTTCGTCGGTCTCACTTGTACAGACCTAGCATCTGATAGAGTCCTACAGATTGGCTCAGAGACGTCCGTGACTTATTTTCGAAAGGCTACAGGATGTCCTTAGGAGGTTTTCCTGTTTTGTATCATTTTGGTGCGCAGTTGTCCGATTAGTTTCATGAAATCTTACTTGTTTCACTCTTTCGTAGGATGACTCGCATGCGCGGTAGAGCGGCCAAGGGTGATGCACGGGCCTGTAGATAGAGCCCCAGCTAGGTGTAGAGGCCTACCCCGAGGTCGAGGTAGGGCTATCGCACCAGCCCGAGGTAGAGTGAGGACACTAGAGCCGGAGGTAGAGCTTCAGATAGATCAGATTCCTCCTCAACCGGTAGGGCCAGGACCACCCCAGCCACTGCCCACAGCAACTGCTGCCCCTGACCTTGAGGCGATGCTTTCACAAATTATAGCAGCCATAGGGGATATGCAGCAGCAACAGGCCCCAGCGGATCCAGAGATTCAGCAGCAGGGTTAGCCTGCAGCAGTGGCTCTAGAGGTCCAGCAGCCGCCAACACCGATGGCTGTTCAGTCGGACAATTTAGATGGGGTTATGCCATTGCGAGAGCAGAAGATGCTCGATTATTTTCTGAGATTGTCACCGCTGAGGTTTTCTATGGTGATTGGGGAGGACGCCCATGAGTTTATTACCTCCTGCCAAGAGCGATTGCATGCTCTAGGGTTAGTAGAGTCGAGAGGAGCCGACTTCACTGCCAACCAGTTAGATGGACCGGCAAGATAGTGGTGGCGCTTTTTCAGGGAGACCAGGCTAGTTGGGTCCCCGCCGTTGTTGTGGGCAGAGTTTTCAAAGGCCTTCTTGGCTAGGTTTATCCTGCAGAGCGTCATAGATCGTCTTCGTGATGAGTTCTCAAGGTTGGAGCAGGGCTCTATGACGGTATCTAAGTATGAGGCTAGATTCCATGAGTTATCCCGTCATGGCACCATGATCTTGCCCACAGAGGAGGAGAGAGTCAGGTGCTTCGTTAGAGGTTTGAGATTGCAGCTACGTATTGAGTCGCAAACTATGCTTTTAGCGGGCCGCTCTTTTCTAGATGTTGTGGACCATGCCCGCACATTTGAGCAGTTTCATCGCGAGGCTGAAGGGGGCAGCGGCAAGAGGGCTAGGTAAGACGACAGTTTCAGTAGGCCCTGTTCTTGGCCTAGAGATACTCAAGATCGGGTCCATCAAAGGTTCCAGCTGGGTCAGCCCAGTAGCCTGTTTCAGGCCTCGTTGCAGGCTTCAGAGGGTGACCAGCACTGGTAGGGTGGTTATAGTGCCCATCCGAGTCAGGGCCGAGGTGGTAGTTAGACGTGTTCATCAGGTCGGGGTGGCCGGCCTCCAGTTGTGAGCAGGTCATCTCAGGGTTGTTTTACCATAGGGGGCATGATCATTGGTCCAAGGAGTGTCCTTTTCCCAGACCAACCTTACTAGCTCCTCATGCAGCGAGACCAGCACCAACAGTAGCACCTCCAGCTAGGGGAGGAGGACAATATCAGGGTATTTGGGGAGGTCCCCCGGGAGGCAGGATAGGTGGTAGGGTGGATGCGGGGGGTAGAGGCACCCAGGGCCATTTCTATGTATCTCCAGCTAGAGTAGAGGCTGAGGCATCGGATGATGTGATCACATGTACGGTTCTCTTATGCCATCAATTCGTTTCAACTTTATTTGATCCTGGTTCTACCTATTCGTATGTGTTTGCTTATTCAGCTTCTCGGTTGGGGGTGATTCCAGAGCCCTCAGTGGTACCGTTGTGTGTCGACCCCAGTATGTGATTCTTTAGTAGTGGATCAGGTTTGTGGATCTTGTGTGGTGACCATTCAGGGGCATGACACTCGGGCGAATCTTATTGTGCTTAGTATGCTGGATTTTGAGTTGATTTTGGGCATGGATTGGTTATCCCCTCACTGAGCGGTCTTGGATTGCGATGCCAACATCGTTACTTTAGCCATGTCTGGTATTCTGTCGGTGCTGTGGCAGGGTTGTTGTAGTCGCATATCGGTTGGGGTGATTTCTTATGTTTAGGCTCGGAGGTTAGTGGCTAGTGGATGTTTGGCTTATGTTAGAGATGTTAATAGGGAGGGCCCTACAGTGGATTCAGTGCCTAAAGTCCGAGAGTTTGCTGATGTGTTTCCAGCCGACCTTCCTGGCCTACCCCCAGGTTGTGATATCGATTTTTCCATTGAGTTGGAGCTGAGTACTCATCCTATTTCCATCCCACCGTACCGTATGGCCACCACAGAGCTCAAGGAGCTTAGTGTTCAGCTTCAGGATCTCTTGGGTACGGGATTCATTCGGCCTAGTGTATCGCCTTGGGGTGCCCCAGTTTTGTTTGTGAAGAAGAGGGACGGTACTATGTGGATGTGCATTGATTACAGGCAGTTGAATAAGGTGACGATGAAGAACCATTACCCAATGCCTCGTATTGATGATCTGTTCGGGTGACGTAGTGTTTTCTAAGATTGACTTGAGATCCGGCTACCATCAGCTACGGATTAGGGCAACAGACATCCCTAAGACAACATTTAGGACTTGTTACGGCCATTTTGAGTTCTTAGTGATGTCTTTTGTGTTGACTAATGCCCCTGCCGCTTTCATGGACTTGATGAATTGTGTATTCAGTCCGTATCTGGACTCCTTTGTCATAGTCTTCATTGATGATATCTTGGTATACTCGCGGAGCCATAGTGAGCATGAGCAGCATTTGAGGATAGTGCTCCAGACTTTGAGAGATCATCTACCTTATGCCAAGTTCTCAAAGTGTGAGTTATGGCTTGAGTCCGTAGCATTCTTGGGGCACGTGGTGTCCAAGGATGGCATTATGGTGGATTCGGTAAAGATTGAGGTTATTTGTGATTGGGCCAGGCCCACCTCTGTGACTGAGATTCGAAGCTTCGTCGGATTGACAGGGTACTACAGGCATTTTGTTGAGGGTTTTTCTTCTATAGCGGTGCCTTTGACTTGGTTGACTCGCCAAGATGTTCCCTTTGTGTGGTCGGAGGAGTGTGAGAGGAGCTTTCTGAGGCTTAAGGAGTTGCTTACCACCTCCCCCCATATATTGACTCTTCAAGTTGAGGGCGAGGGCTTCATGGTATGTTGTGACACATTTGTTATTGGTTTGGATTGTGTATTAATGCAGCAGGGACGGGTTATTGCTTATGCATCGAGGGAACTTAAGCTGCATGAGCTCAACTACCCCACTCATGACTTGGAGTTGGCAGCGGTAGTTTTTGTACTTAAGATCTGGAGGCATTACTTATATGGAGTTCATTGTGAGATCTACACTGATCACATGAGCCTTCAGTACATTATGACCCAGAGGGATCTTAATTTGAGGCAGGGCCGTTGGATTAAGCTCCTGTAGGACTATGATCTCTCAATTATTTACCATCCGGGCAAGCCGAATGTGGTAGCAGATGCCTTGAGCCGGAAGGCATTGAGTATGGGTAGTCTAGCCTTCATTTCATATTCGGAGTGACCCTTGGCTTTGGACAGCCAGTCCCTAGCCAACCAGATGATCAGGCTTGATGTTTCAGATACTAGTCGGGTGTTAGCCTATCTGGGAGTTTAGTCATCCTTCCTAGATCAGATACGTGGTCGTCAGTTTGAGGATGAGTCTTTGGTGGCACTCAGAGATAGAGTATTGGCCAGTGATACCAGGTAGGCTACTCTAGATTCTGATGGGGTTTTGAGATTTTCTAGCCGTTTGTGTGTTTCGAGAGTTAGGGATTTGATTCAGCTGATTCTTAGCGAGGCCCATGGTTCTAGGTATTCTATCCATTCGGGCACCGCTAAGATGTATCGTGATTTGAGGCATCATTACTATTGGAGCGGTATGAGTAGGGACATCTTAGATTATGTGAACCATTGCTTGTATTGTTAGTAGGTAAAGGCCGAGCATTTGAGGCCTTGAGGTGAGTTGCAGAGACTACCCATTCCTGAGTTGAAGTGGGAGCGTATCACCACGGATTTCATTTTGGGCTTGCCTCGGACTTCTAGGGGTGTTGATAGTATTTGGGTCATCGTTGATTGATTAACCAAGTCAGCACACTTCCTCCTAGTTCATAATTTCTTCAATGACGAGAGGTTAGCCCGATCTACATTCGAGAGGTGGTTTGTCTTCATGGTGTGCCTGTTTCTATCATCTCAGACCGTGGTTCACAGTTTACTTCTAGCTTTTGGAGGGTATTTTAGGAGAAGTTGGGCACTCGTGTTGATCTTAGCACAACATTTCACCTGCAGACTGGTGGCCAGTCAGATCGTACTATTCAGGTCCTTGAGGATATGTTGCGGGCCTGTGTCTTGGAGTTTGGAGGTTAGTGGGACAAGTTTTTGCCTTTGGCGGAGTTTGTGTACAAAAATAGATACTACTCTAGAATTCAGATGGCCCCGTTTGAGGCCTTATATGGTAAGAATTGTCGCACTCCAGTTGGTTGGTTTGAGTCTACGGAGCCTAGGCCGTGTGGTACAGACTTGTTTTAGGTGGCTTTAGTGTATGTGAGGATGATTCAGGATTGATTCAGGACGGCTTAGAGTAGACGCCAGAGTTATGTGGATCGCAGGCATCGACCGTTGAGATTTGCCGTTGATGGCAGGGTATTCCTCTGAGTATCGCACATGAAGGGCGTGATGAGGTTTGGGAGGCAGGGCAAGCTTAGCCCCAGGTATATTGGGCCTTTTGAGATTTTGAGGACACTTGGTGATGTGGCCTATGAGTTAGCCTTACCTCCAACATTCTCAGCTTTCGTCAAGTTTTCCATGTTTTGATGCTGCGCCGATATGTTCCAGATGAGTCTCATGTGATCCAGTATGATGCAATTGAGTTAGATGACCATCTGACCTATGTTGAGGAGCCAGTTGCTATTTTGACCAGAGATGTGAGGCAGCTGAGGTCTAGAGCCATTCCTGTGGTTAAGGTCCATTGGAGTCATCGTCTAGTCGAGGAGGTTACCTGGGAGACCGAGCGGGAGATGTGGGAGCAATTCCTTGGCTTATTTGAGCCCTCAGGTACTTTTTGACTCTTACTTTCATGGATGAAAGTTCTTTTAGTAGTGGATGTTGTAATGACCCTCCAGGTCATTTTTGTGTTAAAACCTTCTTTTCGTCGTTTAGAGCGTTCCTGTAGCGACCCCAAGTCATTTATGACTTGCTGACACTGACTGTTCGGTCGCCTTGTTGTTCGTCTGGGTTTTATGCCTTTTTTCCTATTTTGGAGATTTTGAAACTTGAAAAGTTGATTTCAGTCATAACGTCAGGTAAACGACCTTAGAAGAGGATTCTGACGATTCCATCAACTCCGGAACGACCAAATTAGGCTAATAGTATGGTTGGCCTGAGTCCCGAGGCTTCCAATGTGACTTTAGGGCCATTTGGTGCTTTAGCCTTTGAAACTTGGCATGAGGTTAACTTTGGTCAACACTCTTGGTAAATGCACTAGGATGAGAATTCAGTCAGCGCGGTTAGTTTCAAAATGCAGAGTTTGGTCTTGAATGACCCTTCGTGTGCTTCCCGGGGATTCCGATCTAATTTCGAGGCCCTGGGTTGAATTTGGCAAAAATGGCACTTGGGATGTGGGACCCATTTTTTGTTCAAACGACCTCATATGGAAATTTCAACTGCGCTATTGAGTCCGAAATGTAAAATTTGATGGGGTAGCATATCTCGTTTGCGTGCATGGGGTTCCGAACGAATCCCAAGCACCCCGTCAGAGTTTTGGCCAAAGCCAAAAACCAGCTGATGCACAACTGGTGTTGCAAGCTCATTTGGCCTTCGCGTCCGCGGTCCTTGCTCTGCATTCGCGGAGCTCTTTGTTTCTCTTCTCCACGTTCTCGGATAAGGCTTAGCATTCACGGAGGTCGGAGAGTTCCTTCTTCACGCTCGCGGCTAGGGCTTTGCGTTTGCAGAGGTGTAAGGTCTTCCTCTCCGCGTTCGCAGGCTCGTTGCCGCATTCGCGAAGGTGTGTTTGTTTTAGCTCCACGTTCGCGGGCCTCTTGGCGGCGTTCGCGGAGGCCTATGCGTCTGGTTTTTAATTTAAAACCAGACGCGAATCAGACTTTTACCAAAGGTTTGAAAGAGTGTTTCTCCCTCGTTTTAAGTCAAAATTTAGTGATTGGAAGTCCCAGGTGTTCAGAATTGCGTAGGCTTAGTTGGTTATTGTTCGGATAGCATTGGGTGGCCTCTGATTTTTTTGAATTTGCGTCGTAAGTGGCTACCTTAAGCTTAAATTGTGTAAAGTTTTACATGTTTTGTTTTCTTGATTTGTCAGCTGTTTTGAGCCCCGAATTGGGTTCTGTTTTGGAACACAAGTTCGGGAGAGGGTTTAGGACCTTTTCACAGAGTCAATTTTGAGATTTCTAGAGCGGGTCCTAGATTTTTAGATTTTGATTCCTAAATTGGCCTGTCTCCGATTTTGATAATTTTAGTGTGTAAATGACCGTTCTGATGCTGTGATTCTATTTTTTATAGCGTGGTAGCAGTCTGAGGCCGTTCGGAAGGGAAAAGCTCTGACAACCGATGCATTATAAGAGGTGTAGCCTCTCCCTGTCGGGGATGCCCGAGGCCGTATTTTCGTTGAGATTTATCGGGAGCGGATATCAGCCTGCGGTGGACTCAAATCGTTTCACGTGGTGCGTGTTGATTGAGAGTGGACGGCGATCCACGATATCTTAGAGTTGAGATCCTCTACGAAGTTGATATGACCCACACACTCTGACTGGCAGGGACAGGGCCCCCGGGAGTGATTGCTAACTCACTTGGCTAGCATGGGCTGGACCCCCAGAGTGATTAGCTGGCAGGGAGATTGGATATATGGTATTTGAGGTCCTCTGTGGAGTAGACATAGCCCACACACTTTTCTGGCTAGGACAGGGCCCCGAGAGTGTTAGATAGCTCACTCATCAGGCATGGGCTGGGCCCCGTGGTTGGATAGCCTATTGGGCAGTATGATATCAGGTTATCGGGTCCCATGGTGGCTTGCAGGTTAGGTGAGATGATTTGAGATTCTGATTCTTCTTCTGGTTTAGAGATGGTTTGATCGTTCTGTTGAGTTTACTCGGTGATTCTGGTTTGCAGTTGATGTTCCTTAGTTCTCGTAGAGTTAGCTTTTAGTGCACCTGTTAGGCTTAGGGGGTCCGTTCGAGTCTTTGTTTGTTTGTGCTTTTGTGTACTCCCTCTGGGTCTTATGGGGGGCCCAATCGGTGTTGGTTCTGTTATTCTTATTTAACTTTCGGTTATTCTTTTCCCATTCTGTTGACCTTTGTTTGAGTTTGATTCTACCTTGTCTGCCTGTTTTTACGTTTCTTGCTTAGTCAGCCTATGATGCCTACTGGGTACTTGTTGTTTGGTACTCATGCTACACTCTACATCTATTTTTGTGATGCAGGTCCAAGCACTAGTCATCAGCGTTGAGTTCGAGCCTGCAGTTGTCTGTTCAGGAGACGAAGGTGAGCACATAGCGTTCTGGGATTACCTGTCTCCTTCTGTATTTATATTTTGTCTTGTCTTTTATTTTTGAGACAGTCTAGTTTCTGTGGTCCACTTTTGGGACTTGTACTCTTGTTAGTAGTTCTGTACATGTAACTTCCAAGTTCTGGGAGGTATCTTTGTATATATAGTTTTGGGTTTGTTTCCGCCTTCTCTTATGTGTTTTTTTATTTATGCTTCCGCTTAGTTGAGGTTAGTTCCCACCCTCAGTCCCATTACTGTTAAGTTCTGGGATAGGGTCTTGGGTAGCCTACTGGTGGGTTGGTAGGCGCCATCATGACTTGAGAAATTGGGTCATGAAAGTTGATATTAGAGCCCCAGGTTCGTTGGTCTCACTTGTACAGAACTAAAATCTAGTAGAGTCCTGCAGATCGGCGCGGAGACGTCCGTGACTTTTCTTTGCGAGGTTACAAGATGTCCTTAGGAGGTTTTCTTATTTTGTATAATTTTCGTGCGTTGTTGTCCAATTGGTTTCATGAATATTCACTTCTTTCACTCTGTCGCAGGGATGGCTCGTACAAGCAGTAGAGGTCGATCCCGAGGTCGAGGTGGTGCGGCGGCACCAGGCCGGGAGAGAGCGAGGACTCCAGAGCCGGAGGCGATGCCTCGTGGAGAGCAGATTCCTCCTCAGCCGGTAGGGCAGGGACCAGCCCAGCCACCGTCCGCACCAGCTGTCGCTCCCGACCGTCAGGGCATACTTGCCCAGATTCTAGCTGCTATCGGGGGTATGCAGCAGCAGCAACCTGTTCCAGCACCGTAGGGCCAGCCTACCCCTGTGGTTCTAGAGATGCGTCAGCAGGACCAGCCTGCGATAGCGACTTCAGAGGTTCATTAGCCACCAACACCGGACACAGTTCAACCAGACTCTTTTGGATGGGGTTATGCCACTTTGAGAGTAGAAGATGTTCGGGGTGTTTCTCAGGCTATCACTGCTGAGGTGTTTCGGGGCTGTTGGGGAAGACGCCCACGAGTTTATTATGACCTGCCAGGAGAGATTGCAGGCTTTAGGGTTAGTGGAGTCTAGAGGAGCCAACTTCACTGCGTACCAGCTAGACGAACTTACCAGACAGTGGTGGCATTCCTTCATCGAGACCAGGCCAGCTGGGTCACCACCAGTATCGTGGACGGAGTTTTCAAAGGCTTTTCTGCCCAGATTTATCCCATGGAGCGTTAGGGATCACCTCCGTGATGAGTTCTTGAGGTTGGAGCAAGGCTCCATGAAGGTATTGGAGTATGCAGCCATATTTCATGAGTTGTCCTGTCATACCATCATGATTTTGCCTAAAGAGAAGGAGAGGGTCCGATGCATTGTTAGAGGTTTGAGGTTGCCACTGCGTATTGAGTCGCAGTCTATGTTATCACCGGGCCGTTATTTTCTGGATGTTATGGACCATGCTTGAACTATTGAGCAGCTCCGTCGCAAGGCCCAAGGGGGCAGTGGCAAGAGGGCCAGGCAGGATGATAGCTGCCATGGGTCCCATTCTAGGCCTAGGGTTACCCAAGAGCGAGTCCAGCAGAGGTTCCAGCCAGGCCAGTCTAGTCGCCCATTTTAAGCAGCGTTGTAGACATTCGAGGGTGACCAGCACCGTCCGAGTAGGTATAGTGCCAGTCCGAGCTAGGGCTGAGGTAGTTTCCAAGCGGGTTTCTCAGGTTGGGGTGGCCGATCTCCAGTTCAGAGTAGGTCTTCTTAGTGTTGCTTCACTTGTGGAGAGCTTGGCCATTGGCTAGGGAGTGCCCTATCTCCTTATCAGCTTTACAAGCTCCTCAGGTGGCGAGATCGGTTTCTGCAGTAGCACCTCCAGCTAGAGGAGGAGGTCAGCATCAGGGTGTGCGGGGAGGTCCCCGAGGAGGCAGGATAGGTGACAGGATGGAAGCTCGTTGTAGAGGCCCCCAGGGCCATTTCTATGTAGCCCAACTAGAGCAGAGGCTGAGGCGTCTGATGATGTGATCACATGTATTGTCCTTTTATGCCATCAGTCTGAGTCAGCCTTATTTGATCTTGGTTCCACTTATTCTTATGTGTCATGTATTGTCCTTTTATGCCATCGGTCCGAGTCAGCCTTATTTGATCTTGGTTCCACTTATTGTTATGTGTCTGCGTATTGTGTGCCTCGATTGTGAGTGAGTCCTGAGCCCTTATCTATACCCTTGCGTGTTTTGATCCCGGTAGGGGATTCTTTAGTAATGGATCAAGTTTGTAGATCGTGTGTGGTGACTATTCGGGGGCAGGACACTCTGGTTGATCTTATCGTGCTTTGTATGGTGGATTTTTATGTGATTCTAGGTATGGACTTGTTCTCCCATCATCGAGCGGTTTTGGATTGCTATGTCAAGACCGTTACCTTAGCCATGCCTGGTATTTCACCGGTGGAGTGGCAGAGCTCTTGTAGTCGCACGCCGGTTGGAGTGATTTCTTATGTTTAGGCTCGGAGGCTAGTGGCTGGCAGATGTTTGGCATATTTGGCGTATGTTAGAGATGTTCGTAGGGAGAGCCCTACGGTGGAGTAAGTGCCTATAGTTCGAGAGTTTGCTGATGTGTTTCCTGCCGACCTTCCTGGCCTACCCCCAGAGTGAGATATTGATTTTGCCATTGATTTGGAGCCGAGTAATCATCCTATTTCTATCCCACCATATCGTATGGCCCCTGCAGAGCTCAAGGAGCTCAGTGTTCAACTTCAGGCCTCTTTGGTAAGGAGTTCATTAGGCCTAGCATATCGCCTTGGGGTGCCCCAATTCTGTTTGTGAAGAAGAAGGATGGTACCATGCGAATGTGTATTAATTACTGGTATATGAATATGGTGAAGGTGAGGAACCGTTACCCTATGCCTCGTATTGATGATCTATTCGACAAGCTTCAGGGTGCCGCAATATTTTCTAAGATTGACTTGAGATCTGGCTACCATCAGCTGAGGGTTAGAGCAGCAGACATCCCTAAGACTGCATTTAGGACTTGTTACGGCCATTATGAGTTCCTAGTGATGTCTTTTGGGCTGACCAATACCCCTGCCGCTTTCATGGACTTGATGACTCATGTATTCAGGCCATATTTTGACTCCATCATAGTATTCATTAATGACATCTTGGTATACTCGCGGAGCCATAGTGAGCTTGAGAAACATTTGAGGGTAGTGCTCCAGACTTTGAGAGATCATCGGCTTTATGCCAAGTTCTAAAAGTGCGAGTTCTTGCTTGAGTCTGTAATATTCTTAGGGAACGTGGTGTCCAAGGATGGCATTATGGTGGATCCAGCAAAGATTGAGGTTATCCGTGATTGGCCTAGGCCTACTTCTTTGACTGAGGTTCGGAGCTTCGTCGAATTGGCGGGGTACTACAGAAATTTTTTTGAGGGTTTCTCTACTATAGTAGCACCTTTGACTCGGTTGACTAGCCAAGATGTTCCCTTTGTGTGGTCAGAGGAGTGTGAGAGGAGATTTCTGAGGCTTAAGGAGTTGCTTACCACCGCTCCTATATTGACTCTTCCAGTTAAGGGTGAGGGCTTCACGATTTTTTATGATGCATCCGGCGTTGGTTTTGGTTGTGTTCTGATGTAGCAGGGCCGGGTTATTGCTTATGTGTCGAGGCGCTTAAGCTGCATGAGCGCAACTACCCCACTCATGACTTGGAGTTGACGGCAGTAATTTTTGCGCTTAAGATCTGGAGGCATTACCTATACGGGGTTCATTGCAAGATATATACCGATCAGCGGAGCCTTTTGTACATAATGAGCCAGAGGGATCTTAATTCGAGGTAGCGCTATTGGATCGAGCTCTTGAAGGACTATCATCTCTCTATTCTCTACCAACCGGGCAAGGTGAATGTAGTAGCGGACAACTTGAGCCGGAGGGCAGGGAGTTTGGGTAGTCTAGCCTTCCTTTCTGTTTAGGAGCGACTCTTGACTTTGGACATTCAGTCCTTGGCCAATCAGATGATCAGACTTGATGTTTCAGATTTCAGCCGGGTGTTAGCTTATGTGGGGGTTCAATCATCTCTACTTGATCATGTCTGTAGCCATCAGTTCGCAGATGAGGCATTGGTGGCACTCAGAGATAGAATTTTGGCAGGTGGTGCCGGGCAGGCCACCCTAGATTTTGATGGGGTTTTGAGGTTTGCTGGCCATTTGTGTGTTCTGAGGGTCAGTGATTTGATCCAGCTGATCTTTAGCGAGGCCCATGATTCCAGATATTCTATCCATCCGGGCACAACTAAAATGTATCGCGATCTGAGGCAGCATTACTGGTGGAGCAGTATGAGGAGGGACATCTTAGACTATGTGTCCCGTTGCTTGTGTTGCCAGCAGGTGAAGGTCGAGCATTTGAGGCCCGGTGAAGGTTGCAGAGATTACCTATTCCGGAGTAGAAGTGGGAGCGTATCACCATTGACTTCGTTGTGGGGTTGCCACGGACTTCTACAGGGGTTGACAACATTTGGGTCATCATGGATCGATTGACCAAGTCAGTACACTTCCTTCCAGTTTATTCTTCCTTCAGTGCTATTAAGTCAGCCCATCTCTACATTCGGGAGATAGTTCGTCTTCATGGTGTGCCTGTTTTATCATTTCAGACCAGGGTTCATAGTTCACCTCCAGCTTTTGGAGAGTATTTCAGGAGGATTTGGGCACCCGTGTCAATCTTAGCACAACATTTCACCCACAGATAGATGGTCAGTCAGAGCGTACTATTCAGGTTCTTGAGGAAATGCTGCGGACCTGTGTCATGGATTTTAGAGGTTAGTGGGATCAGTTCTTGCCCTTGGCAGAGTTTGCGTACAAAAACTAACATTCTAGCATCCAGATAGCCCTATTTGAGGCCCTATATGGTAGGCGTTGTCATGCTTTAGTTGTTTGGTTTGAGTCTACGAAGCCTAGGCCGCGTGGCACAAACTTGTTTCAGGAGTCCTTAGAGCATGTGAGGGTGATTCAGGATAGGCTCATAATGGCTCAGAGTAGACAGTAGAGTTATGCAGACCGCAGGCGTTGACCATTGAGATTTGCCGTGAGTGATAGAGTATTCCTCCAAGTATCGCCCATGAAGGGTGTGGTGAGATTATGGAGGTGGGACAAGCTTAGCCCCAAGTATATTGGAACTTTTGAGATTTTAAGGGAAGTTGGTGAGGTGCCCGATGAGTTAGCTTTACCTCCAGCATTCTAAGCTATTCATCCAGTCTTCCATGTTTCGATGCTGCGCCGATATGTTCCAGATGAGTCTCATGTGCTCCAGAATGATGCCATTGAGTTGGATGATTGCCTGACTTACATTGAGGAGCAAGTTGCTATTGTAGCCAGAGATATGAGGCAACTGAGGTCGAGAGCCATTCCTATAGTTAAGGTCCGTTGGAGGCATCGTCTAGTTGAGGAGGCTACCTGGGAGATCGAGCGGGAGATGCGGGAGCAGTTCCCCAGCTTATTTGAGCCCTTAGGTAATTCTTGACTCTTACTTCCGTGGACGGAAGTTCTTTTAGTAGTGGATGTTGTAATGACCCTTCAGGTCATTTGTGTGTTTGAGCCTTCTTCTTGTTGTTTAGAGCTTTCCTGTAGCAACCCCAAGTCATTTATGACTTGCTGGCACTGTAGGTTTAGTTGCCTGGTCACTTGTTTGGTTGTTGTGCCAGTTTTTCTATCTTGGAGCTCTTGGACCTTGAAAAGTTGATTTTGGTCATACCTTCAGGTAAACGACTTCAGAGTGGAATTTTGACGGTTCCTTCAGCTTCGGAGCGGCCAAATTTGGCTATGAGCATGGTTGGCCCTAGTCTCGGAGCTTCCGGTGTGATTTTGGGGCCAGTTAGCTCTTTAGCCTTTGAAATTTGGCTTAAAGTTGACTTTGGTCAACATTCTTGGGAAATGCACTTGGATGGGAGTTTCGTCAGTGCGGGTAATTCCGAAATGCCGAGTTTTGTTTAGAATGACTCTTCAAAAACTTCTGGGAGCTTCTGATCAAATTCCGAGGCCTCCGGTAGAATTTGGCTAAAATGGCCCATTGGGTGTGGGACCCACTTTTCGTTGAAATGACCTCGTATGGAAATTTCAACTCCGACATTGAATCTGAAACATCAAATTTGATAGGGCAGCGTATCTCGTTTGTGTGCACGGGGTTCCGAACGAATCCCGAGCACCCCGTCGGAGTTTTTGAACTGTCCAAAACTCAGCTGGTGCACAGCTGAAATCTGCAGACACATTTCTTCTCCGCGTTCGCGGGATAGGCTCCGCGTTCGTGGAGGTGTTAGTGTGTCTACTCCATGTTCCTGGGCCAAAGGCCGCGTTCGCGGAGGTTTGAGGCTTTGTTCTATGCGTTCGCGTAGGTTGCGCTGCATTCGCGGAGGTCTGTGAGGCTGAGTGAACTTCTCCTCCACGTCCGCGGGCATGGGGCCGCGTTTGCAGAGCTTTGCTTGTCATCCCTCTGCGTTCACAGGGCTGGGACCGCATTAGCGGAGCTTTGTTTGATATTCCTCCGCCTTCGCGGGCTTGCGGCCACGTTCGCGGAAGTCAGTGGGGTGCACTGGTTATATAAGTTGAGGTCTAGGCTATTTGGATGTAAATCTCTAAAATTCATATCTCCCTCATCTTTTATCAGTTTTTTGGTGATTTGAAGTCCCAGGCGTTCAGATTCTCATTGGCTTTGTAGGTTAGTGATCAGATTGCATTGGCTGTACCTCGATATCCATGAATTCGAGGTGTAAGTTGCTATCATAGGCCTAATTGTGTAAAGTTTTGCATTTCTTGTTGTTGGCTGTTTGGAGCTGATCCGAGCCCCGATGGGTGTTCTATTTAGGAATAGAAGTTTGGGGGAGGATTTGGGACCTCTTCACGGAGTCAATTCTAAAAAATCCATAGCGGGTCCCACGTTTTCTTATTTTGATTTCGAAATTGATTTGTCTCTGATTTTGATGATTTTAGTGTCTAAACAACCGTACTGACGCTGTGACTCTATTTTGATAGCGTGGCAGCAGTCTGAGGCCATTCGAAAGGGAAAAACTCCGATCGAGTGACTGGGAGCGCGTGTGGTCGGCCTTCTGGTAGGTTACGACCTCCTTTCTTCCTAGATTGAGCTTGAATGCGTAAATGCTTGTTGATTTGTGTGAATCTGTGGTGGGTAGCTAGTATTTCTGTTCTTCTTCTCCGATTTCTTTATTTAGAGTTAATTTATGGACTGTTCGGGGCTAGAGTCATGCCTTAGTATGGTTGTTGACCTTGCTGATGACATTGTTTAGGGGTTATCTCTTGGGTGGTTATTTGTTGTTGCATGCGTGGGTTCGGATTATTTTCTTTCGTTATGTTGATTGCTTGTGCTTTTCAACCTTAGAATAGGTTATAAGGATAGTATTGCCTTACCCACATGCACCTGCTGACTTTGGTATGTATCCGACGCCGATTCGGATGGAGTACGTCCTTGTAGACTGGAGTAGCAGACTTTGGTCTGATAGTTCAGGCTATGTTTTAGATTCGGTGTTGCGATTCTGCTATTTTCACTCCCCCTTTCTGCGATGCCGATGCATTATCGGAGGTGTAGCCTCTCCCTATCGGGGATGCTCTGATGAGTGGGTGATTTACATTCATTTGGAGTCCTTTTCTTAGTAATTTTGTGATACTTAAGTATAAAAAGAGTATAACTTCCCTTTGAATGTTGTGTTTCAGGTACATGTTATTGAAAAAGGAGTTTTGATGAAAAAGAATGAAAAGTGGGACAAAATGGAGCTAAAAACAAGGATTTTGGAGCTGGCAGTGAAGTGCTCTCCGCGAACGCGGAGTGAAAGCCATCTGTGAGGCGCGAATGCGGAGGGTATTGAAGTTGAGTACCACGAACGCAGGAAGCCTCTGCTAACGCGGAGTACATACAGGATGAGTACCGCGAACGCGGAGAAAGACTATACTGAGCTCCGCAAACGCGGAGCTACCTCCGCGAACGCGAAGAAGAAAAATTGACTGACGTCTGCGCAGTTCTGGAAATTCACATTTTTACCCCAATTCACCATATACACTGATTCACAGCCATTTTGAGGATCATCATTTAAATATATAGAATACATAGAGAGAAGAACCTTGGGAATTAAGGCTTGGGCATTGCTTTGAGATCAAGATTCCTCAACAAACACCATTAGAGTGAAGATTGTGTGTTTGGGTTGTAATTATTCTTCATCTTTCTTCAACTCTTTGCTTTGTATTGTTGAATTCTAGGTGTTAATTATTGATTAGTGATTTGGATGTTGAATTAGAGATAGTCAATATTTGGGTTTCATTTTCTATCTTGTGCTTTTGCAATTAGTTGAATTCTTTATCATTTATGAAATGGGTTTTTGATTATCCAATAGATCTCATGCTTTAATTGCTTTCTATTGGAATTCATCACTCCTTGGACTTGCCTTTTACTTCGATTTAACTTGTGAGAGTTAATTGAAGTTGGGTGTGATCGATTAGTGCATGGATTGAGGTTTAACAACTCAATTGCCGGATTTGTCTAGAAATGGTGAGTCCTTTCATTCCCTTTGATCGGATTGCTTGTGTTGCCACTCCATTGGGTTCGTGAGAGATAATTGAGAAATATTTGCCTATGTTCGATAGAATTAGGTAGATAATTTAGAGTCTGAGGCATATATGAGATTATCCATGATTGTTTGATATTGCATGATTCTAATTTGCAATGGATCGTATGGGTATTGATTGATTTCCCATTCCCAAATCCCTTTGGTAATCTAGTTCGATATAGCTTTGTCCTTTGTTTCCCTCTATCCCCTGTCCTAAATTTGTTACTTCAAACCTTCTCCTTATTTTATAATTGTATTTTATATTTCAGGTTCAAACTAGTGGTTAGTAATTATTTTTTTCTTCAATCGCCTTGCACATTGTTCCTCCTGGGATTGACCCCAACTCTTCGTTGGGTTTATACTTGCATAGCGACCGGCCACAGTTTGAATCGTGATAGGTGTGGTTGAGCTTTATCAAAAATAGCGCCGCTGCCGGGGAACAATTTGGCGTGTTGAATTGATTTAGAATCTTTAGTTTACTAGTTTCGATTCAAATTGTGAATATTTGTTTGTATTTTATTTTTGTTTGTTTTTATGGCTTCTTGTGAAGGAACAAGGTTTGGTGAGTGCAAGCCCTATGTAGATGATCAGTGGCCATGTTGTGGAAGACTTCATGTTGGGAATGGTTGTTTAGATGCCTCATTAGATGAAGAGATGTGTGACGAGATGGGTATTATGAGTCAAGCTTGGCTCTTGTGCTTGTCTCATCGACTTGAAATGGGTGAGAGGCTAAGAGATCTAATGTTCCAAATGAGGGATGAATTTTGCAACTTGCACCTAGCTAGGTGCCATGAGATGATCCAACTCGAGTTTGAGATAGCTACTCTGAGGACCAATGTGAGATCAACGTTTGGAGTATGCAAGGCTCTTCGTCAAGTGGTAAAGAGTAGGGTATTAGAGTTGAATGGTCAAGAAAAAGGGGTTGTGTTCGATATTGAGGAGATATTGGGTATTTGGAACCAAACCAAACCAATAAAATTTTAAGATGCCAATATCAAGGCAATGAAATTAGAGTTGCAAGAAAAAGCCAAAAATATCATATATGGAAACTCTAATTCATTGGAAAGTGATGGTGTTATGCTCTTGAGGGTCAAGAGTTATGAAGTTTGATGTTCGAATGGCCTAGTGACACTATCACTCTTGCCCAATGCTCCTACATGAAAAACAGTTCCTAATTCCCTTTTTACGCAAAAATTCCTCACCCCTTTGTTCTACCTCCAAACTCACCCGAAAATTCCCCAAAAGTTCTCCGCTTTTCTCCTTTGCTTCATAGCTCTTGCTTTGTGGTTGGCATCAACACTTGAGGTATGTCTTTACCCCTCAATTTTAGTTTTTTTTGGTTAGTTAAAAATTGAATCCTGTACTTTATTGTGTTCTTGACTTAAATTCGGATTTTATGTGTTCAGAAGTTGATTCTTGGGTTGAATTTCATGATTGTTGCCTTGTGATTATTGATGTATGCATTGATAGGCGTAATTTAGGATTAGTTTTTGTGGAAACCCTTCAAACTATTGTGCCTACTTGTGTTCTTAATTTAAACTTTAATTTCATGATGGATTCTTGATGTTTTTGGGTTGAATTATTGTTTGTTGGGTTGTTTATTAATTACTCTCATGTTGGGGTTGAATTGGGGGCGAATTTTAGTAGAAATTGTTGTTAAAAGTGTTGCCCACGAATTGTTTGTTGAAATGTTTGAATGAACTGTTAATCTGGGGACGATGACTTCTCTGCGAATGTGGACCTCTGTCCGCGAATGCGGAAGTCTATGTCCCATCGTACTCCGCGAACGTGCCAGTTGGTCCGCGAAGGCGGAGGTATACTTACATCAGAGCCGCGAATGCGGCAGCCTCTCCGTGAACGCAGACATAAGGCTCAATAACTCTCCGTGAATGCGGAGGATTCTCCCCGAACGCGGAGAAGAAATCACTTCTGTCCCAAAATAGTAACTTCGCATAAATAGCTCGGGACATCTTTTAATTATTTTCTTTGGCCTAAATACTTCCTAATACATTGTTTTAAGTGTCCACAACAACTTCTAACATGTTGGCTTCTTTTGTAGGTACTTTGAATCAGAAATGTCAACCGTCAACATTCCCACTTCATCCGAAATTGCACCCCAGGAAGACTATTTCGAGGCAACCAGGTTCTTGTCAGCGAGATGTGCCTGAAAATTTGACGAATACCTGAGCCGGGCCATTGTAAAGGAAAAAGGGATTTGTTTGGAGAAATTTCAAGACAGGATGCCGAAATTCTTTCACCGGTTTGAAACGAGAGGATGGATGGTATTTGCTACTGAGCCTATCAAGGCTAACCATACCATCGTAGCTGAGTTCTACGCTAATACCTCATAGACTATTTTAATGAGGCCGCCGTCACTACTGTCCGAGTAGTACAGGTCCAGTTCAACTCAGTCGTGATTAATGCCCACCATGGCCTCCCAGATGCTGATAACAGGGTTTAAATTGCACAACAGTGAACCTCCAGAGTGGTTTGAGTCTAGGAGAGGTATGGAGTCCCGTGAGTTTACAGCAGAGGTCAAGACTTGGCTTTCTATTATTTGTGCTCGGGTCATTCCCTCCACACATGACACCGAGGTTACACTGGATAGAGCCTTGGTTATTGCAGCTATCATGGATGGGTTGGCAGTGGATGTGGGCAAACTAATTTTGGCTCATATTATTGAGGTTGCTCAGGGGAGGACTAGCAGTCTTGTTTTCCCCTCATTGATCACTCAGTTGTGCTATAATGCCGGAGTGCCTAGATTGCTGACAAACAAGGAGAAGAAGCCGGCCACTGAGATCCACCCTCTGAAAAAGAGGGGTGCATCGGGTGACAGGCACAAAAAGAGGAAGATAGATGTGCTTGGCCCACATTTCGGGCAGTTTACTGAGCCCACTTCTGTGATTGGAGCTTCATCTTCAGCAAGACCCCTCCAATTTGGGCTTGCCACTATGCGATATTTATCTTCTCAGATACACGGAGTAGATGCTCAGATCCGTGAGCTAGTTGCTGGCCTTCCTACCAGACCATCTGGAGCCACACCTGAGGGTGACCTCTGCACCTACTATTTCCTCTGTAGCTGCTGCACAGAAGGCCATGTCTGATCGACTGGAGCATATGAGTCGGAGGCAGGGGAAGATTGAGCAGCGCCAGCGGACCTTCCGAGAGCACGAGAAGAGGAAGAGTCGATTCCTGAGCAAGATGATGGGAAAGCTCCGGAGTCTATGTGGCTGCATTCCATCCGATGATGTGGACCTCTCCTTCCCCTCTGACACTAACTCAGAGTGATCACATTTCAAGAAGCCCCTCGTATTCTCTTTTGATTTTTGTACTGTGAGGACACAGTGTAATTTTAAGTTGGGGGTGCTTCCCTGTTGACTCCTGTTCTCTATTTATGATGATTGGGATTGTTGTTCGTTGTTTTTATCTTTATTGTTGGATATTTGTTGTGATTTGTGGATGATATGCCCTTATCAGGCTTTTGGAGCTTAATTGAGGATTATGTTGGATTAGTCATTTTTGCTTTGTTAGTTTTTTTTTTATTTCTTTATTTTATTTCTTTTGACTTGAGATGGTGTTGTTGTATGGAGTTGTTGTTGATTGACGATGCCCTATGATGGATAGATTGACGACTTTCTTAAGGGTAAAGCGTTGATTGGTTGTGTGGCGAAGTCTGAGTAGCCATTATTGTTTGTTGGTGAAGTCAGAGTAGCCGATCCCGAATTGATGTATGAGTTTGCCCAATGATGGATTGGTTGATGGCTTTTTTAAGGGTAAATTCGTTGTTTTTCTTTTTGGGAGGTTGTGGCTTGTTTGGTAATAAGAATATAGTCTTGCTTGCGAAAAATGTGTTTTTAACATACCCCTCCGTTTTGAAAATTGAGAAAGTGTTGAATGATTTTGTGACAACTCTTGGGACTCTTTTTGTGACTCTTGATTCATTGGCGGTCTAATTGTCCAGTGCCACTTGTTTGTTGAAAAGGAAATAAGATTTTGATCCATCTTGAGTGATTTGCGTGCCGTGTGTGGTGAGTTGTTGAATAATGCCTTGTGTTTGCTTGTGCCACCTAGAACTTGCCCGGTTAGTCTTAATTGAGTTGAGTTAGAAAAATGATCTTAGGCTTTCTTTGATTATTCTTGAAGTCCACTTGGCCAAAAATTCCCACCTTTGCACTAAATGTATCCTTAGTTGTTCCCTTTGAGACTAATACCTTTTCATTCGCAACCTTATTACAAGCATTAGCCATTTTGAAAATACATCCCTCTCTTGATCCCTTTCGCTCCTTGAACTTGAAGTTCTGAGAGTTGAGGTTAAAAGCCTAAGTTGGGGGTGTTATGGGAAATTCATAGAAGGGATGCCTATTGCATAAGAGCTTGATATATAAAAAAAATGATGAATGGAGGAAAATGTCAAAAAGAAAGAGAGTAAGAAGCTTGAATCCTCCAAAAGTTGAAAATGGTTGCATGTGGGGCATCAAGAATGAGAATAAGAAAAAGAAGGTGAATTGTGCATTGGTTTGGAAAGTGAAGAAAATGTGGAAAAGTTAGAAAATATTGAGTTCTTGAGTAGAGTTCAAGGAGGGTGTAGTCACTTTTACCTAAATGATATCCTTACCTTCCCTAAGCCTACATTACAAGCTTAACAAAGTCCTTCGTGATTTCTAACCAAATGAAGTTGAGTCGATGTTGATTGACAATAAGGGCAAGCCTATGGTGTGGTACTTGTGGGCATAAGATGTTCTTTTGTGAGTGTGAGTGTTTGTGTTGTTGTCCCTTGTCTTGTAAATACTTTGTGAGTGTTTTTGGGACATTTGTTTTCTTGTGAGGGCATGTAGGTTACTTGAATGGTGATTTTGAAAATTCCAATTTGCATCAAGTGAGCATGAAAAAGAGCTAAAGAGTTGAGTCATTTCTTGAGTATGAGTTGTTGTCACTTAATGATTCTTGGTCTTTGAAACATGTTCCGTGAAAATAAGGGGTTGTTTTTCTGAAAAGTTTGCTTGAGGAATATTTGTTAGTACCAACCAAAGTCATGATCATGACCTCTATTTGGATTGAAAGGGTGTTGTGCCTATTGTGCTTTTGATTTTGTTCTGCTTGAGAACAAGCAAAGTTTCTAAGTTGGGGGTGTTGATGAGTGGGTGATTTACACTCATTTGGAGTCCTTTTCTTAGTAATTTTGTGATACTTAAGTAGAAAAAGAGGCTAATTTTCCTTTGAATGTTGTGTTTCAGGTACATTTTATTGAAAAAAGAGCTTTGATAAAAAAGAATGAAAACTGGGACAAAATAGAGATAAAAACAAAGATTTTGGAGCTGGCAGTGAAGTGCTCTCTGCGAACACAGAAGCTGGGCATGAACGAGGAGTGCAAGCCAGCTAAGAGTCGCAAACGTGGGAAGCCTCCGCGAACATGGAGGGCATTCAAGTTGAGTACCGCAAACACGAGAAGCCTCTGCCGATTCGGAGTACATGTAGGATGAGTACCGCAAACGCGAACGTCCTTCGCGAACGTGGAGAAAGACTATACTGAGCTCTGCGAAGGCGGAGAAGAAAAAGTTACTGACATCTGGGCAGTTCTAGAAATTCACATTTTGACCCCAATTCACCATATACACTGATTCACAGCCATTTTGAGGATCATCATTGAAATATACAGAATGCATAGAGAGAAGAACCTTGAGAATTGAGGCTTGGGCATTGCTTTGAGATCAAGATTCCTCAACAAACACCATTAGAGTGAAGATTATGTGCTTGGGTTGTAATTATTCTTCACCTTTCTTCAACTCTTTGCTTTGTATTGTTGAATTCTAGGTGTTAATTGTTAATTAGTGATTTGGATGTTAAATTAGAGATAGTCAATATTTGTGTTTCAATTTCTATCTTGTGCTTTTGCAATTAGTTAAATGATTTATCATTTATGAAATGGGTTTTTGATTATCCAATTGATTTCATGCTTTAATTGCTTTCTATTGGAATTCATCACTCCTTGGACTTGCCCATTTACTTCGATTTAGCATGTGAGAGTTAATTGAGGTTAGGTGTGATCGATTGGTGCATGGATTGAGGTTTAGCAACTCAATTGCCAGATTTTGCTAGAAATAGTGAGTCATTACATTGCCTTTGATCGGATTGCTTGTGTTGCCACTCGATTGGGTTCGTGAGAGCTAATTGAGAAATATTTTCCTCTGTTCGATAGAATTAGGTAGATAATTTAGAGTCTGAGGCATATATGAGATTATCCATGATTGTTTGATATTGCATGATTCTAATTTGCAATGGATCGTATGGGTATTAATTGATTTCCCATTCCCAAATCCCTTTGGTAATCTTGTTCGATATAGCTTTGTCCCTTGTTCCCGTCTATCCCCTATCCTAAATTCGTTACTTCAAATCTTCTCCCTATTTTATAATTGTATTTTATATTTCAGGTTCAAACTAGTAGCTAGTAATTCTTTGTTTCTTCAATCGCCTTGCACATTGTTCCTCGTGGGATCGACCCCAACTCTTCGTTGGGTTTATACTTGCATAGCGACCGGCCACACTTTGAATCGTGATAGGTGTGGTTGAGCATTATCATGCTCGAGGCTGTATTTTCATTGAGATTTATCGGGAGAAGATATCGACCTGCAGTGGCCCAGAATCATTTCACGCGGTGCGTGTTGATTGAGAGTGGACAGCGATCCACGATATCTTAGAGTTGAAGTCCTCTACGGAGTTGATATGACCCACACACTCTGACTGGCAGGGACAGGGCCCCGCGGGAGTGATAGCTAAGTCACTTGGCTGGCATGGGCTAGGCCCAGGACAGGGCCCCAGAGTGATTAGCTTGCAGGGCGATTGGATATAGGTTATTTGAGGTCCTCTTCGGAGTAGACATAGCCCACGCACTCGTCTGGCTGGGACAGGGCCCCCGGAGTGTTAGATGGCTCACTTTTCTAGCATGGGTTGGGCCCTGGGTAGGGCCCTCAGAGTGATAGCCTATTGGGCAGTTGGATATCAGGTTACAGCGCCCCGTGTTGGCTAGCAAGTTAGGTGAGATGATTTGATATTTGGATTCATCTTCTGGTTTGGAGATGGCTTGATCGTTCGGTTGAGTTGAGTCGGTGATTCTGGTTCGCAATTTGTTCTTCCTTAGTTCTCGTAGAGTCAACTTTCAGTGCACCTGTTGGGCTTATGGGGGTCCATTCGGGTCTTTGTTTGTCTTTGCTTGTGTGTACTTCCTCTAGGTCTTATGGGGGCCCCGATCGGGGTTGGTTCTGTTATTCTTGTTTTACTTCCAGTTATTTTTTTCTCATTCTGTTGACCTCTGTTGGAGTTTGATTCTACCTTGTTTGCCTGTTTTTACATTTCTTGCTCAGTCGGCCTATGATGCCTACTGGGTACCTGTTATTTGGTACTCATGCTACACTCTGCATTTGTTTTCGTGATGTAGGTCCTAGGACCAGTCATCAACGTTGAGTTCGAGTCTGCAACTGTCTGTTCAGGAGACGAGGGTGGGCACATGGCGTTCTGGGATTACCTGTCTCCTTCTGTATTTATATTTTGGTTTGTCTTTTGTTTTTGAGATAGTCTCGTTTCTATGGTCCACTTTTGGGACTTGTACTCTTGTTAGTAGTTCTGTATGTGTACTCTCAGTCTCATTACTCTTAAGTTCTGGGATAGGGTCTTGGCTGGCCTACTGTGGGTTGGTAGGCACCATCATGACTCGAGAAATCAGGTCGTGACATTTTTACCCTACATGTTCTTCTAGGGTGTCGTGCATAGTTTATACTCTTGTGGGCTAGAAGTGATATGCAGTTTATGCTTGTACCTTAAGGAGCATCATGTTGCTTCAAGGGTAGTACATCTTTAAGAATTTTGCATTAATAGAACCGATCCTCATGTCATCTGCATCAACAAACTTGTAAATTCCATTTGAATATGCTTCTTGAATGACATATGGTCCGTCCCAGACTTATGCGGAGTTATATTGGATCTTCTAACTGCAAGAACTTGATCTCCAACTTGGAAGCACATCAAGCGAACCTTCTTATTGAAAGCACGAGATAAATGGGCTTGATAACTGATACGCCCAAATTGCACCTCCTTAAAGAAGTATAAAGTGGTTGTTGTCAAATATAGGAAACCAACAAGGTTGGGGTCGAATTCCACCGGAATTAAGGGGAGAACGAAGCCTTATGCGATTATATATTGTTAGTTTCTTATTTCCAATGGAATGGGGGGGGGGGATTTTGGAGAATTTAGACATGTGTTTTGAATCAATTTTTAACTAATAATATTTAGCAATATCAGTTAAACTGGGAATTTATAGAGAGAAAAATCAGGATTGTGTTCACCAAGACTGTTTACATTATTCGGGTTAATACAAAATTTCACATTGGGATGCTAGTTTATCAGCTGTCAACACTCATGTGACATATAACCATTTCTCAACAAAGATAAATATATGTCACTTTTATTCTTTCGAAGTCAAAGTTCTTAACTCAATTTGAAGATAATTACTAAGAGTTGGTTAATCTTACTACAACATCAACCATCATATGAATTCAAAATCTTGAATCCTCGTTATTAACTCTTTTCCAATGTTTTACACCTTTTTACTCAAAAATTGAAACATAGGGTAGGTTCAAATGTTTGAAACAATTAGAAGGCAATTAATATGAATGAGTTAATAAAATATACAATCACAACACATCGTTCATTCCCTAAAATCCATTTTTAGGTCAGTTGCCATGGAATCCACAATCTTTGGTTGTGGGGATTAGCCACTCATGATAATTGAATTAAAGAAGATAATTGAATTCATTCAATAAAGATTCACTTTTAAAAGTTAAGGACATCATAAGCTTTGATATCAAATACCAATAAGAATCTTGATAAAACTCGTTCTAGCGTATACACTATTCTTTGCTAAAAACAAGATAATAAAATAACCTTAAAAATATTATTTAATGTTCTAGGAAATTTGAATTTAAAAATTAGGAAGCTGGCCCGCCAAAGTGTATGCGACGTTTTACCTGACGGCCTGTCACATGTGTGATAGTCTATCGCCTACTCTGTCGTCTGATATCAAAAATTACTTTGGTAAACTCATTGTGATGGTTAACCTTATGGCCCGTCGCAGGTGTGACGATCTATTAGGTGGACTGCCATTAACCCTTTTCTGTTAGCCACTAACGATGTGTTGTAGATGTGACTGTCTGTAAGTCCTGCTGTCAGGGCTGTGTTTTGCCACACTTAGCTTTAATATGCTTCCTTTCTTGCTTTCATTGATTTTCTGTCTATCACAATAGAAAAGCTATTAAAAGACATTATCGTTACTTAAGAACTAACATTAACTCATAATTAAAAGCATCAAATGTGTTGCATTATACATGTACAGCAACACCCTCAGCTTAGAATATTTGTTTGTCCTCAAGAAACTCCTAACACTATATTTACAGCAGTTTCAAAACATTATTTCACAAAGGTATGCTGTCACAATCCAAAAACACAACTCGTGATGACACATATGTTCCTAACAGATAGGTAAGCCAACCCAATAAGTTTACCAATTCAACTTATAAATAAAGTGGAAAGGTAAGTAACAATCAAAAGTATTTTAAATACTAAATCTTTCACAAGTATGAAATGTAGAGAAATTGAAATACCACCCAAGAGTTAGTTTCATAAGTGCAAGAGCTCCTAAAATACAATGCAAGTTTGAAACTAAAATGAAAAGTCTAGAAATAAGAAATATCCTGTCAAAATACTAAAATGACAGAATAAATAATGACATAATAGGGAGGTGTGGGCCACAGAATAGCCAAGCAGCACACTACAACTCCAAAATAACTCAAGCTCGAACTCTAAAGCTCCTTGAGATGCACTCGTATTCAAAATTGAATATGCACAGCAAAAGAGTGCAAAAGTATAGTATGAGTACGAAACCACATGTACTTAGTATTTCTCATAGATCGGCAACAAAGAAGTAGTGACAGGAGTATAAAAGAAATCATCCTCTAATTTTTACAAGTGTACTTCATACTTATCAGTCAAGTTTACCCAAAATAAGGATAATCAAATATCAACGTAATGCTAAACCATAAATTCATCTTATAACCAAGTAAAAATGAAGACTATAATGAGATACAATGCAACACCATGAGATGATATGCCGAAAATTCCAAGTAATCTCTCAATTGTATGTCATAATGCTAATAAAAAATTCTTCAAGAGTTTTGGATCCATGGGGGACTCATGAGGTTATTATACCGACACAAACAATCTGCACGTGCCCAACTCATGAGGTTTATCCATGTGCGTACGATCTCAATGCACGATCATAAAGTTCAAACCTTCCCCAGCATGGACGATATCCACATGCCCAACTCATAGTTATACAATGATCTCAATACGAATGATCTCTACTTGTTGGACCCTTACTCATACTGAATCCCATGTCAATACATATCATCATTGGGATGGCGACAATCTTGACCACTGCTATTGGATTGGCTTAAGTCGTTGATTGATATCGTTACTCTTGATAAATTACATGAAGTTATCATGATCCTATGGGAAATTTGGAATGCTAGAAATAACCTTGTGTGGAAGGGAAGATCTCTATGGACTTAAATTTTTATCTTAAAGGCAGCCCAGTTTCGGGAAGATTGGACAAAGGCAAGACCACTAACCTCTAGTTCTATTGTGATAGAACCTGATTTTGCAAAATGGTTTCCTCCTGGTGAGACTATCTCTAAATGAAACATTAATGCTTCTCGGGATCTTGCTTCAAGAATAACAAGAGTCAGCATGCTAGTTCGGGATTCTCATGGAAGCTTCATCAGAGGCCGCTCTAGTCGGTTAGGTAGACAACATGAACCACTTATGGCTGAGGCTTTAGGTGTTTGAGAAGCACTAAGCTAGTTAAAACAACACTTTGCAGCAACACCAATAATTGTAGAGATGGACAATCTTTTGGGTAAACAAACACTGGAAAGAGACAGTAGAAACAACTCTTACTTTGATGTTCTTATTTGTGATTGTAAAGAAATCACGTGTTGCATTACTTCTATTTCTTTGTTTTTCGTTAAAGATCAGCGAACCAGTGTGCCCACCAGTTAGCTCGGGCTTCAGGATCTACGACTAATGCTATGGAGTGGATAATACATCCGCATCTTTGATTAATGATGTAATCAACTTTGATTTGGCCAATAATTAATCAAAATATCTCTTTAAAAAAAAAAGAATCAATCGAATTTTTTATAAAATATTTTAAGTTATCAATTATCATGATTTACAGTATTTTTTTACATAATTTTAAAAGATATATAAAAAACAAAAAAAATAAGACAAACAAATTAAAATACAACAACCACATGAAAATTACAGAAATACCCTCAAAGTGCTCAAGCAAGCATGTTGATATGTTGTCTAGTTTTTTTATGTAATTTTTTTTAATATACAAAAGACTAAAAAATAAGACAAATAAATTAAAATGAAAGAACCACAAAAAAAATTACAAAAGCACCCTCGAAGTGCTCAAGCGGGCATGTTGACCTACTACCTGCTTGAGCACTTGAAGCTCCCTCTTATAGTATAGTAAAATATATTAGACAAAATATATAGAATTTATCAGACCATTAAAATATATTAAATAACAAAAAAAAAATATAACACTTTTTTATCGAAATTATATCTACTACATGACTATTACATCTATGATAAAATAAAACTAAAAGTCTTTCTAGGCTCTAGCAGGAAAATACCATCCCAAGACTACAAATAAAGAAAAAACACAAAACCAATTTATTAATGATGCATGACATTGTAGAACTCGATAACATATTCGATACAAAAGTACTAGCCCTGCAACTTTCACATGTCATTGATCATATATATATATATATTGTCACGCCCCGAGGCTATCCCCTAGATGTAACACGGGACCTAGTATCACAAGTGACCCAAAGCTAACCCTAAGTCTTGCATATCACAAGAATACTGAAATATAACTAAGTAAGCGGAAACATAATTGTAAAGGGAGTCCAAACTAAAAGAACTTCAGGTGAGAATATAACTGAATACCAATGGAAAACGAGCAAAAACAACTGAATGCTGATGAGCCACTAGGACAAGTCCCAAGCTAACTCTAAAAATACTAAAAATTAATAATGAGCTAACTAAACATAAAGCATAAAGAAATGTCCTCGAACTATGAGGACTCACCACGGAAGCTGCTGAGTATTGACTAGAAGTCGAGCTAAACGCGGTCTGGATGCTGAACGCCTAGACCTATATCATGAAACGATGTGGCACAAAAGTATGCGTCTATACATTGAATGTACTGAGCTTGCAGGATATAGATACTAAGCTGAAGAATATAAACTGAACATAAAAATAGGCTGTACTGAATTATAACTAAAAACTGGGCTAGATGCAAAGACCAACTACTAATCTCGAAGATAACATACTGAACTGTATACTGAAGTAAATGCTGATAACATGGTCAATGCAATAAGAATATGACTGTGGGAGTTACTATTAACCGACATAAACCACATGAGATAAACATGGAGTCCGATGTATATGCCCTATTGAGAGGACCCAATATACCTTGCCACAGGTATAAAGGCATGACTGTGGCGTGATCACTAAAAACTGATGCCCAACAAACGGGACCTCTGAAACTACGTTGGCACGTAGTTCTGGGACTTTGAGGGTATGCTGAACCCTAATCCAACTTGGTGCTAAGTCTACTCCCACCTGAATATGTATAGCTAAAATGCAACTGAAATACTGAGTAGCTCAAAATACTGACATGCTACCTAAGAATGCAACATATATATACTGAAAGCTATGGCATTCAAATTATGAAGCATGATTTTTTGACAGATCTGCCTAGCGAGTATAATTCTTGAAATACTGATTATTAGTACAAGCTAGGGTTCTGAGTTCTATACATTGGACTATGCAAATTTTCCAAGAAAACATGTTATTTAGATCGTGGAAACTATAGCAGCTAAAATCACAATGAATCTCCAAGGTTTTGGAAAGTCTAGGTCTGCACAATTTATGAGAAATTGAAGAACTAACTGAATTCTAGGGACCTAATGGGCGAAAGGAACCCACTAGAGAAATCCCACATAACTGGTGGCGAAAACTATGGAGAAATCCTTTGGATTTCAGGGCTGAACTTCGAAGAACACCTCTGCTTGTTCTTGGGAGAAACTGTCGCCTCTTTCTCTTCTTTTCTATCTAAGTTGGATGATTTTGGGAGAATGAGGATACTAGGTAGTTTCTAACCAGATTATTAGGCTTAGACTGATTAAAATGATGTAGTTTAGGCACCAAACGATGTAGTTTAAGGACAAAACACATAGGGGAAAGGACCAATGCGACATGACTTAAATGTTGCCAAAGTGACTTCAAGAGAGGCTTCATGGGCCGTCTAGAGCACCACGGCCCATCAAGTGGGTCGTGAAGCTTCATCTGCCTGACAGAGCTTCACTAAAATGAGCATAAGTGTTTACTCCGAACTTTAACTGGGGCAAAATTGGTGGCGTTGGAAAGAGGATTCAGAGATATTTAATCTGATAGGTCATGGGCCACCTAATTCATTTTGTGCTGAAAAATATGATCGATTGAAGTTCACCCAAAGCTCAAAGGCTTGCAACTCCTGTGAAGCTCCACGGGTTGTTTAGGCAACCGTGGTACTTCACAGACAGTTGGGAATAATGTGCCTTTTTTTCACAGGCCACTTCATGGCCCGTGTGAAGTTCCATGGACCGTCTAGTGGTCCGTGGTCTTTTACCTTTTGCTGGGTGCACAACCACAAGCAGGGTGATGGGTCGTGGTCCTCCTCATGGCCCGTGGACCCCTACGTGGTTTACCCTTCTCTCTTGTTCAATCTTAGTTCAGATTCCTTTGGGGTGTTACAATATCTTCCCCTTGGGATCATTCATCCTCGAATGAAGACTAAACAAGCTGGGTTTGGAGGAAAGAGTTGTAATCCCTACCAACTGAGTACTAGAAACTAATATCTAACTGAACTGATTTCCACGAACATGCAATCATGCTGAAATGCAATAATAATTGAGGGAACGGAATATTGAGACTGAAATTACACAAGATTTACTGAAATACTGGAGAGGAACTATTATCTAAAGCTGAAACTGAATCAGAAGGAAAGAGGTGAGGATACTTTGCCATCATGGCCGTTTCTACTCCCCAAGTAGCTCCCTCTACGGACTGACTCCTCCATAAAACTTTTGCTGAAGCGACTTCTTTATTTCTCAACCTACAAACCTGACAGTCAAGAATCTCAACTGGAATCTCTTCATATGTGAATCTATCCTCACAACCATACTTTCTAAAGGTACTATCGATGCCGGATCACCCACACACTTCTTCAACAAGGAAATGTGAAAGACTGGATGAACCGCTGCTAGTTTTGTTGGCAACTCTAACGCATAAGCCACATTACCAACCCTTTTTAGGATTCTGTTGGGACCTACATATCTGGGATTGAACTTCCCTTTCTTGGAAAATCTTATCACCCTTTTCATCGGTTACACCTTTAGGAAAACCCAATCATCGATTTCAAACTCTGAGTCCCTTCTCCTTACATCTGCATAAGACTTCTGATGACTCTGAGCTGTCTTTAGCCTATCTCTGATGAGCTGAACTTTCTCCAGAGCCTCATGAACCGAATCCGGCCCAATAAAGGCTGCTTCACCTACTTAGAACCAACCAATCGTAGACCTGCATCTATGCCCATACAGTGCCTCATAAGGGGCCATCTTAATACTGGAATGGAAACTATTATTATAGGCAAACTCTATGAGAGGTAGGTGATCATCCCAACTACCTTTGAAATCGATCACACAATCTGTCAACATGTCCTCTAAGATCTGGATGGTACGCTCTGCCTAACCATCCATCTGCAGATGAAATGTTATAAGGAGATTTACGTGAGTACCAAGACCTTTATGAAAGGATCTCCAGAAATGAGAGGTAAACTTAGGACCTCTATCCGAGATGATAGACAAACGAACCCATGAACCCTTACTATTTTGTTGATGTAGAGTCTGGCATAGTTCTCCACTGAATCTGTAATCTTGTCTGCCAAGAAGTGAGCTGACTTAGTGACTCTGTCCACTATCACCCAAATGGAGTCATGCTGTCTGCGAGTACGGGGTAAACCCATAATGAAATCCATGTTTACCACTTCCCACTTCCAGGTAGCAATGCTAATCTTTTGAGTAACACTTCCTAGTTTTTTATGTTCTACTTTAACTTGCTGACAGTTGGGACACTTAGCCAAAAAATTTGTGATGTCGCTCTTCTGCCGTTCAACCAATAGACTTCCCGTAGATCATGGTACACTTAGTGACACCCGATGAATAGAATATCTGGAATTATGAGCTTCTGTAAGGATCTGCCTCAACTCACCCATATTAGGGACACATATGAGACCCTGGTAACAAAGCATTCCATCTCCCCCTTGGGAGAAAACCTCAACTTTTCTGTTTCTCCTTAACCTATTCTGCTTCTCCTTAACCTCCACTACCAATGAAGATTCTGATCCATTCTGGACTATCAAACCACCATCTGGTGTGTCCATTAGGCAAACTCCTAAGCGAGCAAGCCGATAAACATCTCTGGCTAATTCTTTTTTCTCTTCCTCAATATGTTCCACACTACCCATGGATAGTCTGTTGAGGGTGTTAGCCACTACATTGGCCTTACCTAGTTAGTAGAGCACATTTATACCATAGTCTTTGAGGAATTCATGCCATCGCCTCTGACGAGGATTCAACCTCTTTCAGAGGAAACACATACTGGAGGCTCTTATGATCTGTGAACACATCAACATGAACACCATACAAGTAGTGTCTAAAAATCTTTAAGGCAAATACGATGGCTGCAAGCTCGAGGTCATGAGATAGGTAGTTCTTCTCGTGGACCTTAAGTTGTGTGGAAGCATAAGCTATGACCTTACCCTGCTGAATCAACACACAACCTAGGCCGACCCTGGATGCATCACGATAAACCACATAACCATCTGAACCTTCTGGTAGAGTCAAGACAAGAGCCGTAGTCAACCTGGTTTTCAATTCTAAGAAGCTTTTCTCACACTCATCTGACCACTGAAACTTGACCTTTTTCAGAGTCAACATGGTCAATGGGGTAGCTATGGATGAAAATCCTGCAACAAACCTTCGATAATAACTGGCCAAACCCAAGAAACTTCTTATATCAGCCAGAGAGGTGGGTCTGGGCCAGTGCTTGACTGCCTCAATTTTTTTAGAATCCACTCGGATCCCTTCGCTGGATACCACATGACCAAGAAACGTGAACGATTGTAGCCAAAATTCACATTTATTGAACTTAGCTAGCTGGCGATCTTTGAGGGTTTGCAGAATAACTCTCAGATGAATCACATGCTCTTCCTCATTCCGAGAATAAATGAGGATCTCATCAATAAAGACGATGATGAGAAGTCAAAATATTGTTTGAAAACCCTGTTCATTGAGTCCATGAAAGATGCAGGAGCATTTCTTAGTCCAAAAGACATAACTACAAATTCATAGTGACCATACCGAGTTCTAAAGAATGTCTTCGGGATGTCACTATCTCTGACTCTAAGTTGATGACAGTCGAATCTGAGGTTTGTCTTAGAAAAGCACTAGTACACTGAAGTTTGTCAAACAAGTCATCAATCCTGGGGATGGGATATTTATTTTTGATTGTGACTTTGTACAACTGACGATAGTCGATGCACATCCGAAAGAACCATCTTTCCTATGCACGAATAACACTGGAGCACCCCATGGAGAGATGTTGGGTCTGATGAAGCCCTTATCTAGAAGGTCTTTCAACTGTTCTTTCAATTCCTTAAGCTCAGCTGGAGCCATTCTGTAAGAAGGAATCGAAATAGGCTGGGTATCTGTAAGGAGATGTATTCCGATGTTGATTTCCCTTTCGGAAAAAAAACCAAGAATATCTTCGACAAACTCATTCACCACTAGGACTGACTCAAGAGTTTGAGTTTCGGAGTTTGAATCCTTAACCCAAACAAAATGATAGATATACCCTTCGAAAATCATTTTCCTAGCCTTAAGGTAAGAGATAAATCGACCTACAGGCACTGAGCTACTGCCTTTCCACTTTAAGATTGGCTCGTTTGGAAACTGAAACCGAACGATCCTAGTTCTACAATTGACTAAGGCATAACAAGAATGTAACAAATCCATGCCTAGAATGGTATCAAAATCTATCATTTCTAAGTTTATAAAGTCTGATGAGGTGACTTTTTGGGAAACTGTGACAGAGCAATTTCTGTATACCTGTTTAGCTATAACTGGTACCAATTGAAGCAGAGACTGAGAAGGGTTCTGGAGAGTTTCTGGACTGACATCGAGGTTTACTGCTATATAAGGAGTTACAAAAGAAAGTGTATCCCCTGGATCTAACAATGCATAAACATCTAAATGGAAGACTTGTAATGTACCAGTGACTACATCGGGAGAATCTTCCTAGTTTTTGCGAGCCTGAAGAGCATAAAACCTGTTTTGGCACTGACCACAACATGTAGCAGACAAGGCACCCTGCTGAGTGGGGTGACCTGCTGGCGCTGCTGAAGTTGTAGACTGAGCATTGTTACCTCCTTGTCCTTGTTTGGCAGAAGGGAATCCTTGAACCTATGACCAAACTGACCGCACCCAAAACACCCCTCTCTACCTACAAGACATTCACCCAGTTGGTACTTATCACACTTTGAACAAGATAGAAAAGGCAGGTTACCTGAAGCACTCCCCTAGGACTTAGAGCCTGATGCCCTCCCTTTCTGATCCTGTCGAAACCTGGGGGACGGAGCGCTAACTGATGAAGGCGTTGAGGCTGTAGACCTTTGTTGATATTGTGAGCAATTTCCACCGCCCGACCTATACTTAGAGTATTCATAGTTTCCTGTTCTAGCCTTTTTGTTATCCTTAGCAATTTCCTTGAGCTCATCTCCCTCAACCTGCTGAGCATGTGTCATTAGTCTGGAGATATCCATATCTCCTAATAGCATAACATTCCTGCACTCGGTCTTCACTAGATCGGATACTCCAAATAAGAACTTGCTCATTTGTGCTCTCGGATCGGCAACCATATGTGGAGCTGGAGAGCTGGGTGAACTTTAGCTCGTATTCTTGGACTGACATTGAACCCTGCCTCAAGTTCTTAAACTCTTGAGCCTTAGCCTCCCTCAACTCTATCGGGAAGAACCTGTATAGAAAAGCTCGAATAAAACAATCTCATTTCACAGGAGCTGCACTTGCACCCATGTGGTCTTTTCGCTGTGTGAACCAGCACTACAAGAAAACTGCTTATTAGAGACCAACCTTTAGCTACCAACTTAAAATCTAGTCTCTAAAAGGTACTTATAGGGATGAGATTTTTTTCTAGTCTATAATTTGTATTTTTATTTTTTGAGTTGCTAAAAAGATAAAATTCCCATCTCTAAATCTATGTTCAGTGGAAATAAAAGGTCATATGTAAAAATTCATGTATTAATTAACACCCTCCTCTTTTTTTTACCCAAAATGAAAACTTATATTCTCCATCGAGTAAAATCCTAAAAATTGGCTCATCCTATCTTCTCATTCAAAGGTTTTACACTTTAAAGGGGCTGGAGATTTACCAACTGGATCTTTGGCTTTTCTTTTGGGTTTCTAAACAGGTTCGTCGATTTTCTTTAGCTTTTGGTTTTTTCGCTAAAATTTTTTTCTTCATCTTATTGATTGATTATTGAGAGTGATAATCTTCTATATTGATTCTTCTAAATACTAATAGTTTGGTGTGAGGGGTAAAATTAGGACTATTGGGTTTGCTGTGAGGATGGTAGCTAGGGTTAGATTTTTAAAAGGTTTGGGAGGCAGATGATATGGAAATGAAAATATCTCTTGTTAACTGCTTAGTCTGTGTGAGAAAAGAAATGTTGGGAAAAAAGTATTTCTCTTCTGATATATGCTTTTGAATGCAAGTATGAACAATGGTGTTCTTGTGATTATGACCGAGAATCCTTAAACAACAACAAAAACATACTGTGTGAGCGAGAATCCTCAAAACATACAAAAAAGTAGATTGTCAGGTTTTATTAATCCTGACTCATATTTAAAAGATCTTTTCAATTAATATATTTTTCATGATATATCAAGAACATAAGTGAGTAGTATTACATAGCTAGTATAATAAAACATAGCCCCTAATGTTTGAGTTCCAGAAGTTACTTTTCCTTCGTCATTTCTAGTACTTAATGTGTGCTCTATTAATCTCCTATCCAACTAGTTTGGGTAAGGCACAAGTATTATTGATTAAACTTACTATAGAGAAGGATTTACAAGAAAAAATGTATCTTATCGTGTTACTTGGATCAAGGAACAGTATGTTAATTTTGAACTCGAACTTCTAGCAAGGACATAAAGTTTTATGCAATATATAGCTAAAACATACATAATAATGTCATATAATTTACAGGTAATTTTGTTATCTCCAACTTTCTTAAGATTAGAAGGTATGGTCAGACTTACTTACTAATATCATTTTTCATTCTAATGATATTAATAATGGAAGGCTGAATGAGTACTTTGCATAGGTGTGTGGTCATATTAATTCAAAAATAAATATGCTCTCTACTTTTAGGTAATCCAACAATACTACAACAAAGACAAACATGGAGAAGTATCGGAGGTTTTAGCTGATTGTGTAACGATCTTTGTGTTCTGCTTTTATTTATTTAATTTGCTAAATATCTAGCTCTTGAAAATGTTGATTAGAAGATTAACAAGAACTCTACTCTTTCCTATAATTAAATTCTTGAAGCGGTAAATGAAGAAGTCTTTCCTTGAATTGTTTAGGTGAGTTTAGTCACTATGACATGCCTTGAATTTAAGCTTTAGTAGCTTGTTGATTTTGTAAATGCTTACTTATATTTTGTATTGAGTATGAACTTATTATCAAGATCCAGGATGCATCTGATTACTGAATGATTGTGAAAAGTATACTGTTACTTGAACAATAGTTTCACAATATGAGTAGGTGATTTATATTAATATGTATTTGAAAAATGTAATGGACTATATATGAAAATGGTATGCATTAAAAGAGAAGGAAGAATTCGATAAGGTGGAGTGGATAGTCCACATTCACTCATGGATATAGTGAAATTCAATGTTTGATTTAAATGCATTTAAATGAGGTTTTCTTTAATTCAAATAAGGTGTCTAAATATCGAAGAAAAGGAGAGGTACACAACTCGGATACAACTGACAAACATGGATTGTATTAGATCAGTATATTAGCCTTTTCCCTTTATTAATTGGTGAAGTGGAGAGGTGTAGGATAGTTTAAATTGTACTTTGAGTTTTTTGTTTAGCAAGTTGAGTTAGAAATGAAGAGCTAGATTGTATTAAACTATTTTTAATCTTAAATTTCATTATTTATTTCTCTCTGGTGTTTGATCTTTCTGCTACTAAATCATATTTTATGAGCAAAAGTCATGACACACAAGCCTTATCGAGGAACAAGGAACAACTAACAGATTATTGTAATCTCTCTATGACACCATATGAAATACTTGCAACCCGAAACTTCTTTCAGCTAGTCATGCATCCATTCTTTTTTCCCTTTTATATAAATTAATCTACTTAAATAATCAACAAATTTTGTTATTTCAATTTTAGCATCATGTGGTTCCTTTTGTTGAGCTACATTTTGCTCTTTTATATTGATAATAGTTAAGTAGAATTTCTATGAGTGTGTGTTAACATGGCTGGAAGTTTGATACCTCAAGTCTTTTCCCTTTCATATTTGAGTTTAATATTAGTTAGAAAGGAACAAAAATAGAAAGAGCTTTTCCATTGCATCTGATCCTGTTCATATGCATTTTATAGAAAAATGTTTTTTCGTCTAATTCGTCTCTCTATACTAATAGTTGGCAGTATAACTTGCTCATAATTTAAACAATGACTTGGTAAATTTATACACACATATGTTAGCTCTTTTATAATCTCTGTGTGACAACTTGTTAAGTTTTTTATTTTTAATACATCTACTTGCTATCAAAGTGTATATCTAATTGGCACGTCTCTATCTTTATTGGTAGATTTTTCATAGACGTGATCGAGAAACCTACTTTAATCAAGAAATCATATTTGCAACTATCCAAGACATTGATTTTGAAAGCTGATTTATTTAAGTTGAGCATGAAGCTGATATAGTGACACTCAAAGCTAACAGTGGTGAGTGCTTATATTACTGTTAGATATAAACATACAAAAAATTTTAAACAATTTTCTTCTAAATTTATATATCATGTATCTTTTGCAGCTATTGAAATGTTCAGTTGAGCAAGTCAAGATACAACTTGTCAAGTTTCTTACAATTTTTCTAGTGTTGGTGAATAATTTATATCTTTTACTGCAAATGTTAGATTTATTGAAGGGACTGTGTAAACAATACAAATATTATATAGTTATAATATAGTTCTGCTGATGGAATATTAATCCAAAATCTAATCGGATGTGTTTGATTTTCTATAAAAAAGTTTATGTCACTGTACAATTTTGTGACTGAAAAAGATTAGGACCAAAATTATGGTCCCATAAATCACATCCAATGACCAGATTCTCTTATCAATGACAAAATTTAAGGACCGTAAAATTGGACCCTAATGAATAATGGTGACCAGAAGTAGTATCTCCTGATGATGCTACAAATTGTGGAATAGTGACTAGAAATTTGGTCCCTAAAAATGATTTTAGGGACCAGATATTTACATGTCTCAAAACGTCTTTAGGGACCAGTTAAGAAATCTCGTCATTGTTGCCTTTTAGTGACCGAGCCAATAGGGACGGGTGGCGACTAGATTTTTTTGTTCTTTAATTTCTTTTAGGGACCTGAAGTAGACCTTTAGGGACCATATTTTCCTTCGTTAATAGCTGTATTTCTTGTAGTGCAGATATGAGCCACATCCTTGAGTTGGTAGGATGCTAGTTTAACACTATCAGTACCAGTCACTTGCATTACCTCAAGAATCTTCTTGATCTCATCAATGGAATTTTGTGGGTCCTTACCAACCTTCAACCCTAGAAACTCCGACAGATTCATATGAACAAAATCTCAAACCTTGGCTGCAGCTAATCCACTAGTGGGGTTTGCAGGAACTGGGGCCTGCTTATTGTTCTGGTTTGCTACAATCTGAGCCAATAGATGGAATGCATTTCAGAATTCTGCATTTGTAACCTCATGGTTTGGGAATGGAGGAACAACGTAAGCATTCCGGCGTTAGCATTTCGTGTGTTAGCTCTGCGAAGAGACATGATCAGAAACGCATAACGACGGATTAGAAAGAAGAAATTGAATCACACTTCACACACGATAGGAAAAGCAAAAAAAGTGAAGTTTTTCTTAGAACACCTAGTATCCTCCCTCTCATAGGTGTGGCACGCTTCACACTCATGAAAGAGACTTTACTTAGTGTGGTTTCCAGACACCCTAGGACTCTTGAACCTGATGCTCTGATACCAAGTTTGTCATACACTGAGGCTATCCCCTAGACGTAACACGGGACCTGGGACAACAAATTACCCCAAGCTAACCATGAGTATGTCATATCACAAGCATACTGAAATATAACTAAGTATACAGAAACATAATTGTAAAGGGAGTCAAAACTAAAAGAACTTCGGGTGAGAATATAACTAAATACTAATGGGAAACAAGACAAAACGAACTGAATACTGACTCTATTTCTGAAAGCATCTAATATTGATGAGCTGATGCGAAAAGTCCCCAGCTAACTCTAAAAATACTGAAAACATATAATGATCTAACTAAACCAGAAGCATAAAGAAACATCCTCGAACTATGAGGACTCACCACGGAAGCTACGGAGTATGGAATGAAAGTCGAGCTAAGCGCGGTCTGGATACTGAACACCTGGACCTACATCATGAAACGATGTAGCGCAAAAGTATGCGTCAGTACTATGAATGTACTGAGCATGCAAGATATAGATACTAAGCTAAACAATATAAACTGAACATGGAAATAGGCTATATTGAATTATAACTGAAAACTGGGCTAGATGCAAAGACCATGTACTAATAATGACGATAACATGCTGAACTGTATACTGAAGTAAATGTTGATAACATGGTCAATGCAATAAAAGTATGACTATGGGAGTTACTATTAACTGACATAAACCACGTGAGCTAAACGTGGAGTCCGATGTATACACCCTATCGAGAGGACCCAATATACCTTTCTAGGGGTATTAAAGCATGACTGTAGCGTGATCACTAAAAACTGGTGCCAATAGAAGGGACTTCTGAACCTATGTTGGCACGTAGTTCTGGGACATTGAGGGTACGCTGAACCCTAGTCCAACTCGGTTCTTAGTCTACTACCAACTAAATATTGATAGCTAAAATGCAACTGAAATACTGAGTAGCTCAAAATACTGACATGCTATATGAGAATGCAACATAAATATACTGAAAGCTATAGTATTCGAATTATGAAGCATGATTTTCTGAGTGATCTGCCTGGCGAGTATAATTCATGAATTACTGATAATTAGTACAAGCTAGGGTTCTGAGTTCTATACATTGGACTATGCAAATTTTCCAAGAAAACATGTTATTTAGATCGTGGAAACTATAGCAGCTAAAATCAGAATAAATCTCCAAGGTTTTGGAAACCCTAGGTCTGAACAGTTTATGAGAAATTAAAGAAGTGACTGAATTCTAGGAACCTAATGGGTGAAAGGAACCCACTAGTGAAATCCCACATACCTGGTGACGAAACTACAGTGAAATCCTTTGGATTTTAGGGCTGAACTTCGAAGAACACCTCTGCTTGTTCTCTTCTTTTCTTTCTAAGTTGGATGATTTTGGGAGAATGAGGGTTTTAGGTAGTTTCTGACTAGATTATTAGGCTTAGAATGAGTAAAATGACGTAGTTTAGGCACAAAACGGCATAGTTTAAGTACCAAATACATAGGAGAAAAGACCAATATGACCCTGACTTAAATGATGGTGAAGTGACTTCAAGAGAGGCTTCATGGGCTTTGTAGAGCACCACGACCCGTCAAGTAGGTCGTGAAGCTTCATCTGCCTGATAATACTTCATTAAAATGGGCATAATGTTTACTTCGAACTTCAAATGGGGCAAACTCGGTGGCGTTGGAAAGAGGATTCAGAGATCTTTAATTCGATAGGCCATGAGCCACCTAATTCATTTTGTACTTAAATATATGATCGTTTGAAGTTTACCAAAAATTCTTTCACCTAATTCTTTCTCGAGCCACTTCACGGCTCGTGTGAAGCTCCATGGGCTGTTTATGCGACTGTGGTTCTTCACAAACACTTGGGAGTAATGTGCCTTTTTTTCATGGGCCACTCCACGGCCCATGTGAAGTTCCACGGACCGTCAAGTGGTCCGTGGTCTTTTACCTTTTGCTAGGTGCACAACCACGAACAGAGTGTCTTGTCGTGTTCCTCTTCACGGCATGTGGACCCCTCTGTGGTTTGCCCTTCTCTCTTGTTCAATGTTAGTTCATAATCCTTTGGGGTGTTATATATATATATATGTATATTTATATATATAGTGAAATGTCAGTAGCTATATATACAATTCTCAAACAAAAACAAAAAAAATATATATCTATTGATTGAAAAGTGAGTACCAGAAAGCGGTTCTTGTTGTACTAAACCATTTTCTCCTGTTCCAAGACTTCTGTTTGCATGTATCAATCAAGCTTGTTCATTTCCTACGAGATGATTAAAGCACAATTAAAAAAGAACAATCTGATGCAGGAATCATCCCACATTAACGCTGCAGGATTGGGATGATGCTACATCAAAAGAGAAGAGTTTGCGCAACTCAAGACTTAGAGGTAACACGGAGACAATTTTATTGTTGTTCCAAGGCTTCCCTTCATTATAAAGCACATGAATTATACATGAAAAATGCACCAACCAGCTAGCCTTGAAGTTTAAGCTATCACCAAAAGAAACAAAGGCAATTTTAACAATTTCCAGCCTTAGTCTCTATGCTTTCCAAGTGCAAGTAATGGACCCATTTCTATTGTGATGAACATTATATGATAAAACTTCTACTACAAGTAAATTAAGTATAATAATTATAATATTTCGTAAACAAAATTAAAATATTAATCATACTTAACATTCCATATCTAATATAAGTCATACCTCAATCCATTTGGCTAGTTTAGGCCTTCCAGTTGTGATGTCATAGTTAAACCCCTCTGGCATGAAAATTAGGAACCTTTCAATAAATTGAGCATATGCTATGTCAACCTAACACAACAGAGTTTTCCTATCAGCACAGAGTATCTATGAAGTTTGAAATTCTAGGAAAAAAGTACACCCACACTACTCTGTACTGATTGTCGAGTATTTTTTTGGGCAAAGATACCATCTCACACGACACATCATCGGAAAGGAAAATAAAACGAAAGAAAGTAATGACCTGAGTGAATTGACCAAGGAAGAAAGGCCCACCGTCAAATTTGTGGAGATCTTTTTCTAGGTAATCAAATTGTGCACCTGGTACAAGTGTGAATACCGTTAAGTTACATAAGAAACATTTAACAAAGAAAACATAATGAGTCTCAACGAACAAAACCTCAAATCTCACCAGCCAGTGTTCGTGCATCTCTTGCGAATGAGATGTATACTTCTGGGACGAATATAGTATCACTATATGCTATCAATTCTTCAGTAAATTTCTATTTTTCAGGGTCCTACATCAATTCGCCAATATTTTCTTTTTATCAATTTACAACTTAAGATTTTCCTAAATAAAAAGGACAATAACGAACTTTTACAGCTTACATCCAGCAAAAGTGATGGTCCTTCAAAGTTATTATCAACATATTTAACCAAATCCAAACTCTCTCCTTTCACTTTGTTGTTGTGCTTCAGGGATTGCACCTATGAGGAGTATAAAATATAAATAACAAGAAATGTAAAATGAGAGGCTCTCCGAAGCTTTAAACATTCACTTGCTTCAATGTCTTTAAATAAATGTTTATGTGCCAATCATATGATAGATAAGACTAGAGCATTTATGCACTGTCTCAGTCAATAATCATTGAATTCGAAGAGGAAGAGAAATCCCTTTCCAAATAATTCATGGACATTTTCTTCAGCAGTTCTCGTACAATTTACAATGAGGCCAAATGCCAATGTCAAAATCTCAGCTCAAGATTTTCAAATACAATTTAGTTGGGCAAGTGAAAATAAATGTTGGCTTGGTGGAAAATTACCTTATTTGTGGGTTAAACCTTTTCCTTGTACCAATCAGGCCTGTTTTGAAGATAAATTGGAACTAACTTGATCTTGTCATCCAAACCCTACAATTCAAAATGTGCACACGGACTGAATAATTTTAAGAAGGATAGAATTTAATTCCAAATTAAAACTAACAAAGACATCACTAAAATCAACAATTCTAAGTAGCACTTCCTTTCAGAGGTGGATAGAACTTTTGAACTATGGGTTCATCCAAACAAAATATTTTAGACATAGAATGTAAATATGTATATGAAAAATAACAAAAGTTTTAACGACTATTAAAATCTGAGAGCAGAGCCAAGGCTTGTCGTAGATAAGAGTTGTATACGATAAGTTTGAGTCTTATATCTTATTCGCAAGAATTATATTTCTCTGGTCGAGTAGCAAGAATTCCCTTGTATAGGGTTCCAACCCTATCTGACTCCTAAGAAGTTGCTATTTTTCATCAACCGTTGTGTGCTAGCCTTTTCTCAACCTAGTAAAGGGGCTGCTGATTGTAGCGTGCAGTGTACTAGTAAATAGGAAAAGCGAGTTGAGATTACTAATGATGGATAGTGGTTGAGTGTAGAACATGTTCGGTGCCTCTCCCTTGTTTCCTTCGCTATAGACTGAAAATGATATGAATCCTATAGAGAAATAAGAGGCATAAACATCGCCTCTTGATCCAATCCATCTTCCCTAGCCTCCCCAACACACTCTTGATACGAAAGAAACCTCTAGGCTGAGGAGAGATACTGCTACATCGAAGCCCCTCAACGATAACCTAAGAGCAAGTCAAAACTACGAGAAGGGCACGAGAAGTTTTTTGTGAAGGTAGAGAGAGATTTTCAAATTAGACATCAAGTTAGTGCGCCACATGTTAAGAAGGCAGAGACCACCCCAGGCTTTGCCCTATTTCCCATCTAAGGCTGAATAAGACTAGATAAGTCTCGCTAAACTCCTTCTCGACTGATTCATCGATGGAATTAAGCCTAGTTGTATGAAAATTTCTTGTTATTCCCCTTCTTTTATCATATTATTAAAATATGAACCCCTTGATTTTAAAAGTATAACAAGTTTAATGCTTTTAAAACCTTAAAAGGTTGAATCCATCAACTTTGGATCGTGGCAGTCAAAAGTCGGGAAGTCATTACTACTTTCAGTGTGGTAGCATGGAGAGCGAGCCTTGACACAAAAACTAGAGTTGTTTCTTTAGTGTCATTTAAGTCATCGGTTTAGAGGCGTGAAAACAACATCTTCGAAGAAATTCAAGTGCAGATTGCATACCATATACACTATTTCACCCTAACCATTGTAGGCCTGCACTAGCTGGATATATAACACTTCATACACAGGAAGTCATTTCCAATATCCAGGCTAGACAGAATCACTGCATGAAGCAGTATACTAAATTTACAAAGACTGAAATCTAATATAACCCTGCGCATCCAAATTATGAACTACTCCCTCTTTTTCATTTTATGTGGCTATATTTGACTAGACATTAAATTTGAAAAAGAAAAAAGATTTTTAACACATATCAAAAGTATCTTTCAATCTTACACATGACATGAGATTTTTATAGGTTTAAAGATATGCAATTACGAGTAAAATGGTAAGTTCAAAGTTAACGATTCTCCAAATATAGAAAGGTGTCGATCTTTTTAGAACAAACTGCAAAGAGAAAAGCGCGATAAAGTACAATGGAGGAAGCGCTAAAGAGGTGAACCTTAACATTCCTGGTAATCCACACACGCTGAGAATAAGGGCATTGATAATTGATATACAACCTTCAGTCAACACAATAGAGTCCGATCACAATCTTCACTCAGAGAAATAAAACTGTAATGATAAGAAAGAACACATTTTTCATAAGGCAGACAAAAAACACATTTTTCATAAGGCAGACAAAAAACACATTTTTCATAAGGCAAAAAAGAAAGAAATTAAGAGAAAAAAATGTAATTAAACCTAGTAGTTCCATAAAAAAGAGATGAGGGTTAAGAAATACAATCTAGAGATGGTGGTAGAACTTCTTGTACACTTCTGTGCAAATAAGAGAATAACCCCATCAATATCCATATCAAAAGCAAACTAAAAAAATCAATTTACATACAACATACATATACAACCATTACTTAATCCAACATTTAAAATCAATGATCTTGTTGTATCTCTCTCACACACACACACCAAAAACCCACCTCTCGCTTCATCATCTTCTTTCTTCTTTTTTATGGCAAATCAACTAGTTTCATGAGATACCTAATAACGTTCAAACGTCCTCAAAACCAATTAAATGGGACAACAGTCGTAGTCAATAAAAATACCCAACGAAGAGTCGGGGTCGAATCCCACAGGAAATGGTATATCGTCGAGAATTTCTATCAAGAAATTTGGATATTAAGATTTCTCATTTATAATAGTAAGAACAAGTGGGTGGATGATTCCACCAATTAATAGAATGGCTTGGTTATCAATTATCACAATTAAACTAAAATATTGAAGAATTCAAGAGTTAACAAGCAATCTAGGGGTGCGGAGATTGGAAATCGATGTCACATAGGGGTAATTGTGTTGCTCTATAGTGATGAACATTCATGAATAGTCTAAGTCATCTTCATTGACGCTAATCATCTTTCGATCTCAAAGCATCTATGCATAGAATCTCCGGTCTCATCTAATTGCTAATCTAAATAACCCAATACCTTACTCTATTCTCTCTTTCAAAAATAGGGTAAATAGATCTGACCCTAACCTCTATTCTCAATCAAGTTACTGATATCAAACCTAAATTGATAGTATCAGACTAATTACCCACTCCAATAAATCTCTTTCGAGCATCGACCGGAGATTGAAAGTAGGAATTAAATTTGTAACCTTAATCCATTAATCAACCCATGCTAATTAGACCAAATTCACGTATGAACAGCAGCAAAACAGAGCATACCACAATACCCACTATATTAAATCAACACCCAACCCCATAATTCTACCCCTAGATCATTGGGTTTTAGCCACCCATCACAAAAAGAGATTTTACCTTCCATGAAAGCATCCATGGGTAACATAAAATTAAGAAATTACAAGTAAACCCACTTTAGATTCAACTTTGATTTGTCAATTTTCAAGCACAAAGTTGTAAAGCCCCAAAAGCTAGAAAGTGTTCTTGATAAAAGTAAAGTTTCTCTCTCTAAACTCTATTTCAGAACTGATTCTTTGATACACACTGTCATCTCTATTGATTTCTCTCTCCTTTGGGCTATTTATAATTTCCCAAAATTAGGCCCAAAACCCAATACATGACCAATTGGTGCCATTAGTTATGCTCACCGAGCTTGTTCAACTAATTGCCTCTTGCTCCTCAGCTCGCCTTTTCATACTCTAGGCTTCGGGCATTTGTACCTCAGTTGGTGAACTTGATTGAGTCGGCCTTTCACATTCACTGAATCACTGAGTACCACCTTGGTTCACCTTTCGAGCATTCACTCTTTTCTTTTCACACTGTCATTTTGGGCGATGTTCATCAAGGTCGCCTTTCTCATTCGGCGCATGGCCTTCTCTACTGGAGTTCACCGACTTGATTCGATATACACAAGTGCTATGCACTATCATTTTGGGTGAGGTCGTGCCCGATTAGCGATCCGCCCTTCTTGTTAAGCGATCAATAGTGTATAGTTTGCACTTCTTTTTTGCATATCTGGCCATTCTTTCAAACATCAATCCTTGCTTTGTCCATTTGCCTTCATAGCTGCAAATCATAAATATTTTATCAGAATATGACAAAATTAGGCATTGAGGACACTAATTATTGAGCTAAATAGAACTCAAATGAGTGCAAATCTCCAACTCATCTACACCCCTAACTTAAAGTTTTGCTTGTCCTCAAGTAAATCAAGAATACAATTAGCTCAATAAGGGTTTGTACAACAGTCCTCAATGAGAGCTAACATGCAAGTGCAATAGCAAGACTACTCTCAACAGCATGCTACACACAATCATGATCAAAAAGCTTTCAATGATGACTAGTTGGTCTCAACACAAGCTCAAGCTCACATTTGCTTCTTGTCTAATGCAAGAACATGTTTCAACAAAGGCATACTAGTGCCCTCACATCAAGAATGATTCCATTCTCTCACAAAGCAAATCAACAGAGATATAAGGAATCAATGCAACTCTCACTCTCTTAAAAGAGAAACACATGCCAACTTTGTCTCATAGGTTTGCCCATATTTTTCAATCATCACGTAACCTAGTTCATGCAAGATCTCAAGGGTCTTTTATGCTTGTAATGGGGCTGAGGGTTAAGGTACGTTCAATTTAGCTTGGTTACTTTACCTTTTCAAAGCATTGTTACAATCATCATCACCTCTTCTCAAGTTCTTTTCCTTCTTTTTCATTTGAGAACTCAAACTTTGACTTCTCACTCAAATTATTTGGAATTCCCTTTATTTCATTCACTTCTTCTTTTTTTCAAAAGCATTTTCATCACAATGACTCTATTTTTTTTATAAGGAGGGGTTCCTTCTTTTTGGAACAACTTTCAATGTTGAGTCTCATTTCATCTTTCTTTGCCCTTCACTTGGCTTTCATTCTTCCTTTCTTTCCATACCTCCAACTTAGGCTTTTGTCCTGAGTTGGCTATCTAAACAGAACAATGCTTCAAAAAGAAATTTTGGTGAGAAGGTAGGGATGATTTGGTTTAAGAGGCCTTCTTTTGGTTTTGCCAACAAATGAGTTATGTTCAAATGGTGCAAAATTGGTTGCACGCCCTCAAAAAGTAGTCACAAAAGAATATGGACATTTGGGTTCCATCTTTGAATTGTTGCCCAAGATCATGTCTCACATTCACCAAGATTCAAACAAAAGGACTAACAAGGCAAATTCTTGGACTCCACATACATGCTTTCAAGTAAGACCTCACCAAACATGGCACTTCCAAATACACTCATTTAGCACATCCCGAAAAGATCAAAAGTGTACGTGCGATGTTCATTGCAAGGCTCACATCAAAACGTAGCTAATTAACAAAATATTCAAAGAGATCACTCAAAAGTGCAACCACATCAATTTCATTCTCGCAACACCATACTCGTTATAAGTTCTATTCAAAAGAATGATATTGAACACAATTGATCCTCAAATCATTATCAATAAAAACTTCAAGCATTTCACGATTTTCAAAGCTCATGGGAGTTTGCAAAATAGGTTGAAAAAAAAGAGAGAATGAAACAGATACAAGAGACACACTTCAACCAAAAGAGCACTCTACAATATTGTCATGACCTAAAGTACCCTAGACATGACATGTCGTATAAGACCCCGAAAGGCCCCATACAAGTCAATTAGCATACATCAGATAATAGTAGTTAAGAGTTCAAAAGATAATTTTCAAATCATTAAGTATTGACAAAAGTAGTAGAAGTTTAATATAGTCTCAAAGCCATCTAAATATATGAATAGAATGAAATTGGGACATAACACATACAAGTTCTAAAATGAAATGACATAAAACTGTAAATGTGGCATTGTCCTCAAAGTATGAGGACTCGCCAAGTTTTCATTATCACAAGTACCACGATCTAGCCACGAGTGGATGGGGAGGAGTCGGATCCTACATTTGTGAGAATATGTAGACAAGAGTATGTGTTAGTACAAAGAATGTACCAAGTATAGAGTTTATAAAATCATGCTAAAAGAAGGGGATATACATAAGATGCAAAGAGCAAGTGAATCATAAGGTGACATAATAGAAAACATTAATTAAAAATCATAGTCAATGCAAGTTAACAATCTTTAGACAAAACATGCTTGAGTTACCTTTTAGGAAGTAACCTTAGTTCATTATGTGGGAAGTGAGCCTTAACTGACATAGACCATGTGACCTATAACATGGAATCCATTGTCTACCCTACACCAAAAAGAGGTGTCCTTACTTTCTAAGGTAAGAACCATAAATTCTAGCTTAAGTGGATGCACTAGCAAATGTCTATGTAAGACAACCTATGGTGGCACTTAGTTATGGGATAAGGAGATTGCTACTAGAAACCCGACCTCTACTATGGGAGAGCTTCGTTCTGAATATCCCCTCGGTGCTAAGCATAATTCCCATAGATTAATCATAAGTCTTGACTTATCTTATCATTAGAAGACAAGGGTAATCGGCTCTTGTCTTATCATTGGAATAGCTCCTTATTCTTGATTCAAAGTTTAGTTGAGAAAACCTTTAAACCCTATGAATCCTTTATGTGAGAAAATCCTTTCACATTTATGTTTTGGGTAATATACGGGAAATCCTTTCCACAACACAACAACAACAACATTGATGCTTCACTCTCAAAGCAACCTTAAATCATTTATTTCAATTTCATAAAGAACAGGCATATTTTCATAAATTCACTCTTCATAGTTCAAGAACCTCCTCATATGGTCAAAATCTAGAAATCATAGATCATGCATGGGTTCATGGTAATTCAACTTCAAATCATGCAATTAACTAAATTCATGCATAAAAAGACATAATTCAATCAATTAGATCATAATTTGAAAGAATCCATAACATAGAAGAAAACCCTAATTCCAATTGAAGAATCTAACTTTACAAAATTTGAGAATTTAGGAACCCTATGGAGGAAAAGACTCCATAGGTGAAAGCCATCATACCTTGGAGTTCAAAGCCCACTATCAATGGAGGATTAGGAGACTTGACTTGAAAACCCTAGATCTTCTTCTTCTTCAAGCTTTAGAGAGAGAAATATTTGAGAGGACTTTGGAGGGATTTTGGGGGAATTGAAAGAGTGATTAAAATGAGTAGAATTTAGGTTTAGAAGACTTATATAGGGTCTAGGATTAGGACTAGACCGACTTAGATTAGGCCTAAGTTAATTACGGAAAAGATGAAACAACCGTTAAAAATAACTACCGGACTCCGACCTACGATTTGGACCTACGGTCTGTAGGTCCAACTACGGAAAGTCCTGGTCAACCTTAGAAAGATTCAGAAACTAACAATTTTTTACTTCAAATGATGGGACCTATGTACGGTTCGTAGGTCCACTGACGGACAATACATACCAACCATCAGTCCAACCTTTGAACCTCAAAATTTCACTAAGTCTGGGAGAGACCTATGAGACCTATCTATGATCCATAGAAACAATGACGGACCGTCATGTTGACTCGTAGAAAGGATCCTAAAACTTGACATTTTCAAAAAGCTGACCTTGCCATCTACGGTTCCCACCTACGACCCGTAAGTCAACCTACGGTCCGTAGATGGCATTTTTTAGTACTTGCACAAGATCTGAAAAACCTACATATTTTCCTTCTTTTCGAATCCGAGGTGTTACAATATCTCCCCCTTGGGAACATTCGTCCTCGAATGGGAACCAATACATCATAAGAAGGGTAGGAACTAAATGTAACAGCCCAACATGAATGCAATCACATAAATGCACATATCTGAGGAGGAAACATCAACTCCAAGCTAAATCATGTTGAAAGCATCATTTCATAAATTCTACATGCAGCTCATACTCAAATGCACAAAAACATGAAGAATTCAATGAAGTTAACTCATTTTTTCAAAATTTAAGCTTTTCATGATCATGCATAATGAGGAATCATGGGAATATCTAAGACACATGAGACCGAAAGAGTGAACCATGAGGAACTAAATAACTCTAGCTAGAGTAGGGATAGAGGTAAAGAGATGAGGATAACGGGACATCATATCGGCCTGGGCCTCCCAAGTAGCACCCTCAACTAACTGATTCCTCCGAAGGACTTTTACGGAAGCAACTTCTTTATTTCTTAGCTTCCGAACTTGCCAATCCAAAATCTCAACCGGAATCTCTTCATAAGAAAGACTCTCTTTTACACGAAGACTCTCCAATGGCACTATAGATGCTTGATCACCAACACATTTCTTCAATAAGGAGACGTGGAAAATCGAATGAATCAATGCTAAATCATTAGGCAAGTCTAGTTAATAAAAAAATTTGCCAACGCTCCTCAAAATCTTATATGGGCCCACATAACAGGGACTAAGCTTCCCTTTTCTTCCAAACCTCATTACACCCTTCATGGGTGAAACTTTTAAGTAAACCCAATCATTAACATCAAATTCTAGATCTCTTCTCCTAACATCAGCATAGAACTTTTGTCGACTTTTGGCCATTTTGAACCTTTCTCTAAGAAGTCAAACTTTCTCCATAGCCTCATGTACCAATTCAGGACCTATCAAAGTGATTTCACCAACTTCAAACCAGCCTATAGGAGATCTACACCTCCTACCATAAAGAGCTTCAAATGGAGCCATACTTATACTCCAATGATAGCTATTATTATAAGCAAACTCAATAAAGGCAAATAATCATCCCAATTACCCTTGAAGTCAATCACACAAGCTCTCAACATATCTTCCAAAGTCTAGATAGTATGCTCCGCTTGCCCATCAGTTTGCGGATGAAAGGCCGGGCTAAGCTTAACACGAGTACCAAGGCCCTTTTGGAAAGATTTCCAAAATTAAGAAGTGAATTGAGTACCACGATTGGATATAATGGATATGGGCACTCCATGCAACCTAACCATTTCCCTTAGGTACAACATAGCATAGTCTTCCGCCGAATAAGAAACCTTGACGGGAATGAAATAGGCTGATTTCGTCATATGTCAACAATAATCCAAATCAAGTCATGTTGTCACCGAGTGCGTTGTAAACTAACAATAAAGTCCATATTCAAATCTTCCCATTTCCAAGTAGGAATACTAATATCTTGGGACAAACCTCCCGGCCTTTGGTGCTCAACTTTCACTTGTTGTCAGTTAGAACACTTAGACACAAATTCCGCTATGTCCTTCTTCATCTCATTCCACCAATGGACCTCCTGCAAGTCGTAGAACATCTTGGTGGCTCTAGGGTGAATGGAATATCGTGAACTATGGGCTTTTGAAAAAATCTGCTCCCTCAAGTTTCCACATTAGGAACACAAAACGACCTTGATATCGAAATACACTATCTCCCCCTTAGGAGAAATCCTCAATGGACTTTTTAAGCACCGCTTCCTTCAATTCCATCAAGATTTGATCAAGACCTTGCTTTGCTTTCACATCCGACACCAAGGATGATTTTGAGCCATTATGAACAATAACCCACACCATTAGTAGAATCAATTAGCTGAACAGCCAATCAGGCCAATCTATGAACATCTCTAACCAATTTCTTCTTCTTATCCTCAATATGAGCAACACTACCCATGGATAGCCAACTAACAGAATCCGCCACTACATTCGTCTTACTGGGGTGATAAAGGACACTCATGTCATAGTATTTTAGCAACTCAAGCCATCTCCTTTGGCGAAGATTCAGATCCTTTTGCTTGAACACCTACTGCAAACTCTTATGGTCGGTGAAGACATCAACGTGTACACCACACAAGTGATGCCTCCAAATCTTTAGAGCAAACACAACCACCGCTAGTTCTAAGTCATGGGTAGGATATTTCTTTTCATGGATCTTAAGTTGCCTTGAGGCATAATCAATAACATTCTCATTTTGCATAAGAACACATCCTAACCCAATTCTTGAGGCATCACAATAAACCACAAATCCATCGGACCCTTCTGGTAAAGTAAATATTGGAGCGGAGGTTTGTTTATCTTTCGATTCTTGGAAACTCTTCTCACCTGCTTCAGACCATACAAACATAACTTTCTTTTGGGTCAAAGCCGTCAATGGAGAGGCAATCGGAGAAAAGCCTTCAATGAACCTTCTATAGTAACCAGCAAAACCCAAGAAACTTCGAATATCTGAAGGGGATAGAGGTCTAGGCCAACTCTTAACCACATATGTTTTTTTAGGATCTACCTCAATACCCTTACCGGAAATAATATGACCAAGAAAAGCCACGGACCTCAACCAAAACTCGTTTTTACTAAACTTTGCAAAGAGTTGTTAGTCCTTGAGAACTTGCAACAAAATCCTCAAACGAGTGGTATGCTCATCCTCACTCCTTGAGTAAATAAAAATATCATCAATGACCACAATCACAAACTTATCTAGGTATTGTCTAAACACCCTATTCATCAAATCCATGAATGCGGCCAGAGCATTTTCAAACCAAATGATATTAATAAGAATTCAAAATGACCATATCTAGTCCGAAAAGCCGTCTTCGGAATGTCATCTTCCTTTACCCTCAATTAGTGATAGCCCGATCAAAGATCAATCTTAGAGAAGTAGCTCGCTCCTTGAAGTTGGTCAAACAAATCATCTATCCATGAGAGAGAATACTTATTCTTAATAGTAATCATATTCAATTTGCGATAGTCAATACATATATGAAATGAACCATCTTTCTTTCGAAAAAACAAAACTGGGGCACCCTATGGAGAGATACTCAGTCGGATGAAGCCCTTATCCAACAAGTTTTTCAATTGCTCCTTTAATTCCTTAAGTTTTGCTAGAGCCATTCGGTAAGGAGGAATAAAGATAGGTTTTGTATTTAGGAGAAGGTCAATACCGAAGTCTATTTCCCTTTTGGGAGGAAAATAGGTAGATCACTGGGAAACACTTCCGGAAACTCATTTACAACGGCAAACGACTCAAAAGTAGGGGTTTTAGAATCCATATCCCTAACTCTAACAAGATGGTACATGCAACCCTTGTAAATCATCTTTCTAGCTTTAAGACAAGAAACAAATCGACCCTTAAGCATAGAATTTCCCCCTTCCCATTCTAGAACGGGTTCATTTGGAAACTAAAACTTGACCACTCGAGTTCTACAATCAATAGAAGCATAACATGAATGCAACCAATCCATCCCAAGAATAACATCAAAATCTAACATATCAAGCTCTACAAGATCAACATGAGTGACTCTTTTAGCTAGAATAGATTCACCAATAGGAGTAGAGACAGAAAAGGGATCCAACAACACATCCGGAAGAACATCAGACATCATAGCCACATATGGCATCACAAAAGACAAGGTAGCACCGGGATCAAGCAAACCATAAACATCAAGATGAAAGACTTTCAATATATTGGTAACCACATCAGGAGAACCCTCTTGCTTATGACAAGTTTTATGTTCATAGGATCGGTTTTGCTTTGGAGCACTAGAAATCGAACCACAAGGTGGAGCTTTCTTACCTTCCCTTCCCTTAGCCATAAGTGATGGACAATCCCTTATGTATGGCCACTCTTACCACAAACAAAGCAACCATCCATACCGGCTAAGCATTTACCCTCATGTTTCTTCCCACATTTAGCACAAGTAGTCGATGAAAATCCACCACCTTCCCTCCTTGAGGCTTAGGGTTAGACACCCTATCTTTTTTTAATTTAGGAGGAGCATTGGAGGAACCTTGAAGGGAAAACCTTTGTCGAAACTTAGAACGACCATATCCATCAGACATTGAGTGTGAAAAGTCACTATCACCGGTCTTAGCCCTCTTTGCTCCCTAGACTTCTCCTTAAGTTTCTCATCTTCTATTTGTTGAGCATGTACCATTAGACGAGAAATGTCCATATCATTGATAGGCATAGTGGTACGGCATTCTTTGACCACCATTTCGGACACTCCTGACACAAACTTACTCATTTTTGCCCTAGGATCGGCAACCATAGTAGGAGCATACCTAGACAATTGTGTAAATTTCAAAGCATACTCCTTCACACTCATGTTTCCTTGACGAAGATTGATGAACTCAAGAACCTTTGCCTCCCTTATCTCAAGGGGAAAGAACCTATCAAGGAAAGCAACCGTAAACTTCTCACAACCAATAGGACCCACATCGACCACCCTTTATTCCTTCCATTGGTTGAACCAAACTTGAGCAACACCCTTGAGTTGATAAGCAGCTAATTCCGCCTTTTCCACTGGGGTTACACCCATGATCATTAGCACCTTATACACCTCATCAATGAACTCTTGAGGATCTTCCTCAACCTTAGACCAATGAAACTCCGGAGGGTTCATCCTAGTGAAGTCCCTCACTCTAGATGCCGCCATACCCACATTTGGGTTCACGGGGACCACAACCTCCCTATTGGCTTGAGTCTTCATGGTTTGGGCCAACACTTGAAAAGTAGCCCTAAACTCTGCATTAGTTACTTGTTCAGCCAAAGGGTCTACCAAAATTTGGACATCTTCTTGAGGAGCTTCTTGTTCCACATTCCCTCTCGCGTTCCTTCTAGCATATGCCCTTGGAGTGGCCATAGACTGAAAAGCATCATATAGGTATTAGGAGAGAGAGACATATAGATTTAAACTCTATCGCACGACTTTAGAGTGATGAAAGAAGTGGAGTTTCCAAAATATCTTATAGCCTCTCATTCGTAAGTGTGGCTCGCTTCACACCCATAAATAAGACTCTACTCGACGTGGCTTATGAGACATCCTAAGACCTTTCTAAAACCTTGTGCTCTAAATTCAAAGTTTTTCAAGACCGAAAGTACCCCCTAGATGTGACATGGTGTATAAGACCCCGAAGGGCCCCATACAAGCCACTTAGCATACATCATACAAGATAATAGTAGTTAAGAGTTCAAAAGATAATTTTCAAATCATTAAGGATTGACAAAAGTAGTAGATGTCTAACGTAGTCTCAAAGTCATCTAAATACATGAATAGAATGAAATTGTGATGTAACTCATACAAGTTCTAAAATGAAATGACATATGACTGTAAATGTGGAATTGTCCTCGAAGTATGAGGACTCACCAAGTCTTCTTAATTACAAGTACCACGATCTAGCCACGAGTGGATGGGGAGGAGCCAGATCCTACACTTGTGAGAATAGGTAGGCAAGAGTATGAATTAGTACAAAGAATGTACCAAGTATGATAACTATGCATAGAGTTTATAAAATCATGCTAAAAGAAGGGGCTATATAAAAGATGCAAAGACCAAGTGAATCATAAGGTGACATAATAGAAAACATGAGTTAAAAACCATAGTCAATGCAAGTAAACCATCTTTAGACAAAACATGCCTGAAATATCTTTTAGGAAGTAACCTTAGTTCATTATGTGGGAAGAGAGCCTTAACAGATGTAGACAATGTGATCTATAACATGGATTCCGGTGTCTAGCCCACACCAAAAAGAGGTGTCCTTACTTGCCAAGGTAAGAACCATAACTTCTAGCTTAAATGGATCCACTAGCAAATGTCTATCTAAGAGAACCTATGGTGGCACATAGATATGGGATAAGGAGATTGCTACTAGAAACCATCTACTATTGGAGAGCTTCCATCTCAATATCCTCTCGATGCTAAGCATAATTCCCACTGATTAATCATAAGTCTTGACTTATCTTATCATTAGAAGACATGGGTAATCGCCTCTTGTCTTATTATTAGAATAGCTCATTATTCTTGATTCAAAGTTTAGTTGAGAAAACCTTTAAACCCTATGAATCCTTTATGTGAGAAAATCCTTTCACATTCATGTTTTGAGTAATATTTGGGAAATCCTTTCCACAACATAACAACAACATTGATGCATCACTCTCAAAGTAACCTTAAATCATTTATCTCAATTTCATAAAGAACAAGCATATTTTCATAAATTCACTCTTCATAGTTCAAGAACCTCCTCATATGGTCAAAGTCTAGAAATCATAGATCGTGCACGGATTCATCATAATTCAACTTCAAATCATGCAATTAAGTCAATCCATGCATAAACATACATAATTCAATGAGTTAAATCATAATTTAAAAGAATCCATAAGATAGAAGAAAATCCTAATTCCAACTGAAGAATCTAACTTTACAAAATTGGAGAATTTAGGAACCCTATGGAGGAGAAGACACCATAGGTGAAAGTCATCATACCTTGGAGTTCAAAGCCCACTATAAATGGAGGATTAGAAGACTTGACTTAAAAACCTCTGATCTTCTTCTTCTTCTTCAAGCTTTAGAGAGAGAAATACTTGAGAGGAGGACTTTAGAGGGATTTTGAGGGAATTGAAAGAGTGATTAGAATGGGTAGAATTTAGGCTTATAAGACTTATATAAGGTCTAGGATTAGGACTAGACCGACTTAGATTAGGTATGAGTCAATTAGGAAACAGACCAAAAATCCCTTAAAAGTAATTGTCAGACTCCGACTTACAGTTTGGACCTACGGATCATCCTGGTCAACCTTTGAGAGATTCAGAAACTAATAATTTTGGACATCAAATGACGGGACCTATTTATGGTTCGTAGGTCCATTGATGGACCGTACATACCAGCCGTCAGTCCAGCCTTTAACCCTCAAAATTTCACTAAGTCTGGGAAAGACCTACGAGAACTATCTACGGTCTGTAGAAACAATGACAGACCGTCCTATTGAGTCGTAGAAAGGATCCTGAGACTTGATATTTTCAAATATTTTACCTTTCCATCTACAGTTCCCACCTATGGCCTGTATGTCAACCTACGGTCTGTAGATGGCTTTCGTTAGTACTGGCACCAAATCTAAAAGACCTACTAATTTTCGTTCTTTTCGAATTCGAGGTGTTAAAAATATAAACAAAAGTAATGTACTTCAATTATCCAAAATAACAAAATACAATCAAAAAGGGAAATATTGGCTCAAAGGCCCTCACCCCACCAACAAAAATAAAGTAGTGTCCTTAATGCAATGAAAATAAAACTACAGAGGCTGAGACAAAAGGGCCCCCCTGACAGGCTATGCCTATGGAGCACTCTCATCCGGAGTCTCAGGTGGGGAAGCCTTAAGAGGGGCATCAATGCCCGGCAATACGATCACTAGAGGCGGCAGGAAAGACTCAACTGGGACATCAATGCCTGTCTCAACAGTCGAAGGGATGGGGGAGTCTGAAGTGACTCCACTAGTGCCAACCACAGAAGTCTCCCAAAGGGATTGCTCTAGGGTCACGTGAAGAATGACCTCCTCGCTCTCATGAATCTTAGTCAAGGTCTGAGCAATCGCATGCTCTTCGCTCCTCAACTCCTCCTCGTCTGTCTCCTCAGCTAACTCATCCTTGGCCTTCTCACTATCATCACTAACAGCATCAACACTCGCAGTCTGCTCACTGGGAAGAGGCTCAGTACTAGACATCTCTTGCATGGAGGCAAGTGCATCCGGTAGGGGAACATCGCCCCAAAGCTTAGATATGTCCGTAGACTGCAACTAGGTCACCTCCGCTTGCAAGGTACCAAGCTCGTCCCTCATGGTGTCTAGTGCACAAGAACTACCCTTAGCCTTTTCCTGGGCCTCTAATCTCGCTGTGAAGTTATCCAACCTCACACTATGTCTCTCACCCAACCCATCACACTTAACCACTCTCTCTATCAATAGAGCTAAGGCCTTTTCAATGGCCCTATCAATCATTTTTGACATGTCCATCTCAACCCGTTCGGTTCTAACATCTACCCACTACGCAAGGCTGTCCATCTGATAAATCATCATCTGGGTCAATGAGGGACGAGCGATAGGAGTTGGGGAATGTCACACAACAGCAACAGTAGAAACACTAGCACTAGTAAGAGGAGGCATAGTAGAAGAAATATCTTCCTGCTCCATAGAAGGAGCAGGTGTGCTAGCCTCAGCCGCTAAAGTGGTGGGATCAACCATGAGCATCATGTTTGGTGGTGTGGCTTCCTCCGAGCCACATCATCCCACAAGAACTCACCCTCAATTCATCTGATATCACTGGATGAGGCTGGTGTGATCCTCACATATGTACATACTCTGAAAGGGACTCCTGCCCTCTCACACAATTGCATAATTAGTACTGAAAATGGGAGAGAAGTCTGCTCCTACCTATCTCTCATCAGAATCTCATCAGCTCTTATCGTACCCACATGCATGTGCTCTCTTTCTATGATAGTGCCTACCAAGACTGCCTTATCATGGCGAAGTACAGACTTATTCTATGACGACATTATGTTACTGCTGATGAAGCCGAACCAGTATCTCGCCACCATATTCAAATCCTTCTTCTCAATCCAAGCACCATCAGACATCCAGGAGGGAGAAGAATGAGAAATCAAAGGGGCTAGCCATCCTTTCAAGGAGTCCAAGTCATGTTGCATTCGGATTGAGTACAAATCTAACTCAAATGTCGGTATTCTTAGTGCAGTGTTAATTGCTCTGGCATCGCATCATACTTTCATGCCACGCACCTCCACTTCTTTATGTGGCTACTAAACTGTGCACTTTCGCTATTTTGGGAGGGTTTGGGCATATGTAATATAGAACTACCTCACCCAAGAAGGAATGTAGGGGTTTCTTGGCTTTGTGAACCCCTCAAACTTGTGAAACTGAATGGTGTCCCAGATTACTGGGTAGTCTCTCATGGCTCCATCTGTGGAGAGCCATCTCTTCTCAAGAATGGTCCTCTCTCTAGTAGCTTTGAGCCTATTAAGGGATCTTGGAGCGATAACTAAGAGGACTCTGGAAGAAGGTGCTTTTACAGAGGAGGGCTGCACCAATTTGGACCTAATCTCAATCCTCTTCCTCACCACCCCCTTTTTAGGTTGTACCCTTTCTTAGATCGATGCTTGTGGGGTGGTGGATTACTGATGACGGGGAGCCTCCAAAGGCTCGTTAATGGCTAGGCCCCCGTGTCTCTTCAAAAGAGGAAGAGGAGCCTCTCTGTCTGACTCAATATCAGATGTAACCACTTGCTTTCCTTTAGTTCTTGCCATTGCCTGCAACACATTCAAACATAGGAATTGTGAAGGTTAGTTGAAATCAAATGCACTTTGAATAAAATTTCAAAAACTATCTTGAGGCTCGCCTAACGAGAAGGCAGATAGCAAAACAAGATCGACGAGCTCTAGTGAGTTTGCTGAAATAGACAGTAACAAATATATCATGATTCAGGCATAAAAGACAGAGTCGATTCTCGATTTCGAATGGCTAAGACAAGTTCGTCGAAAATGACAATGCAAATTGAAAAGAAATAGGCATCAAGGGCGATACCTCCTACTCACGGATTCGTCATGTGGGTTCGGTGGACTAGGACAAGCCCGTCGAATGGGGCAGTACTCTAGGTCATTTATGTGTTAAAGAAGGCTAACTAGAACATACTCAGCGATTCGCCTAACCTCCATGGCGAGCTAAGATAAACCCGCCGAACTGGAAGTGTTCAGCCCAATGCCTAATTTTTACAGCTAATCCAACATATTCAAAAAATACAAGATTCCCAAAATTATCACAACCTACCTATATGCTTTTCTACCCATGGGTACTCAAACATCCCCAGATTTTGCTAAGTATTGCTCAAATTGATGGTTTGCCCTTAAGAAAGTAGTCACCCTGTTTATCATTGGGTAAAATCATGCAATTGGATCAACAATGAAATAATCAGACTTCACCCACATCAAATTGGACTCATGCCTATCATAATTATCAATTTAATTTCAAATTTCAACCATTACAATCAATATTTGCATTTTACAGGCACACACATTCAAATATCTCATAGGTACATTTCAAATCACACAATATGATGCAACCCAACAAAATTTAACGATTAATAACACTTAATGGTTTCAAGCCCACACCCAATACGTAATTTAAAGCTCAAAAATCTCAACATAATTCGAAAACCAACCTCAGTAGGAGCAAAAGTCAATAAAATTAAGGAAATGGGGTTGGGTTGACAGGAAATTCAAGCAAACACACTCCTCGAACTTTGAAAACACACACTAAAGGCTCACAATCACTCAAAGGAAGCAAAGCAAGAGAAAGGAGAGAAAAAAAACTTCAACATATCAAAGGGTTGGATTTTTGAATTTGAAAATACCCTTTATCTTTTTATATCAGGCCCGTTCGACGATCAAGACTAACGTCACCGAATGTGTTCGGCGAATCGCCAACTGGAGCTTAAGCTCCTCGAACATGCCTAAAAAAACACCAAACCTGAAGGTTGATTCGGTGGACCCAATGGAGTACGCATAGTGCACTTCGGTGGATCACCTTTTGGAGTTCTAATGGCTGATTTTGACACTATACTTTTCCACCTGTTCAAGCCCAAAAGGTGGACAAGAATGAGTCCACACAATGCCTTCGGCGTATCACCGTCTGGATCTTGGCATCACCTACGCTTCCCTTTTCAACCTTTCAACTTCTTCTCAACCTGCACTCACAACGCACGTTATTCGAAAGCAATAAAAACAAAATTAAAGACTTGGGTTGCCTCCAAAGAAGCACCATATTTAACGTCGTGGAACAACATAGTTCTCAATCTCAACGATCATTCTTGAGGTTTAGGATGATGTCACTAGGCAATATTCCCTTTTGCCTTGGATTGAAATGAATGGAGATTTGACCCAATTGGGTCTCCAGATCCTTGATAGAAGCAGAGTTAGAAGTCACTGTTTGCTATAAAGTGGAGAAGTCATTTTTCAATTCCTTCAACACTTTATCGGACCCTTCAACTTTGTTGTAGATCTCTTCAAGCATGTCTTCAGTCTGACTTCCTTCTGGCCCAGCTAGTTTTTTTGGGCATGGAAGATCATAGGGAGGCACGTACCTATCTTTTTCCATATCCCTATCTCTCAAATTTCCACCCCGCCAGTCTTTCCAATCACCATCTCCATCCTTGTTCCAACCTTGGTTCCCATCATATCATTGATAATTGGTGTGAGACCCCCCCCCCCCCGCCCCCCATTTGATTTCCTAAGTATTGAACTTCCTCATTGAATAATGCCTCAAACTTGGCATCATCCAGGCAATGTCCACTGTTGGTTCACCCCGTATTTACCGAATTGAGTCCACCTCCCATGACATGTTTAGACAACAAATAGAGCTAGGTCATCATTTTTTCCATGTTTTCATCTCTTTCATGGTCCTTCTCGACTTTCTCTTTGCTTAAACTCAATTGTAGAGTAGGCACTTGGTCCTCTCTAGTGTGCCATGCTCGATTAACGTTAATCATATCATATAGCAACAAAGCAGCCACATCACAGGGTTGTCTCATTAATCCACCTTGTACTAATTGATCAGCCACACCTTTATTTACGAAATCAAGGCTGCAATAGATGTATAGCAGCAACAATTTATCTAGAATGCCATGCGTTGGACATTGCACAAGCAACTTCTTAAACCTCAGCCACGTCTCATATAGAGGTTCGCCTCCAATACACTTAAAATTTTGGATATGGGTTTCGATGTTTAACCATCTTTAAGGGTGGAAATAATCTCTCTAAGGAGGCATCATTTAGCTCTTCCCAAAAAATGATATAATCATTTGGCGATTCTGCCAACCATCTTGTAGCCTCTCCTGTTAAACAGAATGGGAATAACCTTAACCTTACAGGCTCTTGAGAGATATTATTGAACACTAAGGGTCCATATGCCTCCATGAAATTCCTAAAGTGTTCATGGGGATCCTCATGAGCTAGGCCCTCGAAATTTCCTTTTATCTAGAACAATTGTATCATTGTTCTGGTTATGTGAAAAACAGCCCTCCCAGTTGTGTGAGATATCCGAATTCCTCCCGTGGATTAAATAACATTCATGCGCATATCATTCAAATCAAAATTTTATCATTTTGACCAAAGTGACTATCGTTGTTACTTCCATGGTCACTCATTGTATGAAGCCTGCAAATAAGCCAACAACAACACCAAACAAAAATCTACTACAACTAAGAAAAATTAAAATCTAATTTCTCAATTAGAATTCTCAACCACCACCCCCTGGCAAGGACGCCATTTTTGATAACGCTCAAATGTCCTCTTTAAAATAAATTAAAAGGGACAGCGGTCGTAGTCAATAAAAATACCCAACGATGAGTCGGGGTCAAATCCTATACGGAATGGTATATCGTGAAGAATTCCTATCAAAAAATTTGGATTTTAAGATCTCTCATATATAATAGTAAGACAAGTGGGTGGATGATTCCACCAATATAATTGAAAGCTTTGGTTATCAATTATCGCAATTAAACTAAAATATTGAAGAATTCAAGAGTTAACAAGCAATCTAGGGGTGCGGAGATTGGAAATTGATGTCACATAGGGGAAATTGTGTTGCTCTATAGTGATGAACATTCATGAATAGGCTAAGTCATCTTCAGTGACGCAAATCATCTTTCGATCTCAAAGAATCTATGCATAGAATCTCCTTTCGATCTCATCTAATTGCCAATCTAAACAACCTAATACCTTACTCTATTCTCTCTTTTGAAAATAGGGCAAATAAATCTGACCCATAACCTCAATTTTCAGACAAGTTATAGACACCAAACCTAAATTGCTAGTATCAAACTAATTAGCCACTCCAATCAATCTCTTTCGAGCATCGACCAGAGATCGGAAGTAGAAATTAAGTTTTCAACCTTAACCCATAAATTAACCCCATTATAAATAGACCAAATTCATGTATGAACAGCAAAAAAAAAAGGCATAACACAATATCCACTACATTAAATTAACACCCAACCCCATAATTGCACCCCTAGTTCTTGGGGTTTTAGCCACCCATCACAAAAAGTAAAGAGATTATACCTTCCAAGAAAGAAGCTATGGGTAATATGAAATGAAGCATATTACAAGTAAACCCACTTTGATTCAACTTCAATTTGTTAATTTTCAAGAACAAAGTTGAAAAACCCCAAAAGCTAGAAAGTGTTCTTCACAAATGTAAGTGCTCTCTCTAAACTCTATTTCAGAACTAATTCTTTGACACACACTCTCATCTCTATTGATTTCTCTCTCCTTTGGGCTATTTATAATTTCTCAAAATTAGGCCCAAATCCCAATACGCGACTCAATCGGTGACATTAGTCAGGCTCACCGAGCTCGTTCGGTGAATCGCCTCTTGCTCCTCAACTCCCCTTTTCATGCTCTAGGTTTCAGGTGTTTGAACCTCAGTTGGCGAACTCGATTGAGCCAGCATATCACATTCGGTGAATCACCGAGTACCACCTTAGTTCGCCTTTCGAGCATTCACTCTTTTCTTTTCACACTGTCATTTTGGGTGATGTTCATCAAGGCCACCTTTCTCATTCGGTGCATTGCCTTCTCTACTAGAGTTCGCCAACCTGATTCGATATACATAAGTGTTGTGCACTATCATTTTTGGTGAGGTCGTGCCCAATTGGCGATCCACCCTTCTTGTTTGATGATCAACAGTGTATAGTTTGTACTTCTTTTTATATTTTTTTATCATTCTTTCAAACATCAATCCTTGCCTTGTCCATTTTCCTTCATAGTTGCAATTCATCAACATTTTATCATAATAGGATAAAATAAGGCATTGAGGACACTAATTATTGAGCTAAATAGACCTCAAATGAGTGCAAATCTACCACTCATCAATACCTCCAACCTCCCACCAACAACAACAATAGGTACTAGGTAATGCTTCATCTTCTTCTTTTCATATAAAAGGCACTCAAGTCAAATATACTATGGACAAAGAAATGAACTTTGAACCTAACGTAACCCTAGAACACCATTGATTCCTAAATCACTCACAACTAAAGTTGGACATCTAAAAGATGGAAAGTTTCATATGGCACCCAATATATGGACTTATTCACTAATTATGATGGTTCACCAGGACCTCTTTCCTCACTTTTTTCTACTAACTCGTTGGGGTCGGACCCCAATAAAGGGAATTTAATATGGCAACCACTATATATTGTTGCACTTATCTTGTATCTTGCTATTTTGTTGTTTTATTTTTCATAAAATCTTTCTTTAAATACTTTACTTTAGAGTCTATAGGAAAGAGCCCTCTCTACCCTACCCAACATTTCAAACAACAAATGAACCTCGAACTTATATCTATTGTTGCACTTATCTTGTTTCTTGCTATTTAATTGTTTTATTTTTCATAAAATCTTGCTTTAATACTCTTCGTTAGAGTCTATAGGAAAGAGCCCTCTCTACCCTACCCGACATTTCAAACAACAAATGGACCTCGAACTTAACTCAATCTCTTAATCGGTACCTCCGTAAATGATTACTGTTAATTACTAACTATTTTGAACAAATTAAACACATTTGATGAACAATTAACAAACAATTAAGCAAATTAAGACTTACGGGGAAGCCATTGATGCTGATTTTTTCTGCAATTGAAGAGGACTCGAAAGATTCTTGAAATGTGAAGCGATGAAAATAAAAATTTTGGGTGCTTTTATAGGAAGGAGTACTAGTTGTGTGTGAGCAGCGTAGTGACGAAGTTAAGGGCTCATTTGCTATTAAATACTATTCAAAATCTAATAGATTTTCCAAAGCATTAAATTTAACATATTCAAAGGGCACTATAGTAATATTACCCCTATGATTTATTGTTTTTAAAACTCTTGTTTATTAACAATGAATAATAATGAAAGTACTTATTTTTTTTCAAAAACAAAATATCCAATTGATAAAAATGGAAGAAAGATGACACGACCTTTTATGACTATTGCTCATTTTGAGCATAAGCGGTTTCTTCCTATCCGTATGAATCGGACAATAATATGTTATTCCCATTATTTGTATTAGGGCTCTTTACTTTGTTTGTTGGAGCTATAGGAATTCCTTTCAACGTGTGGGACCCATTTTTTGTCGAAACAACCTCGTATGGAAATTTTGACTGCGCCATTGAGTCCGAAATGTCGAAATTAGTGGGGTAGCATATTTGGTTTATTTTCATCGGGTCCCGAACGAATTCCGAGGATCCGTTCGAAAACTTTGAAAAATAGCAAAATCTGGTGTTGCTGGTGCAGACCTTTAGCGACCAGAATTTAGCCTTTTAGCGACCAGAAATAACTTTTAGCGACCAGAACTGCTACTATTGAAATAGCGAAAAATCAAATTCTGCCCTCATTTTTCAAACTTTGATATCTCGAGTTCTAAAGCTCCGGTTTGGGTGATTCGAAGTCCTAGGATCTCAAAATCTTGTTGGTTGTGTGGGTGACTATCCGGAGCGTGTCGGAAAGTCTCTGATTGTGGTGTATCTGTGTTATAAGTGGCTGCTCCAAGTGTCTTTTTGTGATAAGTTTTGCTTATTTGTTTGTTGTTGCATGGAGCTGTTCCGAGCCCCGAGAGGTGTCCAGTTTTGGAAAACAAGCTCGGGGAAGGGTTTAAGACCTCTTCACGGAGTCAATTCCAGAAATTCCAGAGCGGGTCCCACATTTCTAGATTTTGACTCTGAAATTGGTCTGTCCCCGATTTTGATGATTTTAGAGTCTAAACGACCGTGCTGATGCTGTGATTCTATTTTTCATAGCGTGGCAGAAATATGAGGCCGTTCGAAAGGGAAAAGCTCCAGCAGAGTAATTATGAGCGCGCGTGATTGGCCTTCTGGTAGGTTACGGTTTCCTTTCCTTTAGATTAGGCTTGATTGCATAAATGCATGCTGATTTGTGTGAATCTGGGCTGGGTAGCTAGTATTTCGGCTCTTCTTCTCTGACTTCTTGCTTTAGGGTTGATTAATGGGTTGTTTCGGGGTTAGAACAATGCTACCGGAGGGGTTATTTATCTATGGATATTTGTGAATTATCTGTTGGGCTGTTTATTTGTTGTTGCATGCGTAGATTTGGTTGGTTGTTTATTTATGTTGAGTTATATATTTGGCCTTAGATTAGGTTAGGTTAGAGTTGACTTAGACCCATGTACCTGTTGACTTTGGAATGTATCCGACGTCGATTCGGATGGACTAGGTCCTTGTAGACTGGAATAGCAAACTTGGGTCTGATAGTTGAGCCTGGTTCTAGTTCCATATTGTTTGTGATCATTCTGTCTTCTCTCCCCTTTCTGTGGTGCCGATGTGTCATCAGAGGCTTGTTGTTTTCCTCAGCTTTCGAATGTTTCGAGTTTGATTTGGTTGTACTGTGGTTGGTAGTGGATGGCAATTCACCTTGGCTTGATTGTTGAAGTTATTTGGATGGCCTCGCGTACTCTACTAGTTGGGTAGAGCCCCCAGAAGTATTAGTGAAATGGGTGATTGGATATGAGATGCTTGGGTTGTCCAGTGTACTTTACTGGCTGGGTAGGGCTCCCGAGAGTACCGGCGCACTCTACTGGCTTGGGTAGGGCACCCGAGAGTGTTGCCCGATAGGGCAGCGAAGTACTAAGGCTTGGGATTGGATGGTTGACCCGTTTTAGGGTTGGTGTTGCCGGAGTCGTCATGCCTTGGCACTCTACTGAGTTGGTTGGTGGATTCGCTTCGTGGCTTGGGTCTTCCTTCGTTTTCATAGAATAGCTCTTATGTGTACCTGTCGAGCTTATGGGGGTCCGTTCGATTTTTATTTAAACTTGTGCACGAGTGTACCTTCTGGGCTTATGGGGGTTCAGTTAGGTTTAGATTAGAATTACTTTGTTTTATTTTCGATGCGCTCGTGTGCTTTGTTTTGCTTTTGCTTGACCTCTATTATTGTAGATTCTATCTTTTCAGTCTGTTTTTACCTTTCTTGCTCAGTCGGCCTATGATGCCTTCTGGGTACCTGTTGTATTAGTACTCATGCTACACTCTGCATCTGTTTTAGTGATGCAGGTCTGAGCACCAGCTATCAGCATTAAGTTCGAGCCTGCAGCGATTTGTTCCGGAGACGAGGGTGAGCACATGGCGTTCTGGATTACATGTCTCCTTCAGTTACATAGTTTTCCTTGTCTTTTGCTTTTGAGACAGCTTGTTTCTGTGGTCCACTTTTGGGACTTGTACTCATTTAGTAGTTATGTACATGTGACTTCCAGGTTCTGAGAGGTATTGTTATTGTATATAGAAGTTTTGCTTCCGCCTTTCCTTTTTTATTCCTTTATTATGCTTCCTCTTAGTTGAGGTTAGTTTCCACCCTCGGTCTCATTACTGCTAAGTTCCAGGATATGGTCTTGGCTTGCCTACTGGTGGGTTGGTAGGTGCCATAATGACTCCAGAAATTGGGTCGTGACAAGAATCAATCAAATTTATTTCTTATTTTAAATTTGTTTAGAGCTATTGTTTCCTCTTGTTCTCTGTGATAAGTTTTTCTCTACCCTTATTAAGTTTTTCCATTGCCCTTCGATGGCCTCATCATCAAACAACAATGAGAACTTTACTGTCCCACTGGAGGAAATGTACTCGAATATGAATCTGAATAGCTCAGATGGATGCTTGAAGTATCATGAACTGCCAAACACTAACTCTGTTAATGGATATATGAATTGGTTGTTGTGGTGTGTTGTGTACCGCATTCTTACTGACATTCTTTTGTTTATGAGATTCTTTCAGGATGCCATTGCACAAGCATGGATGCCAAGGGAAGGCATGACAATGAAAGATCTTGGGAACAATTATTTTCTCATCCAATTTTATCATGAACGGGACTTCACCGTATCACGAGTGATGGATCATGAAACTAGAACCAAAGTATGATTTTGATGCAACCATTGGAGCCCAATCAAAACCCCAGACAGATGCAACTAACGACTAAAGAACTATGGGTTCAAATCCATGATATCGTCTCTGGTTTACATTCAGAACTTGTGGCGCGAGACATTGGAAATTTTTTGGGGGAATTTGTCTGTGATGATTCTAAGAACTATGATTTATTTCGAAGAGACTACATGTGTATTAGGGTTCATATTGATATTCGCATACCATTAAAGCGCAAGATGCAAGTTAAGGTTCCTAGAGGGGACCAGATGACTCTGCATTTTAAATATGAATGTCTTGCCACATTTTGTTTCTTTTGTAGATTAGCAGGTCATTCAGATAAATATTGTCAAGGTTTGTATCGTAGGTATAACTCATGAAAATTCTTTTTTTTTGGTTCATGGCTAAGAGCAAACAAAAAGCATCACATCTCATGGCTGGAGCACGGTGGATTCGATCTGCCACCGGTGAACATGAACGTGAAATCCTCAATAAGGAAGATCCTATTTTCTAGCCTGAAATTTCTATTCCTAAATTTTTGCCTGTAAATCAAGGATCTCAGGCACAAAATCATGAAAATTATTCGGAGAGAAATAAAGAAGTTGTTAAGGAAGCGCATATGAAAGAGATGGAAGGAGCCTTAATTCTTGCAAAAAAAGGCCACGAGTTGAGGGAATCAAAATTAGTGAAGCGCGTGAACTTAAGAAAACAACTGATAATGATCAACTTATCGTCCTTGATCCAAAAAATGGGCTGACTGCGGGTACTGAACTCCAGGCCCACCAGACATTATGAGTTCCCTATCTCGGAATTATCGTGGGCTTGGGAACCGACAGACAATTTAGGAATTGAAGGACATGGTTTCTTCTAAGCATCCTAGTCTCATTTTCCTCCAAGAAACAAAGACAGGTTAGTCCACGCTAAACCAAATCCGGGCACAGCTAAACTATGAAGCCTTTTTTGTTGTTGATCCAGTAGGCTCTAGTGGAGGTCTAGCGTTACTTTGGAAGGAAAAAATTCATGCTCAATCATTAGCTACCACAAGCATATTATTGATGTGTAGGTTCATTTACCAAGTGTTCCAGCATTCTGCTTTACAGGACTTTATGGATATCCAGGATCACACCAAAGATGGGTCTCATGGAATCTATTAAAATCGCCCAAAGACAGATCTCAGCTCCCATGGTGTATTGCAGGTGAATTCAATGATATACTTAATTATGGTGACGAATTGGACCGTATTCAACAACCAGAATGGAGGATAAATGGATTTAGAGAAGTGGTAAATTTTTGTAATTTTTTTTTCTTGGATATGTTGGCAACAGATTTACCTTGGAACGTAGCAGGAATTCACGTAATTGGGTAAGGGAGTGATTATATCATGCACTAGCCAATAAAAACTAGAAAGTCAACTTCCCGAATGCTAAAGTTCATCACATCAAATTAGGTTCTTCAGATCAAGCAGGGATTTTTTTTAACTTGGGATTGAAAGTTATTTTTTTGGTGGCTAAGCCTTTTCGATTTGAGATTCCTTGGATGAAGGAGCTGGACATTAAACAGGCGGTTCAGACGGCGTAGGAAAAAGTAAGGGGTCTGCCTATTGATGAAATGATTAAACGTTGTGCAGAATAATTGTATGATTTGGGGGTGGGGGGGGGGGGACAAAAAGCAACAGTTTAAGGCTAAATTGAAACTAGCCCAGGCACAAGTGACCCTCTATAAAAATAACACTGACCTTTATCATATTAATTTGTTTAGTATTGCCAAATCAGCATATTTGCAAGCCCTTGAGCAGCAAAATATTTATTGAAAGCACAGAGCCAAACAACATTGGTTGAAGGAAGGTGATGCAAACACAAAATACTTTCATCTCATGGCTTCTAGCAGGCAAAAGAAGAACACATTTTCTCAGTTGAAGGATGAAATAGGACAATGGCGTGGTTGGAATAGTGGTTTGGAGGGCATAATCTCTAGTTTTTTTGAATCATTATTCACGTCTGAGCAAGGAGACATGAACCCAATTCTTGATAAGATTGAGGGGAAAATTACAGCAGATCAAAATGCATCCTTGAATTGACGAGGTGAAAGAAGCAATCTTCTCAATGCATTCGGATAAGGTGCGAGGTCCATATGGGTTGAATTCGAGTTTTTATCATAGTTTTTGGGATGTAATTGGTAAATATGTGGCGAATGTGATACTCAGTTTTGTCAATAACAATTGAGTCATTCAAAGAAGTAATTTCACTAAAATTATTTTTATTTCAACAAAGAAGCAACCCGAGCTACTTTCTGATCTAAGACTAATTTCTCTGTGTAATGTTATTGATCGTATAGTTTGCAAGATGTTGGAAAATCGCATGAAATCTTTCTTGAAGGATTGTGTTATTGAAGCCTAGAGTGCATTTATCCTTGGAAGATTTATTATTGATAATGACATGATCTCTTTTGAGGTCAATCATTATTAAAACGTAAAACACAGGGAAAGACGAGATTTGTTACTTTGAAAATGGACATGAACAAAGCCTATGATAGAGTGGAGTGGAACTCTTTGAGAAATATGATGATAAAGATGGGATTTTCATCTGATTAGATTACAAAGATTATGAAAATGGTTTGTACTGTATCTTACCAAATATCTCATGTTGGTAACAATTTTTGTGATATCATTCCATCCTGGGGCCTCCGAAAGGGGGATCCTCTGCCACCATATCTTTTCATCATTGTAGCAGAGGGTCTTTAATCTTTGTTAAGTACTCATGCCCGCTAATGAACTCTTCATGGAATGAAAGTCACTCCACAAGCTCCACCTATTACTCACCTCTTTATTGCAGATGCCGCCTTATATTTTTTAAAAGTTGTGGAGTCGGAGGGTAATATTATCAAACAATGTTTACTGCTCTATTAAGATACACCTGGACAACAAGTTAACTTTCATAAATCTTAAATATATTTCAGCAGAAATACCACAGAAGAGGTGAAGGATGTTGTTGCATCCATTTTGTACGTAAAAAAAAGTTGATAAACTAGGACAATACCTTGGTTTGCCAGCTAGCGTGGGACGTAAAAAGAAAGAGGTATTCAATTACATCCTAGATAAGGTGCGTGTAAAACTTCAGAATTTGAAATGCTCAATCCTGTCACGAGCGGGGAAGGAAATATTACTAAAAACAGTGGTCCAAGTTATTCCAAATTATCTCATGTCCCTGTTTGCCTTGCTGATCGACACATGCCTTACCATTGAGCGTGAGATGAATGATTTTGGGTGACTAAATGGAGGCAATGAGGGATCAGGAATCAAATGGATGCCATGTAATGACCCTCGGGGGTTATTTCTACAGTTTTGTGTGTTTTTACCATTTTGCCCCTTTTCGTAGCTTCCTTATGGCTTTTGTGTGATGCTGGGTTGGGTGGCATGCTTCCCGAGGTGTTTGGTTGAGTTTGGTGCAAGTTTTTGAGTTTGGAGGCTTTATGCTTGGAAGAGCTGACTTTAGTCAACATTCGGAAATTCTGATGTCGGATCGGAATTCCGTCAATTCCATCAGCTCAAGAAGGGTCATTTTTGCTTTTGTGTGATGATCGGTTCGGTTTGAGGCTTCTGGTTAGAGTTGGTGCGAATAGGCATTTTAGCTTTAGAGTTTTTCCTAAAATTTGACTTTGGTCAACTTTCTTGGTAAATGTGCTCGAAATCAAATTTTGTCAGTGCAGTTAGCTCTAGAATGTCGAGTTTGTCTAGAACGACCTTTGGTTCAGTTCCCTAGCTGTCAGGTTGAGTTTCTAGCTTTTGGCGTTTTGTTTGTGTTTCTTTGTAAAGTGTTGACTTTGGTCAATATTTTGATGAAACGACCTCGGTTGTCTATTTTATTCATTCCATTGAGTCCGGAATGTCGTTTCCAAGTGGTTTGCACTTTTGGTTTGCATCATTGGACTCCGAATGAATTCTGAGGGCTTGTTCGTAGTTTTGGACACATAGCCCATTTTTTCTAAAAGCTTAAGCAAACTCTTGATTGCTTAAGCGATGTTGGCTTATAAAGCGACCAAGAGGCCGCTTAAGCGATGGGCATACGAGGGGTTGGGGTTGCTTAAGAGGCCAACCCTTGGCTTTTGCGAAGGCCGCTTAAGCAACCAAGTGGCCACTTAAGCGAAGGGCGCCTCTTAGGTAGGCTCCACTTTTGCGAACATTTGGCCGCTTAAGCGATGTCCGCTTTTGCGAACATTTTTTGGCTTTTGCGAAGATCGCTAGGTTAAAATCCCATTCTTTTTTTAAAAAAAAAACCTTGATATCTTGAGCTAAGAAGCTCCATTTTGGGTGATTCAAGTTGTGTTTCGTCCGTAATTGGTGTGGCTACGTGTGGGATTGGTATATTCTTCTCCAAAGGGGGCTACCCAGCCCTCTTTCTTGTTCTTTTTGGTGTTTAATTGGATGGACTATTTTCTCCCTTTCCGAGCATCGAATTGTGTCCCATTTTGGGACACAAGCTTGGAAAGGCAATTAGGACTTATTAATGGAGTCAATTATGAGATTCTTGGTGAGGGTCCTATATTCCTATTTTGACTCGATTTTTGGGTTCATCTCCAATTGTGGCGATTTTGGTGTCTAAACGTCTATGTTGACGTTGTGATCAATAATTTACCAACATGGCAGTGATCGGAGGTGATTTAAATAGGAGTGCTCTAGTTCAACGATTTCGGAGCGCGCGTGTTCGGCTCCGAGGTAGGCTATGGTCTACTTGTTATTTGATTGAGCTTTCTTAGATGATATTGAGCATCTATTGCATTTGATTTGGGATTATTTGCTAAGGCACTTACCTCCTAGGAGCGAAGTGGATCATAGGATTGAGCTTGCCGCCATCACCCTAATCCTTTGCGACATTCGTGATGCTATCAAGGATGGCATGCAATATAGTCCAGAAGATAAGTGACTTATGCAATTAGTTGTCCAAGGAAAGATGAGACGTTTCATGGTAGAAGATGAACTATTGCTCACCACCGGTCGAAGGGTCTACATGCTCAAGTTTGGACCTATTAGTCGGCATATCATGAAGGAAAGCCACGACACGTTGTGGGCTGGTTACCGGGTGCAGCGTCACACAAGGGCATTGATCGAGTCAATGTACGATTGGTTGTGCATGCAGGAAGACAAGGTCCAGGAGTTCATGCAGCAGCAATGTGATGCGGTCGTTGCAACATCAGGTGGGGGAGAGTGTGATGACCCATCACATCATCTAGCCACTTAGATATCACGTAGCATAAAGTTGTCCATGTGGAAAGCTTACATTGGAAGAATACTAGTCCTTGATGGAATATTCTAGATATATATGGAGAAATCTCTGGAAGAGCTTAGAATTCCATGGATTTTCATGGAAGGTCCTTAGAACATTCTAGTTGTGTAGAGTGTTCTAGAATTGGGGCTTATTTATAAATATGTAGGGACTTGTATAACAATTATTATTTGCATATTAACTCTTAATTTAGTAGTATAAAGAGGGGAGCATCCATTTGTGAATTTATCAAGCAAAAACCAATCAAAGTTCTCTACAACACAATTCTTCATAATGATTTTCTTGTGTTCTCTCTACCATTCTCTTAGTGATTTCTAGTATCTTAGGTTTATTTGACATAGCAAGATCGCGAGCAAATGGTGCAAGAACTTGAGCAAGTTGTCAAATATTGCACATGTGCTTAGTAAAAGACTAAGCCTGTGACAATAGGCTAAGCAAAATAGTAAAATTGACGCTCACTGATGTTTTGTATTCTACTAATACGATTTAAAAGGAAACTATGTGTCTTTAAGGGTAGGAATGGAAAATCACATAAAATACAAACTACAGTAACTCTTTGTACCACTTCTATTGTTGTGTTCGTACCCTTGTTGTTCACTTATATATAGGGGTAAAAACTCTATAATTTTCACTTAAATGAACAAATTTTTGAGGTTGAGATAGGTTTGAAATTCATTTTTCAAACTGTTAAGAACCGTGCAAGTCTGATTTATGTTGTTTAGAACCTTGGCATTATCATTTATTTTTATTGAAATTTCTCTCTCCGCCCTGTTTTATGTGATACATTTTTCTTTTACCTTTTAATCAAATGATTTCGCGCAAAATGGGACAAAGATAATATTTCATCCGTCTCAATTTATATGACACTCTTTTCATTTTAGTCCGTCTCAGAAAGAATGTTATTTTTCTATATCTAAAAATAATTTAATTTTATAAGATAATTTGCAAACCACACAAATATTTAAAGGATTCTTTTGAAGAAAATATTTTAGAAGTCCTTTTTTTTAAACTTAATGCCTAGTTAAATACTGTCATATAAATTGTGACGGAAGGAGGAAGGAGTAGTACTAATTGTTTTGAGAAATACAATAAGGGCAAGAACAAGCTTAGATGTAGAAATTAAAAAGAGTACAAGGTTTATTTACTATATACATATACTTGCAAAAAAAGATGAGTGCATGAAGTAGAATAATAGATTCATGATTGCATACTCATATAGTAATACATATGCAACCAATCACAATTCACTATTATATCAAAAACATAATACATATATATTTCTCAAAATTTGATCAAACATGTGGTGGAGTCGTAGCCGAAGAAATTACTATATTCTTTCTTCCACGTTCAGATCTGCTATTCTCAGCAAATTTAACACTTCCATTATGAAGACCTTTTTGTTTTTCATCATCATTCCATTCAGAACAATAATATTTTTGTTCATTATACTTTTCATCTTTGGAAGCTGGTAAAAACATACTCCCCCATTGTGGAAAATGAATTAAAGCAATTGGAACCGTACAAGCTACAGCCATAAATCCCATCCAAGTCAATCCCATAGATGTAGAAAATGTTGTACTTGAGAAGAAAATCAATTGTGTTAAACCGCCTCCAAAGTTGCCACCAGCACCCGTTAGGCCAGAAATTAGGCCTAACGATCTACGCGATACGAAAGGGATGACACCATAAGTAGCACCACATGCAGCTTGTGCTCCAACGGAGAATAAAATCATGGCTAATATGGCTATAGGAAGTGTTTCTGCTCTGCCAAGCCAGACGCAGAAAACTCCTCCGAAGGTTTGGACAATCCATAATATCCAAAGTCTTCCTCTCATTCCGAATTTTCTTGCTGCTAAATCAGAGGCGTATCCACCAAAAGGACGTGCTACAAAGTTAACCATGCCATATGCTCCAGCTATAACTCCTGCTGTGTGAAGCTTTAGATTGAACCTGGTAAATTATATGAGTTTATTAATTAACTTCTAGTAATCAACATCTAACACAATTAAGTGTTCATAATAAATGGTACTTCCTCAGTTTAAAAAAGAATAACCTAATTTGACTTGGCATTGAGTTTAAGAAAAATGAACAAGACATTTCAACCTTGTGGTGCTAAATTAAATCTTGTGATTTTAAACATGCTATGTGGAAAGCTGAAATTAAGTGTTGCCAGAAAAAGAGAAAGGTTTGTTTTTTTTTGAAACAGACTAAGAAAATATTATGTCATTCTTTTTTAAATAGAGGGAATACTTTTTTTTTGGCTGGAGTACTATAAAGTACTATTCAAGTACACCAACAAAAGAGATATTTAGTGATAGTAAATTTTTCTTTTTAGCAACAATAACTTTTAACAGTGTTGAGTTGATGTCAATGCATCCAGAATCAAGACCTATCAAAAAAATATTTAAATGGAATTGGTGAGTAGAGAACATACTTGTCAAAAAAATACTCCGCAATTACATTGTTCATGCACAGCTGAACTCCCATGGAATAACCATAAACCAGAAAAAACACCCAAGTCCTGTAATTTGTCACTGCAAACCAAAACACCTAACAAAAGGAAATAAAAAAAAATAAAAAAATTTCATCAGCTTATGTATTTTTTTTTCTTTCTTTGGGTAGCTAAAAATATACAACTAACCTTTGAAAATTTATCTTTGTGTACATCACCCCTTTTTTGTAAGTCACTAAGATTACCATCTGGCAAATCTTGACCAAGAACCAAGACCATAACACCAACAATAATATGAAGCCATCCAGGAATAAAAAAGGCGATACGCCAAGCAGTGAAAGGAGTAGCTCCGGTTACTTGAATTATGTGAAAAAGGAAAGGCATAAGGAGTTGAGTCACACCGCCACCCATGTCACCCCATCCAGCAGCAACACCATTAACAAGCCCAATTATTTGCCCATTAAACATCGTACTTGTCCAATATTGACATGACACGAATGTTGCCAATGAAACTCCAATCATGAATCGAACCGCTATGTATCCCTGTCCGTCCAGACATAATATAATTAAATAAACATATATCCAAGTAATATGCAAATCATTTAGCTAATATGGTTACATACTTTAACATAAAATAAAATATATATTACACGTAAATCAGACTCACACATAAAGGGTCGTTATTTGAGACATATATACTCCCTACGTCCCGATTAATGCATCTCTTTTTTTCTAGTCAATCCAAAAAAAGAATTATAGTACATTTTTTTATATTAATTAGTAGTACTACTAAAAATAAGATCCACATGTGAAGGGTCGTATTTGAGACATACTCCATTCATAAATCAGTCTTTTTTTAGTCAATTTCAAAATAATGACATATTTTTATATTTAGTAATAATAACTCAACTTCTTATTTTATCTGAAATAAGATGATCTATAACCATAGAAATTTTCATGACTTATTTTCGAGCAAATTTTTAAAAAAAAATATTCTTAACCTCACAAATTAAGCAATTAAGTAGAATGGTGAGACACTTAATTCAACAACATACCTGTGGTGTTGAGACAAAAGCAACTGAGAAAACAACAGGAGCTGTTAACAAGTTGACAAAGGCACATCCATATCTTGGTCCAATTAAGTCACAGACAACACCCATAACAAGCCTAGAGAAAATGCTGCCAGAAACAGAAGCAACACCAGCATTGCCAATATCTGATCTAGTCAAATCAAGATTGTCCCGGATAATGGGAACGAGAGGAGCCGCAGCAAAGGTGGAGATTAAACAAGTGAAGAAAGAGATCCAAGCAAGATGAAATGATCTCATATGGGGTTGTGCAAATGAGATGATTTTCAGAGTTTTTGCTTTGTGTTCTGAATCAACTGGCAAAGAGAACTTGGTAACAACGCTTTCATTACCAGTATTATTATTATTATTACTATTACCAGAAGACAAAGACATTGAAAACGCAAATGTTTGTTCTTTGCCAGTTAATCCATGTACCGATGTGCCAACCGAACCTTCAGCATTAGCCATTATCGATCACTACAAATTACAAAAGAAAGAAGAAAAATGTAATGTAATATTTGTCGTTCTTGAAAGTGAAGATGAGGCAAATATTTATAGTGTTATAGCATTGACATTGTAAAAAACTTTACAACATTGTTGGCATGCCATCACCTAATTTTTTTTTTCTTTTTTCTTATTTTTTGTATGTGTGTTTTTTACGTGTTATATTGCTAGATGAAGTTTCGTTGAAAGTTCGTAGCATAATAATTAAGCACCAGTATATTCCTTTATTTTAAAAAAATAAATGCTACTAATATATTATATTATATTATATTATATTATAATCGTTTACTGTGTTAAAACACAGTATATTCTTGAATAGATTATTTCTATTTATTCAAGGGTTCCAGTCGGACAAATAATACTCCTAGTGTTCAATAATGATTGTTCACTATTGACTTGCCACATCTTAAGAAATAATGAATAATAGGGGTCCTTTGAATATATTAAATTTAATGCTTTGGAAAATGTATCAGATATAATTGAATGGAACAATATTTAATAGCAAGGTTCAAATAGACATAAAAGGTAAATTATCTCTTAATTTTTTAAATTTAACAAGTATTGTTGGACAATTATTTTTAGTATAGTAGGCGTACAAGTAAAGATGGACAGAGAGAGTATTTGTTTACTCAAAAATGGTATAATTGAATTTATTAAGGTGGTTTTATAAAGATACATTAGTTTGATTGATCTTGTGAATGAAATAATAATAAAATAAATCAAATCAATAATAAGATGTAATGAATATAACGTAAAAAGATAACCAAGCCATGTATCAGATTTTGATTGAGAATTGGACCTTGATAACCTGAGTACAGTGTGTCCGGAATATCTTATGAACTAAGAGGTGGTTTGGTTTGAATACAAGTTATGCTGTGATTAGTTATGCTTGGATTAGTTATGTTGGGATAAGTTATTCTGGGATTAGTTATGCTGAGATTAGTTTTTATTGCTTGTTTGGTTTGTCATATTCAAACTTATATTCATTGCATAATTTCTAAGAATAAGTTGTTTGTTTACAAAATTACCCTCCACCTTATTTAGTTTTTTATAAATATATATATTTTCTTTACAAGTTTTAGTTATTCATTCTTAAAAACAAAAATTCCATCTTATTTAGCTAAAATATTTTTGTGTGTGTATTTCCATGATTGTGCCATGTGTTTTTAAAATTAAACTTTCATCTAGTTTGACTTAAAAATAAAATTTCCATCTTACTTAACTTAAAAATAAAACTTTCACCTTATTTAGTTTAAAAATAAAATTTCCATCTTATTTAGCTTAAAAATAAAACTTCCATTTTAAGTTTATTAATGCAAAAGAAATTTTATTATTAAAGTTATCTACATTTTAAATTTATCTACATTTTAATTGATATATAGTAAAATATAATTTTTAAGTGAGTAATAAACTATTTAATTAAAAATATTTAATTTAGTAGTGGAGTGAAAATTTTAAGAGAAATCAAAATATAAATAAACATAAGAATTAGACAAATAATTCAACTTATAATATATTCATAAATAAAAATTGTATTTATAAAATGTGTTTTTTTAATAGAAAAATACATTTTCATAAGAACAACAAATAATTAAGGTTGTGAATGTTATTTAAATATTGTTGAAAATTATGTTAATATACATGAATGTAAAGTAGTGTATAAAAGAGAGTTTAAGGGGGGGTATTTTTGTTATTTAACATACTTTAACCCAAGATAAGTTATCCTGGGATTACTATTCCACCCCCAAGGAGGGATAACTTATCTCAGGACTATTTGTTAATCCTGGAATAATTTATCCCAGCCTTTGCAACCAAACAATAAATTAAAGGTCACTTAAAAATTATCCCAGGATTAATTCCTTTTATCCATCACACCAAACGACCCCTAAGTATCTAAGAGTTTTTTTTTTGAGAAAAGACATAAAGTGACACCTGAAGTTGTCCTGAATTTTCAAAAAGACACATTAACTATGCGGGCGTCCTATTAGCCCCCTAAACAATTTGGAACTTATATTGTTTCATCATTTATCGATCAGTCCCAGATTTTAAAAGGCAAGTGTTATCACACTCCAATCATTACGTGACACGTGTCAATTTAATTTGAAATATAATATTTTTTTTCATTTTTTCTTTTTTTTTCTTTATTTCTCTCTCTCTCACTTTAATTTTAGATTTATTTTAATTTTAATTTTATTTTAAAGTCTACTTCATCTTCCACCCTCACTTTCAAGCTACCCTTCCCTCCATTTTCTTTCTTTCTTTCGTTCTTCTTCTTCATCTCCCACCCTCACCCCACCCCCACGTCAAGTTGAGCCCCTCCTTCATTTTTTTCCCTTCTTCTTCTTCTTCAGTCAATTTTCTTTCCTTTAGTGATTTTTTCGAAGGTATCATCAATTAATTTATCTCATTTTCATATAACTTCAAAATTAGAAATGATAATTTTTTAAAGAATCAATAATTCCTCGAAAAATGAAAAAGCTTAATTGAAATTCGGATAAAAAAAACTAAATGATACCTACTAATCATCTTGAAATCTAATGGGCTTATCAAATTGTTCGAGATGTAAAATAATATTTAGGTATAATTTTAAAATTGAAGAGAGTTAAACTAATAGTAGTAAAAAAAGGAAGGTGGAGTTGTGGTAAAAAGTGACATTGAAAGTGAGAAGCTTCAATGGAGATGACAATAAATTTAATTTTGAAGAAGAAGGAAGAAAGAAAAAGAAAAAATAATAAGGTAAAAAAGTTAAAATAATAAAAAAACAAGAATATATATTTTATAGCAAAATACTTGTAAAAATAAAATTATATTCGTTTTGTTAATTTGTTCACGCTCTTTAAGAGAATGCGTACACTCTCAATGCTAGGTGGACAAAAAATGATGTAATAATATCAGTTCAGGATTGTTTAGGGGGGTAATAGGACGCTTGAATAGTTAAGGTGTCTTTTTGAAAATTCGGGACAACTTCAAGTGTCACTTGACTTCTCTGATTATTTTTATTTGAGTTTTTTTTTTCCCATTCTTTAGTATAAAAATAAGAGAAATAAAAAGAAAGAAGTGTGAGTGGAAAATATTAAAAAGTTAATTTTAATTTTTTTTTACGGCTATATTGTAATTTAGATTTTATATCCGCAAAAAAAATATTTGGGGCATCTATAATAAATTTTACAAGAGAACAAGTGGAAAAAATAAATATGACCAATAAATTTAAATTAGTTAATGAATAAAAACAGTCAAAAGAAATAAACGTGTGACAAGGATCAAATATACCCCCACATGTATTAGCTTTTTAAAAAAATTAAAAAAAGTTAAAAATTAATTTTAAAATTATTTTTTTCACTCCCATTAGAGAAAGAGGGTATATGTGAGCCATTTGTATAACAATAGGGGTATATATGAGTTACTTTCATAACGAGGGGTATATCAGCTCTAAATGGCAAAGTTGAGGGGTATATCAGACCCTTTTCCCTTCAATCAATTAGATCATAATTTGAAAGAACCCATGAGGTTGGAGACAACCCTAATTTCAATTGAAGAATTCTTACTTTGAAAATTGGAGAATTTAGGGACCTGATACGCCCAAATTACACCTCCCAAAAGAAGTATAAGCGGTCGTTGTCAAATAAAGAACCTAATAAAGGTTAGGGTCGATCCCACGAGGAATATGGTTTAGACTTAGGCTAATTTGCAGTTAGTTGTACGTTTAGTCAAATTATTTCTCAAAGAAAGGGGGGAAATAAAATAAACTAAAATTATAATTGCTTGATGTGTAACAGAACAAGTAAACAAATAGCAGGAATTTTGCAGTTTGTGATATCAATATGAGAATGAAACTAGGGCATATGTGTTCCCCACAAGCTCTTAACTCAGTAATCCTAACAATCGTAACTCTTTCTAGTGTTTAACATGCATAGTCGATAAGTTAGGTATCCCTAAGTGATTGGTCCTCCAAATAGGGAATTTCACCACGCAACTTGGTCCGTCTACGTGTGTCGATTTACTAACCCTTATCTTTGACTCAGATTAACCCGCAACTTATTAGTTTGGCCTATTAGATAGCGGACTAAATCAACGCTAAATCTCCGTTGTGTAATTTCTTTCTCATTCATTACCTCCTTGGTCCGACAAGTAGGAATGAGGGGAGTTCTAACGTTGGCCACCGTTAAAAAGCATTCTAAATGAAGATATTAAAAAATACATGCATAAATACTTTCAAGAATTACAACATTATTAGTTTTACTTTCATTAATTACTCATGGTTCCCACAACCCTAGTTGTGGGTTTAGCTACTCATGCTTGTTTGTTCACGATTCATATTAGGGTTTGAATAATAAATCATGAACTTATAGTGAGAACTGATGTAATTCACAATCTTGAATTGAAAATCACAAGCAAACTTTATAAACCAATCTTCAAGAATTAATCTCCACAAAAGTTGAAAGATAATTCCCAAAACAAAAACAAAATATTTGAAAATTGTTCAACAACCAAAAACGAAATTTACATAAGGTATTTATAGAAAATAAGTCCTTATTAAACTAGGAAAAAGAAATCTAAGGAAATTCGGCCTGGGCATAGTCATCTATGATTGGAGACCTACGGCTCCTAGACAGACCTACGGCTCGTAGGTTCCCACCACCATCCAGCAGTTGGTAAAAATCCTGAGGGTTCCTTTTCACTAGCATGATCTACGGCTCGTAGACCTTTGTACGACCCGTCCTACTCTTCCATCAACCAAGTCTTGCAAGTGACCCTCTCTGAAGTTTTCTACGGGTTGTCATCTATGGTTCGTAGCAGGAACTACAGCTCGTCATCCTGGTCCATCGTTCCATACTTACCCAAATCTTCAGGCACCTGAACCCACGACTTCAACTTACGACTCGTCAAAGCTCTGACGGCCCGTAGATTATCTCGTGCATCACCAAAATCCTACTGCTGCAACATATTTCTCCCCAAATGCTCCAAAGGCCTATTTCCTGTAAAATTGACAAAAAATACTATCACATCTAATAACAAATTACTTAAGAAACATGCAAAACTCTAAGTTTAATGCATCAAAAGTACCGAAAATTCACGATACATCAACACCCTCAACTTAAAATCTTTGCTTGTCCTCAAGCGACACAACACTCTAAACGACACATGTGTATAAGCAACCCAGACTTCAAGCAATCACGCAACATTTTTCTCAATCATCCTCCTCTTTGTTCATTCTCAACATAATGCAATTCTATTATAAAACCAACAAGCTAACTTATGCGGATCAATATGTGACATCGACATACCAATAGACACATATACATATACATACAACATTTTACCATGATACCAACTCTTCAATAACACAACTTGTGCCCTTACCACAAAGAAATCCTTTTTCACACAAATTTACTTTTTAATTAGGGACTCAGTATTCACTCACACTCAGAACGAATTCAATACAGTTTGTGCACAATACCATAGGCTTGCCCTTATTTTCTCTACTTTGGCTTTTCAAACCTTTCGGCTAGGATCACTATAGGACTTTATTAGCTTGTAACGTAGGCTCGGGGTCAGGTGTGGTATATTTGGACACTGAGTGAGTTTTCCCGCCCCTCCTTGACATCTCATTTGGCTCATTACCTTCTTTTTCAACCACTTTTTCATATCTTCATGCTTCATACTCTTTTCCCTAGGATTTATATCAGCTCAAGTGTGACTTCTTTACTTGATTTCTCTTTTTGGTTACAGCTTTTGATTCTTTTCACTTCTTTTTGTGGATTCACACTATTTTCATCATTCTTAATCCGTCTGCTTCCTTTGTTCTACACACAACTCTATTCATACCCTTGGTTTCTTACTTTCCTTCATAATAGCCACCCTCAACTTAAACATTTAGTATGAGCTAAGGTACACAATGTCCTTAGGAAGGACCAGGGCTAGAATTTAGGTAACTTTGCAGTAGCCACCCTCAACTTAGGATTTTGGCCTACGTTGAGGTGCACGATATCCACGGAGGGACCAGGGCCAAAACAAATCTTAACAATACTTTCAGGGAAGGTGAATTGGGTGTATCGAAAGAATGGTATTGTTAGGCTCAAACATTTGGATCGAAGGGAAAGATTTTACATATATTTAGTTAGTTCATTTTAGGCTTAAGTGGACTTAGTAACAACAATGTCCTATGATCATCTTCTAGTGTTCAGGTCAAATTACCTTAGCAAGACCAACGGGCAAGTTCTATATTGGCACATACTATACGAATATTCAAATAGCCTCACACTCACATGGCACCTTGTTGCAATTATCGAATCATCAATGAATCCGGTTAATGCTATAGCTTAAGTCATAGTGTCACATTGGTACTAATCATGTCATAAAAAGATCCTACACATTCAACTTATTAAATTCACAGTCATAGCACAAATCAAAATTTTAAAATTGAAGGGATATCAATTTCACGCACTAATGCCATCATGCTTTATTTCCAGATTACTTGTACACAGTTACAATCCTAAACATGCCGGTTCAACAGAAAGTAAACAGTTCCTTAGGGAAAAAGAACACAAGCAAGAAAACCCCAAGGACGGATTGTATGTTTAAGTTATTCAGACTTCACGTTAACTCACAATCCGTTTATCCCACCCCCACATAACAAGGTCGTACAATGCCCTCAATGCACAGAAAATTTAAAAACATCGAGTGAGACAAACTTGTGGCGCCTAAGCACCGGAGATCAATCAAGAAACTGGTGGGTCAGGTAGCCCGGAACCCACTGGATCATCATGCAGGGCACCCTCAGTAGTGCCGTCAGTAGCGGTGTGGAGTGCACCATCAGTAGCATGCCTCGAAACAGAACCTCCCGCTACCAACTCCCGCAAGCGCTCTTGTCGCATCTGCTCATCTAATATGGACTTCTGTCGGGTAGCCTCTTGCACCTGTCTTTCTCTCTTTTGAGCTCGCCTAGCCTCTTACGGGTCTATCTTAATGTCCACACCAGTACGGACACACTTCCCTTCTCCACGGGAGGACTCAGTGGCTGGCTGTTCAGTACCAAAAAGTGCAGTGCGCACTATGTCATCAGCATCAACCTCCGAGGCGGGTGTCGGAACATCAACGTCCACAGCAGCCAAGTCTATAAGGTCAGCACGGAGACTAGCTAACTCCGTCTGGAAAGCTGCTACATCAATCGTTGGCCCAAGCTAGGACCTCTCCATCATCCAGCTCTCAAAAACATCAATGCGCCGGTTAACTGCTAGTGTTTTTGCATCCACCATCCACTCGATCCTGGCCTCAGACTCCTCAACTGACTTTTGCATCCAAGTCCAGATATGTTGTAATAGAGCTGTCATTTGAGCCTCTAATCGGCTGACTCTGGCAATAGGAAGTACGGCCGCCCCTGTAGTAGTGGGAGCACGGGGTGTACCAATGGTGGAATGTGAAGTTGTGGATGGGGGAATAGACCCCTAGGGCTCCGTCGTAGGAGCCGAAACAATGTCTGCATCATCTTACTCGGGGGCTAATGCCTTGGCCATGGGCGGTAGCTCAACCTGAATACCCCTTCGCGGTGCGGCAGGGCTAGTTTCATCACGGATAAGACCAATATTCATGGTCTTAGACACCTAAATAAATGAATCACCAAAATAGACTGGGACAGTCGCCTCGCGACACAACCTGAAAATAAGACAAGAAAAGGGCAACGTCGTCGTCTTCCTGAAAGCCCTCTCATGAATCTCTGAAATAATCACCTTAGCGAAATCAATCTCGTGCCCAGCCATTAGGCATGCCACCATAAATGCTCGGTCCCATGTCAATTGGTTGTCTTTCATTGTAGGGGACAACCTAGTACGTACTATGGACCACCAAAACTTGGCGGCAAAGTTTAACGTGGCCTTCTTGATATGAAGGGTCATGTCTCTGACCCACTCATCATGGACCCCCTAGTCCGCAATATAACTTGCCACCCACTTAAGTAGTGACTCTCGTTGCTCCATATTATGCATAGCTGCTCGGCTACGAACTTGCGGCATTCTGTAATCAAACTCAGCCGTGTTAATGGGCTGAGCATGCGATGGGCCGTAAATAAAATGGAAGAGGGTGGCCTCCGATATGTCCATGGGAATATCCCAGACTAGAGTGGAAAGAAGTAAGGGATGCTCCAATGCCTTTGCCCTCCGGGGCAAAGTTCGTAGCACCGTGGCTGCATAGGACGCGTAGAACTCACGCACCATGATGGGACTGTACCGGTTGAGCTTCTCAGCCATCCACTCACAGTGACATCGCTTAAATAACTCATGTATCTGAGGAATGGTGTGGAGGCTACCTGTAAGTACACGCCGCTCCTCATCGATCTGCCGAGTGTGTTTGTGTTTGGCATTCTGGCGGATAGCATCGCTGTAAATTCAAAACATGCCCTATACACACCTTAACTTAGGCTCTCCTGCAACCATAATTGGGTGTTCCTCTCTGAGTTCAGCGTTAGCCGACTCAGAACCTGAAGCAGAGCCGGAAGCAGACTCCGACTCTGAGCTAGAACCCGGTTCCGACTGGGCTGCAGGCTGGGAGCTAGGGGAAGCTCTATCCGGAGTGTCATCCCCACCCCTACTCAAACTTTGCACTTCCTCTTCAGACTAGGAAGTGGCATCATCATCACCGGAGGTTGATCTCTCCGGTACCGAAACTATAGCCAACTGTCTGGCCTGTTGTCAAGTTGTCCGGGGTGACTTTAGAGAGCTTGCCCCCATATGTGGGTCATATTCAGAACCTCTCCGCTCATCGTCGGAGGCTTCATCAATATTTAGTCTGCATCGGGCTGAAGGTGCTATCGCAGGGCCCTTCCGTTTGTCCTGCTGAGTGATTTTGGGTGTCATGGTACCTGCGAGGCCATATTAGTATTGAGCTAGTGCAAAAGCAAAGCAAGAAAATAAAATAGAAAAGAAAAGAAGAGAAAATAAATTCATCCTACTGACACTGTTTTTGGTACCTACGGGAAGGACATACGGGCCGTATAAAGAAACACGGGCCGTAGATCTGACCGTAGATAATGAAGTCCAGTTTACAAGGTTCTGAGGTTTAAATGACAGCCTGCCAGGACGATTCGTCAATGGACCTACGGTCCGTAGATCAAAGCGTCAAAAATAACTTAGGCTACAGTGGGGCAGAATAGACTGGCGGGAGGAGACCTACGGTCCGTAGGTTGCCTTACAGTCCGTAGATCATGGTTGTCGGCCAGAACAGTGTCAGTTACACACAATATTTACCCACAAGCACAAGTATAATAGTTAAAGCACCTCTAGAACATGTATCTCAACATATAATCATGTTATTCCTTCATTCCTAAGGCCTCAAATATGCAATTAAATTCATGATCACAAAGTATAGCAAACCCTAAGTCCGGAAAATATCTAAAAGGCCATGTTTTCACAGTGTATCAACAAATAAGATCTAGCAACCACTACACCATCATCCCGAGGGTACATAAGAACAACTAGCAGTACAATTCACACATAAAGTCCCCAAGGTCAAGCACCAATTACCAAATTCAATTTCAATATGTAAAAGTAGGGTTTAAAATCATTACTTGAGTAGGAATAAGGAAGTAGGGAACTGTGCTAGGGCTATATTCCAAACCTCTTAGTACAAAGATCAGACCCACGACTCGTGAATTTTATCGGAAGAAAAATGGGGGATATTGGGGAGAAGAACTCAGAAAACAAAAGAGAGAGAAAGGAAGAAAAGGGGGGAAGGAGAGATTTATAGGTGGTGGAGGGAGAGTTGAAAGAGTATGAGGGATTGTAAAAGTTGGTTAGTTGAATTTGAAGGTAGTGTAACGGTTGGGGAGAAGAGGGAAGTGGGGTATGAATTAAAAATTGAAGGTTTTTATATTTTTGAGTCGTGGGTCAGGTCAACTTAAAGCCTGACTGCCGTCTACGATTTCCCGTCGACGGGTCGTAGATGTTTCTACGAGTCACAAGTTTCATCCGTCATTACTCCCAACACTTAACCAAATTTCAAAACATACCTGGGGTCTACAGTTGCAGACTACGATCCGTTGATTGACATACGGTTCGTACTGTGCAACCGTAGACTTAAAGTTGCAGCTGCTCTTGGTCATCAAGGTCTACGGATGCCATTTACGGTTCGTCATTTTACTGACCATACGTAGATAGGATCCGTAGACTCTCTACACTTCAAATTCTTCAAAGATTTTTCTTACTTTCCTGCACATATCACAAACATTAGGACTTCCTTTTAGCTTTTATTGACTCTTTTTGGACACAGACACTACACTAATCTAATCTAGCCAATACTAAAAACAAGAAAACATAAAAAATAAAAGAGAAAGACTAAACTTCATAAAAATCACTAAAATTTCCTAAGTTGGCTGGATATTACAGCTTGGGTTGCCTCCCAAGTAGCACTTGATTTAACGTCATGGTACGACACAGTTTTCTTAACTACTCAAACTTCGTCAAGACTCCATTTCTCAATTAACTCGTTGACTTCCTCCAAATGGCCTACATAGAGTTTGATCCTCTGGCCATTGACCTTGAATTTCATTCCTTCCTTGTTTTCAAGTTCAACTGGCCACGTGAAAACACTTGGACCACTCTAAATGGTCCCGTCCACTTTGACTTGAGCTTGCCAGGAAACAACTGCAACCTTGAGTTGAATAGGAGTACCATATCGCCGGGAGCAAAATTTCACTTTTCGATCTTTTGATCATGGTACTTCTTCATCTTCTCCTTGTACAAGGCTGAATTCTCATATGCTTTTAGGCGAAACTCATCCATCTCGTTCACTTCCATCATCCTTTGACTTGATGCAGCACCCTAATCCAGATTCAGCTTCTTGAGTGCCCACATCACCTTATGCTCTAGTTCTACAGGTAAGTGACATGATTTCTCAAATACAAGTTGGTAAGGGGACATACCTATGGGAGTTTTGAATGCCGTCGGGTAAGCCCATAAAGCGTCATCGAGCTTCCTTGACCAATCAGTTCGGTTTGCATTCACAGTCTTTGCCAAGATTTGCTTGATTTCTCTATTAAACACTTCAACTTGCCCACTAGACTGTGGATGATAAGGAGCTGCTACGCTATGATGAATGCCATACTTCTCAAGCAACGCCTTGAACAATTTATTACAAAAGTGGGAACCTCCATCGCTAATTATTGCCCTTGGTGTACCAAACCTGGAGAAGATGTTCTTTTTCATAAATGTGGTGATGCTTTTACCTTCGTTATTAGAAAGCGCAACAGCTTCCACCCATTTGGACACATAGTCAACCGCTACAAGTATGTATTTCAACCTATTCGAACTCAGAAATGGACCCATAAAATCAAGGCCCCACACATCAAAGAGTTCAATCACTAGTATTAGGTTCATTGGGAGTTCTTGCTTTCTCGAAATACGTCCTTCCCTTTGGCATTGATCACATGCCTTGGTGAAATCATGTGCATCTTGGTGAATTGTAGGCCAGTAATACCCATATTGTAGGATCTTGTGAGAAGTCCGGATGCCACTATGATGACCACCAACAAGAGATGAATGGCAAGCTTCCAATATACTCATCATCTCTACCTCAAGCACACAGTGACGAATAATCCCATCAGCATAGATACGGAACAAGTAAGGCTCTTCCCAGAAAACTTCTTCACATCGGACATGAACTTTCTTCTTTGGTGGAACGACAAGTCTGAAGGCACCACATCGCTTGCCAAATAGTTGGCAAAATTTGCAAATCAAGGAATAAGATCAAGCAAGGCAGCCAATACCTGTTCATCTGGAAAAGTATCATTAATCTAGAGTCCATTAGCTAACTTCTGCATAGCTTCATCTTCTAATCTGGACAGATGATCAGCCATTTGGTTTTCTGTTCCCTTTCTATCTTGTACTTCAAAGTCGAATTCTTGCAGCAACAATACCCAATGAATCAGCCTCGGTTTTGTGTCCTTCTTTTCCATAAGATACCGCAACGTAGAATGGTCAGTGTGCACAATTACTTTAGTACCCAGTAGATAAGAGCGAAACTTTTCAAATGTGAAGACTACTGCAAGGAATTCTTGTTCAGTAAGTGTGTATTTCTTTTGAGCGGCGTTCAGTGCTTTGCTCGCATAATATATAGGGTGAAGTATCTTCTCGTGGCTTTGTCCCAAAACTATGCCAAGTGTCACGCCGCTTGCATCACACATAACCTCGAACGGTTTCCCCCAATCCGGTGAAATAATGATGGGGCAGAAGATAACTTCTCTTCCAGTGCCTCAAATGCTTTCAAACACGCGTCATCAAACTCGAACTTCGTCTCCTTTTCAAGAAGTTTGCACAAAAGGTGTGCAATTTTTGAGAAGTCTTTTATAAATCTCTGATAGAAACCTTCATGACCTAGAAAACTTCTAATACCCTTCACAGAGATTGGTGGGGGCAATTTTTCGATCACCTCGACTTTAGCTCTATCAGCTTCGATGCCTTTTTGTGAGATTCTATGGCCCAGTACGATGCCTTCATTCACCATGAAGTGGCATTTCTCCCAGTTTAGCACAAGGTTGCATTCTTCACATCGACGCATCACTTCACCTAAATGCAACAAACAATCATCGAAAGAGTTACCAACCACAGAAAAATCATCCATAAATACCTCGATAGTGTCTTCCACCATGTCTGAAAAGATAGACATCATGCAACGCTGAAACGTTGCCGGTGCATTGCATAATTCGAATGGCATCCTTTTGAAAGCGAATGTACCATAGGGACAAGTGAAAGTAGTCTTTTCTTGATCTTCTAGGGCTATGGAGATCTGATTGTATCCCGAATATCCATCCTGGAAGCAGTACTACCCCTTTCCAGCAAGTCGATCTAACATTTGGTCCATGAACGGCATCGAAAAGTGGTATTTTTCGGTCCAAGCATTAAGCTTGCGATAATCCATGCAAACTCTCCAGCCTGTAACGAGCCTCATAGGAACAAGCTCATTCTTTGCATTTGGAACTATAGTGATTCCTCCCTTCTTTGGCACGCATTGGAATGGGCACACCCATTTACTATTAGCTATAGGGTATACCACTCCAGCATCTAACCACTTGATGATTTCCTTCTTCACCACTTCTTGCATAGGTGGATTTAGCCTTCTCTGGTGCTCAACACTTTGTATGCAATCTGACATGAGTTGAATTTTGTGTGAGCAAATCACCGGTGGGATACCAATAATATCCGCAATCGTCCATCCGATCGCCCTTTTGTATCGCTTCAGCACCAAAACAAAAGCTTCCACTTGCCTTGCATTCAAATCAGCAGCAATAATCACAGGTAACATGTTGTTCTAGCCTAAGAATACATACCTCAATTGAGTTGGAAGAGCTTTTAATTCCAATTCTGGGGGTTCGTCAATAGATGGTTTTGCGGGCGGAGTGTCTCGATTCTTCAAGTCCAAGTTCACCTTCCGTGGTGGACGAAGAAGATAAGTACCCTCATCTAATGTAGCAATCAGTTCATCGTATTCTGCAATCCCATCACCATCAAAATTCATGATCACAGCCGCAAGCGCCTCAACTCCTAACATCTCCTCAATGGGCATCTCTGGTTTAGGCTCATCTGCATAGTTCACTACTGATATTGCTTTGATGTCACTGTGATGTTTCATTGATTTGCAGATGTTAAAGGTCACCTCCTCATTGTTTAATCGAAACTTCATCTGCCTTTTTTCCAAATCTGCCAAAGCAACCCTGTTGCAGGAAACGGTCTGCCCAGAATTATAGGCACTTCAAAATCCACTTCACAGTCCAGAATCACAAAGTTCGCTGGAAATATGAATGCCTCCACTTTCACCAAGACATCTTGTTGCACCCCTATTGGTTTCTTCACCGTCCGATCCGCCATTAGTAGCCTCATTGCAGTTGGCTTAGGGGCTCCCAAGCCCAATTTCTTGAACACAGACAACGACATCAGATTTATGCTCGCACCTAAGTCACATAGCGCCTTTGCAAAGTGCATCAAGCCAATAGTACATGGGATAGTAAATGCTCCAGGGCCTTCCTTCTTTTGCACCAATGACCTTGTTGCAATGGCGCTAAAATGCTACAACTTATCATCACCCTCAAAGCTCACAACTCTCTTCTTGGTCACCAGATCTTTCATGAACTTCGCATATCCAGACATTTTCTCTAAAGCTTCAATCAAAGGAACGTTAATAGATAATTGTTTTAGCATAGATATGAATTTTCTATACTTCCCTTCTTCCGTCTTCTTGACCAATCTTTGTGGGAAAGGAGGTGGAGGTCTTGGCATAGGCATGACCTTTTGCGTGATTTCTGCCTCTATCTCGTTTTAATCCTTGGGCAGTTCTGCTACCTCATTCTCATCTTCGTCAAATGCTTTTGTACTTTCCACTTTTGTTGGCATGGGAGGATCGATGGTCTGTTTCCCACCTCTAGTAGTCACAGCCATACACTGTCCGTCATTCTTTGGGTTTTGCACGGTGTTGCTGGGAAGTGTTCCTTGTTGACGCGGATTTGCATTTGTAGACAGTTGGTTCAATTGCTACTCTATTTGTCGAATCGCCACGGCGTGTGACTCCACTTTTTTCCCAATGCCTGAGAGGTCATTCCGCATCTCCTTCACATTATCGTCTGTGGTATCAAATCGTTTCATCATCTTGCTCATCATATCTTCGATACGATTTAGACTTGATCCGCCATCTCGATTCCCTGGTGGTATCTACACACCACTTCTATCATTCCTGTTGTTGTAACCGTTTCGGTTGTAATTGCTATCGCGGTTGTAGTTCCCTTCGTGATTATACTGTCCTTCCCGATTATAATTACTATAGTTCTGACCTTGATTTCCTTGACCTTGGCACCAGTTTTCCTGATTGGATCCTTGGGCGCTGGTCCGAAAACCCCCCATTTGCTCGTTCACAAGATTTTCACAAGATTCGCATCCTCCTCATATGTGTACCAATCATTTGGTGGTGCATTCTGGTGATATTGGACTGCATTAACCTTTTCCGCATTACCACTTACATGTTTTAGTACCAAGCTCATCTCAATTCTTAGTTGCGCCAGTTCTTCACGAAGGTCATCGTTAGATGGATTTGGTGCAACTTGTATTGAGAAGGTACTCTTCGAAGTAGATGACACTCTAGTGCTCTAGGCCTTGTTGTTCTTCGATATCCTTTTGAGTTTTTCAGCAATCTCTTGGAAGGTACTGGCTCCGTAAGATCCACCTACAATAGTATCTAGCACAGCCTTACCATTATCATCCTTTCCTTGGTAGAAGTATTCTTTGAATAACTCATCATCAATGCGGTGGTTAGGTACAACTCTCATGCAACTAGTGAATCTATCCCAAGAATCGCTGACTAACTCTCTATGCAGAGCCACGAAGTTATTGAGTTTATCCTTAAGATTCAACTTCCTCGATATTGGAAAATATTTTTCGATGCAGCTCATCCCATGTGTATATAGAGTTGTATGGGAGCTCGTTCAACCATACAGTAGCGTCTCCAGTAAGAGACAATGGGAATACACGTAGACCAATCACATCTATATCTAAATATGGCTTCCCCACGCTACTTTGACATACGCTAGTAACCTTGGTCCAATGGGCATAAAGATCTTCCGATGGTAATCCAACAAATAGTCCCCTAGCTGTCAGCATCTTCATAAGGCTGCTCGTAATCACAAATGTATATCTGGCTGGTAGTGGAGGCACAACTATAGTGCCAGTTGATCCTATTACATCATGATCAACTTCAAAGTTGCAGCGGATATTAGGTGTGGGCTAGTTTCGCACTCGAACCTCTTAAAGGTTTCCAGGCACCTCTATAGCTCTCGGATGTTGGGCTACCGGTACCTCTTGCCGGACCTCGCCGTTTGGGTCATCCTCTTGCCTAATTTGCTGACATGTTTCAGCCATTCTTCACAGAGTTCTTCTTAGTTCCGGGTCGTAAGGAGTCAAAGGAATGCCTTGACTTAATGTATTTGGCATACACTGGAACTACGGTCTGTAAAAATCAAAAACAACAATAAAATGTAAATCGAGAACTAATCGACTAAAGTGCAATAACAAAATTAGTCTAATCTAAAAGTCTTATTCCCCGGCAACGGCGCCAAAATTTGATATGCCCAAATTACACCTCCTTAAAGAAGTATAAGCGGCAGTTGTCAAATAAAGAACCTAACAAAGATTAGGGTCGATCCCACGAGGAATATGGTTTAGACATAGGCTAATTTGCGGTTAGTTGTACGTTTAGTCAAATTATCTCTCAAAGAAAGGGGGAAAATAAAATAAACTAAATTTATAATTGCTTGATGTGTAACAGAACAAGTAAACAAATAACAGGGATTTTGCAGTTTGTGATATCAATATGAGAATGAAACTAGGGCCCTCTTAACTCAGTAATCCTAACAATGGTAACTCTTTCTAGTGTTTAACATGCATAGTCGATAAGTTAGGTATCCCTAAGCGATTGGTCCTCCAAATAGGGAATTTCACCACACAACTTGGTCTGTCTATGTGTGTCGATTTACTAACCCTTACCTTTGACCCAGATTAACCCGCAGCTTATTAGCTTGGGCTATTAGATAGCGGACTAAATCAACGCTAAGTCTCCGTTGTGTAATCTCTTTCTCATTCGTTACCTCCTTGGTCCGGCAAGTAGGAGTGAGGCGAGTTCTAATGTTTGCCACCGTTAAAAAGCATTCTAAACGAAGAGATTAAAAAATACATGCGTAAACACTTTCAAGAATTACAACATTATTAGTTTTACTTTCGTTAATTACTCATGGTTCCCACAACCCTAGTTGTGGGTTTAGCTCCTCATGTTTGTTTGTTCATGATTCATATTAGGGTTTGAATAATAAATCATGAACTTACAGTGAGAATTGATGAAATCCACAATCTTGAATTGAAAATCACAAGCAAACTTTATAAACCAATCTTCAAGAATTAATCTCCACAAAAGTTGAAAGATAATTCCCAAAACTAAAACAAAATATTTGAAAATTGTTCAACAACCAAAAACGAAATTTACATAAGGTATTTATAGAAAATAAGTCCTAATTAAACTAGGAAAAGGAAATCTAAGGAAATTCGGCCTGGGCAGAGTCATCTACGGTTGGAGACCTACGGCTCGTAGGTTCCCACCGTCATCCAATAGTTGGTAAAACTCCTGAGGGTTCCTTTCTACGGGCATGATCTACGACTCTTAGACTTTTGTACGGCCCGTCCTGCTCTTCCGTCAACCAAGTCCTGCAGGTGGCCCTCTCTGAAGTTTTCTACGGTTGGTCATCTACGGTTCGTAGCAGGAACTACGGCTCGTCATCTTGGTCCGTCATTCCATACTTAGCCAAATCTTCAGGCACCTGAACCCACGACTTCAACTTACAACTCGTCAAAGCATTGACAGCCCGTAGATTATCTCGTGCATCACCAAAATCCTACTGCTGCAACATATTTCTCACCAACTGCTCCAAAGGCCTATTTCCTGTAAAATTGACAAAAAATACTATCACATCTAATAACAAATTACTTAAGAAACATGCAAAACTCTAAGTTTAATGCATCAAAAGTATCGAAAATTCACGGTACATCAGGACCTTATGGAGGAAAGAACTCCATAGGTGAAAGCTATCATACCTTAATGCTAAAACCTTAAAATCAATGGAGAATTAGGAGACTTGAATCTTCAAATATTAGATTCTTCTTCTTCTTCTTCCTTAGAGAGAGAATTATTGGAGGGAGAGCTTTGAAGAGTGACTAAAAGATTTAGATTTAGGCTTAGAAAGGTTTATATAGAGTCTAAAATAAAAGGGTAACCGACCTAGATTAGGCATTAAACCATTAGGGAAAAGACCAAAAAGCCCTTTTAATAAAAAATTACTGTCAAGCGAAAACTGAAAACGCTGTAGCTCGGAAAAGCCACTCGGCGAGTCCAGCTCGCCGAAAGTTCCAGCGAGTTGGCTCTTGGATTGAGTCAACTCGGCGATAAAATGGGCATTTTGGCGACACGCCGAATGGAACGGGAGCTCAACCCAGCTCGCCTAAATACACAGAACACTGGATGAACATTTCAAGTCCAAAATGGCGAGAAGGCGCCTTTCGGCGGATTGCCGAGTCGTTCTGCGATCATGACTAGCCTCGCCGAAGGGGACTGTATTATGAAATTTGGGAATTTTTCCTTCTTTTAAAATCCGAGGTGTTACACAACCTATAATATACTATCATGAAGCATCTAATAATGTGAGTATAACCATAGGGTACACCTCGACTACACAAGAGACTCAGAGCCCGTTTGGATTGGCTTAAAAAAGTAGTTTTTAAGTCAAAAATAAAAAAGTCAAATTTAAATGACTTTTAAGTCAAAAAATAAAAAGTAAGGGAGACCGGAAACCTACTTTTGGTTTTTAACTTATTTCAAGTCCTTTAAAACTTATTTTAAGTCCTTTAAAACTTATTTTAAGTCATTTTTTACCTTGCCAGACATTTCCTAACTTTTTTTAAGTCATTTTTTAATTATTTTAAGTTATTTTTTATATTTGTCAAACACTTTCAGAAGTCAAAAACTGACTTAAAAGTAAGTTTAACCAACTTTTAAGCCAATCCAAACACCCTCTCAACATAAAGGAAAATTTGAGCAAGTTTTTCAATAATAAGGGTATTTTTAGGATCAAATTTAAACAGAGGAAACTTTGTTTTACTTTTAAAAGGGGCAAATTTGAGTCAGTTCATCAATGATGATGATATATTCAAAACCAAATTCAAATAAAGGACAAAATTATTTATTTCCCAAACGACATTTTTGCCCCATTACCCCAAAAAATGATTTTCAAACATCTTAACTACTCTTGCGTACAAACAATCGTCTTTAATAATTGTACCAAAAACAATAAAAAAGATAGTCTTTAATGAGTCCAAATTACTCGATCTAGTACACTACGTACACCTGCAATCACAATACAATACACATCATAATGCCATATATATATATCGATGACAACAAGATTTCTTTTAGGTTATGTCTCTCCTCATTTTTTACCGACTTTTTAAATATAATTATTTGGTATTCAAAATATATGGACTTGATTAATTTGTCTTCGCATAATATATGGTTTATGACATATAAAAGGGGAGTAGGTCCTTATAATTATTCGAATTCTTTTTGTTATAAAGTTTCAAACCTGAAATCTCTATTTAAGAGATCGATCATATCCCATTTCACCAACCTCTTGATCTCCCTCTTGAAGTTGACCTCCTTGTTTTTGGTGATTTTGGACATTTTGTAAGTAATCTTTTGAAGGATTTTGTAACCCAAAAAAAGTTCAATGCATTTTAAAACTAAAGTTAAGGAGCTTTTACCATGTAAGTATTTGATAGCCAAAGCCTAAATTGTATAATACTTAAACAAATGCACAAAGTAGTAACTTCAAAAAGGATTCGTTTCAATTAAAATTATATACTAAGCTGAAGAGATAAAACAAGAACAGCAATATATATTATTGACTTAAATTCTATATATTTACATCTAAAAATTCACTTAATATGTATAAATAGTTATCATAAATCTAAAATCAATATCTAGCTCCTATCTCTGATCATAAAAATAGGAATGATCCCGAAGATCACAAGAATCAAATTAGGTGTCAAAGGTTTGTCATGTTGACAAGTGCAGAGATTTACAAGTGTACGTTATAATACATTTTGTGCCAACCATTAAATATGAAATATCTTTAAAAAAATGTTAGAGCTTATAATATTCACATGAAGTTAGCATATTTATTATTATTATGTGAAATAAAAGAAAAACATCAATACGCATTTTTACTCAATGAATAAAAAACAATATTTGATGTTTGAAGTCAAATAAGGGTATGGTGATTACGGTTCCGTACCTTTTTATAAGATATTGTGATATGGACAAACGTATCTTTCATGACAACAATTTTGGAGGCCTGCTCCTTTGCTCACATATGTTTCCGCGTCAATTTTTTGACTTATTAATATATACAAAAAAATAAAAAGGAAAAATATTTCTATCATATTTCCTAATTCTCTTTATAGTTTCAAATAATTATATATTGTCTCATTAATTAATAATTTCATACCAGATTTTAAATCAGATACACACACACACACACACATATATATATATATATATATATTTATTTATTATTTTTTTAAAATTATTTTATTTTTAAATTTTTTTTTTTGCTACTAGATACACTAAAATAGGAAGAGAGAGAGAGAGATGCGAGCGAGAGAAGAAGAGAGGCAGGCAAGATTACCAAATATCACACTAGATACATGTATATGGGATCCCAGATACAAGGGAGAGGCGGGCAAGAGAATAAGATACATGTGAATTCGCTTAAATATAATGTATCTAGAATAAATTATACTTAATTTTGACCCTATGTATCCGAGATACATGTATGTGGACGCGCTAGATACATGCATGTATCCGAACTCCAAAGTCTGGTAAGATTCGTAATATAGCAAACTAGTGTAAATCTAAGTAATTAGCTTCTAAACTAGTGGAATTTCTGTAAGTTACCCAAAAAAATCATTAGGTGACAGGTACCCAACTGGGGGATTTCTCGAGAGAGGCGGCAAGATTAGATTTTAGTTGAACAACACCACTTCGAAACATTGAGAGATTAACGATCTGAGATTCAAAAGTGGAAGTTAGAAATAACGAAACTTTGGTGCGATCTATGTGAACAAAGTATTTGGTTAGCTAGAGTTCATTTGAGAATAGCACTATAAAATCAATACAAAATGTTGAGAAATAATTATAGTGAGTAAAGGTTCATGATCAATAGAGAATAACTCGACAAGATTATAATAAATATATTTTAAGTTTATTCCAACAATAGGTGAAAATCATCATCCTAAATTGTTCCTTTCTGAAGAAAAATTATGCATATTACTTGTTTAATTATATATTTTTATTTGTCTTAGTTGTTTATCAATTTCATAAAGAAAAGAAATAAAAGAGTAAACCTTAAGATATTGAATACTAGCGATACGAAAAAAAAAACTTTGCTAGTTTTTCATGGGATCGACTCCAATCACAAAAAATCGAATTATATTTATAACTATTGCTTATCCTTTTTGGGACAAGTTTTGGGTGTGATCACATACTCGATGGAGCTGGTGTATAGCCACTGGCCACATGATCATATGACCATTATATTGCATATTATTATATTTCATTGCCTTTCATTTATTACCTTATCTTTATTTGTTATACTTGATGTCATTGTAATTATTCATCGGATGATTTTGGTTAGTTGTACTTCTATCCGTTCTTTCTAAGTTAGTGGATTTGAGAAATATAATTTAGCTAGGACACATTTTATACTTTTTGTGATAAATTTGCTAATTCTTGCTTGGTCGTCCTATGATGCTTTTTGAGTACGTGTATGTTTTCATACTCATATTATACTTATTGCATCTTTGATTCAGACCCTAGTGCTAGCAGGTCCAATTGATTTTTATTGATGGGGCATCGTTGTTCGAAATCTTTGATGAGATACTTGGCGTTCAGAGTAGTATTTGACTTCCTGCATCTTTATTTTCCTACTTTTTACCATTTCAGACAGTTTTATAGCTTTGAGAATAGACGCACTAAGTCTTTAGATGCTCTTGTATTGATGACATAATATCATAAATATGTTTTGTCATTCTACATTCAAAATAGTATTTTCTAAAAACTTGACTTTAAGATTTTATATTTCCGCATGTTTACTGATGTTCGATTTGGATGACATGTTGATTTACCTACTGCAGTTTTTTTTTTTTTTTAGGTAAACCTACTGCAGGTTAATGTAGATGGGGATGGGGGGACTTAATTTCTTAAAGCAAAATCGACGATGTAAATAATTTCCATCCAATGTAATATTACCACTATTTTATTTATTATTTTCTGTATCTGGACAGTTTCAGTAACTATACCACTATTAATAGCATGACCCAAATAAATTAGTCACACTTGACCTTTCAACACACATGCATACTTATCTTTGACAAAAAGTTTGTTTTTTAATTTGGATTAATTTTACTTTATTAACTTTTCACGCCCCTCTACTAAGAGATGCACCATGTTGATAGGAATCGGCAAAGACCTTCTTGTACAAAGCTGACCAGCAGTGAACAAATTGATAAGTTTGTTATATTGTTTTAAAGATGTGATTTTCAATAGACAGTTGGATTAATTATCTCATGATCACACCCTAATTAAGAATATGATTGATACTTAGGAATCACATCTTCTTCTTTTTGATCCTTGTGGTATTTGCTTAAGGCTATTAACGTAAATTAATTTTAAAAAAGACCATTGATTCTTAGACTTGTGAATTTATGAAGATTAAATTGATTATTAATCACCAAACCAAATGATAATAGATGTTTGTGTTAAATTTAACTGAAATTCGTATTTTCAACGTAATATAGTTAGAATCATTTGTTTGTGATACCCTTTTTTTTTTGTTTTCCATCTAGTGCCCGAAGCCCGCATTGGAGCCTCAACTAAATCTGAATCGCGCACTGCAGGGCCCTTTCGGAGTGGCGCTCCCAACAAAATTTTCTTCATACTCAGAGCTCAAATTCAAGACCTCTGATTAATTAAGGGTGGAGCAGTCCCTGCACCACACCCTAGGTTGGTGTGATGCCATTTTTTTATGTAAAGGGCGCAACCATACAATTGTTTATTAATTGAATTTTACAAGTGCTTAGTTGAATATCACAAGCATCGTTACATCACCTTATCAATAATTAAGGGATCAAAAATATATTTTAGATTTTAACCACCATAATATGAAGGGAAAACAGTGCAATTTCATTGGTTAAATTACAAATTGCTAAAGGTTTTTAAAACTGCTACACTTCGAACACGGCAAAATAATTCATGAAATTACGGCGAGCTAATTGGGCCATGTTTTAAAACGCCGTGATAGAAAATTGCCCTATTATATTTTAAATTTTTAACAAGCAAACTCGTAATTGCTATTCCTCCCGTGCGTAATTACTACTCTAATAAGAGGTAAATCATATAGGGCAAATTTCATCGACAAGTATAACAAAAAAAAAATATGCAAAAAATTTCAAATCTGAAACCCTTCCTTTAGAAAAACATATACTCAACTAACTCGAACACTTGACATTATTATTTTTTTTTCGTTTTTGGTAGTGTATGGCTGCAAAATTGCAAGTAGACTTAAAAAAAATTTATCAAGTGGAGAGAAAAAAATGGTTTAGGAGGAAATAATATAAGTACGGATGATAGTTGCGGCAGGTTATCCCACTCTGTCGGAATACTTATTCACAGATTGACTTTAATCTAATTTGATCACATGTTGTGTCTCCCCACTTGCATTATTATTATTATTATTTATTATATTATATATTTGTTGAATTAGACGTGCTAACTTTGGCTTCCATCACATGATAACTCTTGTTTTTCTTTGTATGTATTTTTTTAAAATTATTTATAATAATTTAATATTCAAAATTTACTGATGAATTTCAATGCATGTTAGGGTCTTCTGTGGATGAGATATGCATTAGCTGTCTTTAGATTTCTTTGGTGACTTGGACAGATTTGGAGTTATTATCCCTTTTAATCTTTAATTTCCCTCATTCATTTTCTTTTCTTTTTTTCTTATTCCCCGGTTATTATATTGTATCGTTAATTAAATATTATGTTTGTTTTGATTGCTATTTAAATTTTATTATATTGTTTAAATTCATTATTAGGAATTGACAAAAAATCTTATTTTGTGTAATGATTAATTTGGTGTGGTATCACATTGTTACATTAACTTTTTCTTGAGCCAACAAAGTTTTTGCTTGTTTTTCCTTGCTACTTTCAATTAATTAGAAAAGGAGGATTATCCAATCTCTTTATAGTAGTTTTACCTTGTACATTACTTCTTCGTTGGTTTATTATTTAAATTATTGAGCTGTAACGTTATATAATGACAGAGAATAATACAATCTATTTAAATATTATATTCATTAAAATAATATAATATATTGTGAAACAATACGTAACAATCATTCAAACAAAGTGAATGGACTAATAATGGGTAATTGCCTACTGTTAGGTACTGTTTCACCAATTCATATTCTCTTAAACTTTTTCTATCTATTTAGAATTTAGAATAAGATAAGTGAGTCTGTAATTCCTTCTCCGTGAATGTTTTGTGAAATGTGATAAAATAATTTCTCCATGTCTAATCCCCCCTCTAAATATCAATTCTCTGACCAGATTATTCATCTTTTTAAATGTTTTCCCAAAAAATATTTTTTTTAAAAATAAGTTAGTTTTTAACTTGTTTTATCATATTTGATTAGTGAGTAGAAAGTAGAAAATATTTTTTAGGAAAATAATTTCGGACTCAGAAATCAATTCCGATAACGGATCCAAAATTTGATCCCAACATTCAAACCATGACATGACCAATTCGAGACTCAAGCCCAATTATACCCAATTTAGGATTCGACATTTGAATTGGGACCTGATCACAACATTCGAAAATGGACACGTCCCCGACGACTAATTTGAGATCTGATCTCGAGATCCGATCCAAGACTTAACCCTAACTTTCGAATCGAGATCCGACCCTACACCCGATCCAGGATCCGACTTCCGACATCTAACCCCGACAATGACATCCGACCCTGATGACTGATCCGGTACCCGACACCCATCTTCTAAACTAGGAACGGACCCCGACACAATCGACGAGGGATCTGACTTCCAAATTGGGATCCAACCCTGACACCAGACTCGGGAGTCGACTTCCAAAGTAGGATTCGACACATGAAACCCGACTTCTAAACTAGGACTTGACTTTGACACCCGACATGGGACTTGAATTTCAAATTGGGATCTAATCCCGACACCTGACTCAAGACCCGGCTTTCAAACTAGGACCTGATACCCTATTCGAGATCTGACCTGATTCAACTCAAGACCCGAGAGTTGGGTCTCGAATTGAGGTCAAAAATCGGGTCTCAAATTGAGTATCAAGAGTTGGATCTCAAATTAATATTGAAAATTAGTATTTTGAGACTTGAGTTAGGGTGAAAGGTTGAAGGGCGAGGTTGAAAAAGAGTTTTGGAAAATGCTTTTCTTACTTTTTGGAGGTAAGTCATCTTTCTTAAATTTTGAGAAAAATAAATTAATTTGAAAAATATTTTTTAAAATATTTAAATCAACCAAACATGAAAAAATTGTACCAAACACGCTTAACCATTTTAAGGAAATGGGGAGGGAAGACGTGAATAATGGGGCCAGCTACTGATTTCCATTATTTATTTATTTTTAAAAATAGCAAGGGCTCCTTTTATTTTTATTTTTTTTATAATAAGTCCATGCTTGGACGGAAAAATATATCATAAAGAACTCAACAATTGAATAGCAAGATATTGCGGGATTCGTGGGAAGTTTGAGATTAAATGACAAATAATGGCATCACTTGCACTTGCAGAGGAGACTTTACCTATTTTGAAATTGAGACTAGGTACGAATAAAATCGAATCGAAAATCACGTTAAATTGTAAATTAAATTTAAAAAAAATTAATTAGTGGTTTGGTTTAGCTTAGTTTGATATCGGAAAAAAAATTGACTATACTTGAATTGATTTGATTTTAACTTTAAAAATTCAACATGAGATAAAATCAATTCGATATTATATATATAATATTTAAAAGAATTGTTATATAGAAAAGTATTTACTTTGATATCATTTACATATATTTCTTATATTTTTTCATGATTTTTATCTTTTAACATATTATTTCAAGTTTGACTTAAAATTTTGAATGGTCCAATAAATGTTATAGTTAATAGATATTAATAACTCTAATAAAACTCAAATCAAATCGGTAGTAATACTAAAGACAAAAAGTCAAATTCAATACTAAATGACCACTAAAAAAGTAAAAAGATGAGAGTTTCTAGATAAAAGTGAATATACACAAATATATAAAAGAAGTTATTAAAATTTAATAAATATTATATTTTGAAATTTAATAAATTAATTATTCAAAACTTTAAAATACTAAACCATCAATTTATATTACGAATATGCGTCTGCAAATACTAAGATACTGTTTCTAAAATTGTCTGGGCCAATAATCAATCCATACCCATGTGCTACTTAAAAGCTATCAAAAACTGTTTTAAAAAATTAACCTTTGAAGACATTGGAAGAAACTGAACTCCTTAAGTTTATTTTAAAATTATTATTTTTTAACAAAAAAAATTTTGGTGGTCAAAAGTTGGGAAATGTAAATTGATTTCCTGGGGTCAGTTTTTTTAAAAACAATTGCAAAAATCAAGCTCTCGAGTTTAGTTATTAATATTAAAAAAATAAAAAACGACCTCTCGAAAGGCGATTCTTGCAATTTTTTTTTTTTTTAAGAAAAATGATTTCTAAAGGTCGATATTTTTTTTAAGAGAAAAGGGCCTAATATACCCCTCAACTTTGTCATTTAGAGTTAATATACCCTTCGTTACAAAAGTGGCACACATATATTCCTACCGTTACAAAATAGCTCATATATACTTCTACCGTTACAAAAGTGGTTCACATATACCCCTACCGTTACAAAAGTAACAAAAATAATTTTAAATTTTTTTTTTTAAATCATGTATTTAATCTTTTTCACACATAAATTATTTTTTTGACTTCTTTGATTATTTTTATTTGAGTTTTTTATTTTTTTTATTTTTTTTCCATTCTTTAGTATTAAAATAAGAGAAATAAAAAGAAAGAAGTGTGAGTGGAAAATAACTAAAAAGTTAAAAAAAATTAAAATTAATTTTTTTACTGCTATATTGTAATTTAGTTTTTGTATCCGTAAAAAATATATTTGGGGCATCTATAATAAATTTTACAAGAGAATAAGTGAAAAAAATAAACATGACCATAAAAAAGTAATAAATTTAAATTAGTCGATGAATAAAAATAGTCAAAAGAAATAAACGTGTGAGAAGGATCAAATATACCCCCGCATGTATTAGCTTTTTAAAAAAAATAAAAAAAATTTAAAAAATAATTTAAAAATTATTTTTTCACTTCCATTAGAGGAAAAGAGCATATGTGAGTCATTTGTATAACATTATGGGTATATATGAGCCACTTTCATAACAAGGGGTATATCAGCTCTAAATGACAAAGTTGAGAGGTATATCAGGCCCTTTTCCCTTTTTTTTTTAAAACCCATAAAATTAAAAATTATAAATAAATTTACAAACACAGTCTTAAATCAATAAGCACCAATAATTGAGTAAATTTTAGGAATAACAAAGATAAAAATCATATTAGCGCTCTATAGCTACAGTTTTGTTATTTGCACTCCATAGCCAAATTATGTTTGCTATGGAGCTAGATTGCGAGCGAGATTGGGAGAGAGAGAGGAGAGAGGCGAGCAAGAGAGGGCAGAGAGTGGAGAGAGGTGAATTGTATATGTATATCGGTTAGATAATTGTATATATGTAACTATTGTGCATATGTATCAATGATCGTGTTTGTATATTTTCATAAAACTTGAATTCGTATACAATTGAATCGAGTTAAAACATTTGTATTTGTATATCAAATCTCTCTCTTGCTTTATACAAACACAAATTATATATACAAACTTAAATTATACATTGTATTTTGTATAATTTGTTTTTATATAAAGCGAGAGAGAGAGAAAGACAAAAGAGAACTGGGAAGGGGACGATTTGTGTTTATATAATTATAAGTGTATATGACGGATAAATATGTATTTGTATTTGTATATACAATCTCTCTCGCTTTATAAAAACACAAGCACAATTTATACATTTGTGTTTTATAAAGTGAGAGAGGCGAGGGAGAGAATGAGAGTGGTGAGCGAGATTCAGGGGAAGAGGCGAATGACAATGTGTTTACTACGAATTGGAATTAAATGAAATTGTAGCTATATCATTTATTTTGAATTAATAGTTTGCTATAATGCATAATTTTCCCATAATTTAATGATAGAAACGCATCCTACCACATAAAAGGTCGGAGTTCAAACCCCATAAGATATATTTTATTATTTTGTAATTAAAAAGATTGATCTTCGTAGATCAAATTTTTTTCCGACTAGAAATTTACCGACCTGCGTTTTGAAGTTGTTTTTGCCAAAAAAACAATCTCATATAGGGTCAGTTTTGTGGGTCGATTTTTGACAATTTTATTTTGTAATACTAAACGTTAATTGAACTGCTTATTTGATGCTTAAAAGTAATTGTTAGATTGATGTATGTATCTGCTTTACAATATTATTAGAATATATACTATTAAGTATGCATTTAGAAATAATATTTATTAAGGAATAATCATTTATTCGATTAAAAATTATATATTTGTCTATGTGTCATTACTTAATTAATAATTGAGAAAATTTTCAAAATAGCAAACATAATAGACATAATAAGATTCTATAGCTATAGTTTCGATAATTGCACTCCATAGCTATAGTTTCGTTTGCTATGGAGGCTGCGGTTTGTATATTTCTGCCCGTTTGTATATTTCGCTTACGAATATACAAATAGGGTAAGTATATACAAATTCTGTATTAATACATTTAGGAATTTTTCAGAACTCCGTTTGTATATTTCCTTGCCAATATACAAACAAGGTAGTTTATTATGATTTTTTCATAAATCGTATACAAATAGCTAGAGTAAGCATATACAAAACTCTAGATTTATACAACCAAGAACCGAATTATACAAATTCTGAATTTATACAAATCAGGCGAATTATACAAATCAAACGAATTATACAAATCAAGAAAATAACAAAATTGGGCGAAACTATAGTTGCGAATTAAAATTTCCCTAAACAGTAGCTATAGCATTTAATATGATTTAAATGTTTGATGGTATGTACAATTTACATATAGGAGATTAACATAACTAAAGTACTGCTGAAAAATGATGGCCAAAAGCGACGGAATGCATTGTTTTTTGGGTCAAAATCAATGGAAAAGCGATGCAGTCACTTCTATCCTCGACGTTTTTCAAAATGCGACGGAGTGCGTCGTTGCCGAACGACGAACTGCGTCGTTATTGTTGTTTAATTTTTTTAAAACTTTTTTTGAAAAAAGCGATAGACATTGTCACTTTTTTTTTAAAAGCGACGTTGTCCGTCGGTTTGTTCTTTATATTGAAGAACAATGAAGAACAAAACGACAGACAAAAGGACCCCTGTCCGTCGCTTTTCTGTCATTTTTTTGACAGTTTCTGCTGCCCTCTAGCAAATAAAATTCAATTCAGCCCATTCATAACAAATCAAACAATAAACATAATACACATAATATATAATAACAAACTTAATTAAACATTCAAAACAATAAATTCATAATTTAAAGACTTATAAAGTCTTTCAAAATTAATTACAAAAATATAAAATATTCACTAAAGGGATGCTAAGGGGTGGATTCTGTGTATTTGTCTTCTTCATCAGTGTCGGTGTCCTTGGTAGGAGAGGACCCTCTTGAAGAATGGGATGCAGAAGACCAATGAGCGAGTTGAGCACTTGTTCTTTGATTTGCTCGACAATTTTTTTCATGTTTTCTTGTTCAACAACTCTTTTTGTCTTGGATGTTGCCAATATACGTGTAAGTTGTGTGATTTGCTCCGACATAGTAGCTATCTGAACACCGTCAAGTGTCTCGACTTTGCATGAAGATCCAATACCTTCTAAACCTGATTGGAGTCGTTGACGTGACAACTCTTTTAGGATTATTAAAAGAGGAAAGTCGCCACCTAACGAATTAAAGGTGCGTTAGGGCACCATTCTATGCTAATAAAATAAATCTAAAGGTCAACGAACCAGAGATCAAATAAAGGTTCAGGTTACTTCGAAAGGAAGGTGTTAATCACCTCTCGAGGTCCACAAATGTGGGTCTCGACTGTATATCATAAAATTATGTGGGGATTAAACACGTGGCAAATATAGTCTCTATTTATTTTAATTAATTAAAGAAAAACTAAGTGATAAGATGTTGTCACGATCCAAAGTACACCATAGACGTGACATGGCGAATAGAACCCTGAGAGACCCTAAACAAGTCACTTGACATAAGCATGACGTAATGAATATACAATTTAATAGATATATCAATATAAGTCTCAAATCATAAGATGAAATAAACGATACCAATAGAGTACATAAGGAATATGCGGAACACTAATAAGTCTGACACAAGCCCATCAAAGAGTGGTTGGGACGTAACCCATGCACCATGTACAAGTCTAAAACAGAAGACACAAAACTGAAAGATCTAAACACCAATGGTCGTGTCCTCGGAGCATGAGGATTCACCAAATCCAAAAGCCGAGCAATCCCGATCTAGCCACTAGCGGGAGGAGAAACATCAGACCCTATATTATAAAGCAATATAGGCACAAGTATGCATTAGTACATGGAATGTACTAAGTATGGGAAAATGAAAAAATACATAAACATGATCATTTGGGGACTTTAAACATGATATGCATGACCAAGCTAAAACATAGTAAAAAGCCTTTAAAGAGTAATCATAAATCAAGAACAAGGTCAATGCATACTTAAAACATAATGAAAGTTTTCGTAAAACCTTTGAAGGTAACTTAGTTCATTTTGTGGAATAATTAGTTTTAATCGGCAATAGACCATGTGAGCTATAACATGGAATCCGATGTAATCCTCACATCGAAAAGGGGATTCTACTTGCCAAGGTAGTCTTTGTTACATTCATTCATATGCTAATTGTGGATCTACTACCTAGGTCATTAAGACATATCCTATGGGGGCACGTAATTTGGGACAAGAAGATTGCTTCTAGAGACCTGGCCTCTACTAACGGGAGAGCCTCCATCTTAAAGTCCTCTTGGTTCTAGGTAAAATCCCAATGGAATTATTCATGATCATATTCATATTATCATACTTGGAAAGACACAATTAAACTACCAATCCAATATTAAGTCATCATAGAGTAGCTCCTTTAAATCATGATTCATACATATGTGAGAAAAACTTTTGACAACCATGATTTCATAATATGTGAGAAAACCTGTCATAATTCATTGACACTTATCTCCAAAAGCATCCTTTGTTCATAAAACATCATTTTCATAAGACATCCATAACTTTCATAAACCATAATTAATAAGTTCATAAGCTTTCTTCATAAGTTCATCATCATAATCAAGTAAAAAGCATGGGCCCATATGAAATCAATTTAAAACCATGTAATTGAATCAAATTATGCACAATAAGATTGAAATCAAACAATTGAATCATAATAAATTGGACCCATGGAGAAATGTATGAAACCCTAATCAAATTGTGTGAAAAGTTGAATTGGAGATTGAGATTCTTTTGGGACCAAATGGATGAACTTGATTGGAAATTGGAGATTTGAGAGAATAAGAAAGTTTGGGTAGATTTAGGAATTGAAAATCAGTTATAGGGGTAGTTATAGGTCCCATAACGACATAGTATAGGGTTAATTGGGTTGAAAAAACCTAAACACCCTTCATTAAAAACTATCGGAAGTAACCTACGATTTCGATCTACGGTTTGTAGGACTTTCTACGGCCCGTACTGGTCAACTGTAGAGTCACTCACTAGGGCCTAAAAATCTTTCCAACTTCCACGAGACCCTCCTATGTCCCGTCTGATTTTCTACGGCTCGTAGAACCTAAATTCAAGCACAAAATTTCACTAAGTTTGGAACCCTTCTATGGAACCCATCTACGACTTGTAGAACCAACTACGTCCAATCCTGTTCATTTGTAGGTCAACTTACTGGGACTTGAAAAATCCAAAGCTCGACCATGACCCAACGACTTCCTTTCTATGGCCCATAGAAATTCCTACGGTCCGTAGATTGGACTCGTAATTCACTGCTTTAGTGTCAAAACTGAACTTTTTCCTTTTAATCCAACTTTTCAATTTTTGAGGTGTTACAGTATCTCTCCCTTGGAAACATTTATCCTAAAACGGAGAGCCTCCTACCATAGAGGGCCTCAAATGGTGCCATCCCAATACTAGAATGATAGTTATTATTATAAGCAAACTCAATCAAAGGTAAATGATCATCCCAAGTACCCTTGAAATCAATCACGCAAGCTCTAAACATATCTTTAAAAGTCTGAATAGTACGCTCTCGTCTTGCCTATCGGTCTAAAGATGAAAAGTTGTACTAAGCTTCACTTGGGTACCAAGACCTTTTTGAAACGACCTCCAAAACTAAGATGTAACATGAGTACCATGATCGGAGATAATAGACAAAGACACTCCATGCAACCTTACCATTTCTCGAATGTAAAGCTTGGTGTACTCTTCGGCTAAAAATGAAGTCTTTACGGGAAGAAAGTGAGTCGATTTTGTCTTTCGGTCCACAATGACCCTAATCGAATCAAACTGACAACGAGTACGAGGTAAACCCGCAATGAAGTCCATATTCAAATCTTCCCATTTCCAAGTTGAAATACAAATATCTTGAGCCAAACCATAGGATTTCTGATTCTCAACTTTCACTTGTTGATAATTCAGAGATTTAGCCATAAATTCTGCAATATGCTTCTTTATCCCATTCCACCAATTGACCTCCCGAAAATCATGGTACATCTTGGTGGTTCCCGGGTGAATAGAATACTGAGAACTGTGAGCTTCTGTTAAAATATGATTCCTCAACTCATCATCATTCGAAACACATAACCGACCTTGGTATCGAAGGACACCATCTTCCCCTTGGGAGAAAGCTTCTATGGTTTTTTCGGAAACTGACTTCTTCAAATCTACCAAAATCGGACTATCATCTTGCTTAGCCTTCACATCCAATACAAGAGATGATTCTGAACTATTCTGAATAATCACAGCACCTTCATTCGAATCAACCAAGCGAATACCCAATTGGGAAAACCTATGAACATCATGAACTAGCTCTTTCTTACCATTTGCAATATGAGTAACACTTCCCATCGATAATCGACTAAGAGCATCCACCACCATGTTCGCCTTACCCGGATGATAAAGGTCACTCATGTCGTAATCCTTTAATAACTCAAGCCACCTTATTTGGAAAAGATTTAAGTCCTTTTGGGTGAACACATATTTCAAGCTCTTATGGTCGGTAAGCATGTCTACATGAACACCATATAGGTAATGCCTCCAAATCTTCATAGCAAATACAACCACCACCAACTCCAAATCATGACACGGACAATTCTTCTCATGCACCTTCAGTTGCCTTGAAGCATAAGAGATGTCTTTCCCATGTTTCATCAAAACGCAACCAAGACCAATCCGTGAAGCATCACAACAAACAACAAAACCATCCGATCCTTTAGGTAAAGTCAATATAGGGGCTGGAGTGAGTCTATCCTTCAACTTATGGAAACTCTTCTCACAAGCTTCTGGCCATAGGAAATCCACCTTTTTTGAGTCAAAATCCTTCTATAGTATCCGACCAAACCCAAGAAACTTTGAATATCTGAAGCGGACACAGGTCTAGGCCAATTCTTAACTGACTCGATTTTCTTAGGATCAACTTGAATACCTTCACCAGAGATAATATGGCCAAGAAAAACAATGGACCTCAACCCAAACTCACATTTACTAAACTTAGCATACAATTCCTGATCCTTGAGAGTTTGCAACACAATTCTCAAATGCTCAGCATACTCATCCTCACTCTGTGAATAAATCAAAATATCATCAATAAACACAATCACGAACATGTCAAGATATTTCTTAAAGATCTTATTCATCAAATCCATGAATGCCGCAGGGGCATTACTCAAACCAAATGACATCTCCAAAAACTCATAGTAATCATATCGAGTTTGAAAATATGTCTTCGGAATGCCATATTCCTTCACCCTCAATTGGTGATAACCCAACCTAAAGTCAATCTTAGAGAAGTAACTCACTCCTTGGAGTTGATAAAACAAATCATCTATCCTTGGAATAGGATACTTATTCTTTATGGTAACCTTATTCATTGTCGATAGTCAATGTACATTCGGAGGAAACCATTCTTCTTTCGAACAAATAACACTGGAGCACCCCATGGAGAGATACTTGGTCTAATAAAACTCTTATCCAATAAGTCCTTCAATTTGTCCTTTAATTCCTTAAGTTCTGCCAGGGCTATACGATAAGGAGAAATAGAGATAGGTTGTGTATCTGGGAGAAGATTAATATCGAAGTCTATTTCCCTTTTGAGAGAAATACAGAGAAGATCATTGAGAAACACTTCTGAAAACTCATTCACAATACGAACTAACTCAAGAGCAGGGGTTTCAGAATCGATATCCCTAAACCTTAAAAGATGATAAATGCTACCCTTAGAAATCATTTTCCTAGCCTTTAGAAAAGATATGAACTGACCCTTAAGAGCATATCTTCCCCTTTCCCATGACATGATAGGTTCGTTCGAAACCTTGAATGTGACCAATTGAGTCCTAAAATCTATCGAAACATAACATAAATGAAGTAAATCCATCCTAAGAATAACATCAAAATATGACATATCAAGCTCTAGAAGATCAACATGAGTGACTCTATGAGAAACAGAAACATGGCAATTTCTATAAACTCATTTAGCAACAATAGAATCAACAACAGGCGTAGACACATGAAATAGATTAGAAAGGATTTCAGGACCAACACCAAATCTCATAGCCATATAAGGAGTAACAAATGACAACGTAGAACCCAGATAAAGAAAAGCATACACATCATAATGAAAAACTTTCAACATACCGGTCATGACATCTGGAGAATCCTCATGATCCTGTTGAGTATAAAGAGCATATAACCTATTCTGACGAGGAGCACTCAAACCAGAACCACTAGGCTGAGCTTACCTAGCGTCCCTTCCCTTAGTAGCAAGCTTCGGACAATCCCTCATCTTTTGAACAGTCTTTCCACAACCAAAGCAACCATCCGTACCGGCAAAACATTTTCCCGTGTGACTCTTGCCACACCTTTGGTAAGTGGGGATAGATGATCCATTTCCACCACTCCCTTGAAGCTTAGGGTTAGACACCCTATCCTTGTTGAAATTATAAGCCGAAGAATTAGAAGAATCTTGAACAGAAAGCTTTTATCGAAATTAAGAACGACCATGTCCATCGGATCTAGAATAAGAAAAGTCACCATCATCGGTCCTTGTCCTCTTTGACTCTCTAGATTTCTCTTTTATTTTCTTCTCTTCAATTTGTTGGGCATGTATCATCAAAGGGGAGATATCCATCTCCTTAATCAATATGGTGGTACGACACTCCTTGACCACCATTTTGGACACACTTGACATAAACTTACTCATCCTTGCTCTAGAGTCGGCAACCATAGTCAGAGCAGGCTTGGCCAACTGACTGAACTTCAAAGTATACTCCTTCACACTCATATTTCCTTGATAAAGATTAATGAACTCAAGCACCTTGGCTTCTCTCATCTCTAGGGGAAAGAAACGATCAAGAAAAGCCCCTTTGAATTTCTCCCAATTAAGAAGACCCGCATCAGTAGCCCTCTCTCCCTTCCATTGATTGAACCAAACTTGAGAAACACCTTTGAGTTGATAAGCGGCCAATTTCACCTTTTACACCGGTGACACTCGCATAATTTCCACTATCTTATACACTTCATCAATGAACTCTTGAGGATTCTCATCAGTTTTTTACCCATGAAACTCCGTGGGATTCATCCTAGTGAAGTCCCTTATCCATATTTCCGCCATACCCACTTTTGGGTTCACAAGAGAAACGTCCTCTCTATTGGCTTGGGCCGTCATAGATTGAGCCAACACTTGGAAAGTGGCTTGGAATTTGGCATGAGTCATTTGTTCGGCCAAAGGGTCGACCAAGGCTTGAGAAACCTCAGGCTCCATATTGTCACTCGCATTCCTTCTTACATAAGCTCTTCAGGGAGCCATATCCTGAAACGCATCAGATAATATTTAGGAGAAGGACCTTTGTAGAGATGAACTCTATGGAACGACTTTAGAGTAGGGAAAGAAGTGCAGTTTCCTAAATGCCTTGTAGCCTCCTATTCATAAATATGGCACACTTCACTCTTATAAACAAGACTCTACTGGACGTGGCTTGTCAGATATCCTAGAATCATTCTAAAATCGGTTGCTCTGAATACTAAGTTTGTCACGACCTGAATTACACTCTAGACCTGACATGGCGAATAGAACCCTAGAGGCCCTAAACAAGCCACTTGACATAAGCATGATGTAATAAATATATAATTTAAGAGATATATCAATATAAGTCTCAAATCATAAGATGACATAAATGATATCAACAGAGTACATAAGAAATATGCAGAACACTACTAAGTCTGACACAAGACTTTCTAACATCAAAGAGTGGTTGGGACATAACCCATGCACCACGTATAAATCTGAAATAGAAGACATAAAACTAAAAGCTCTTAACATCAATGGTCTTGTCCTCGGAGCATGAGGACTCACTAAATCCAAAAGCCAAGCAATCCTAATCTAGCCACGAGTGGGAGGTGAAACATCGGACCCTATATTATAAAATAATATAGGCACAAGTATGCATTAGTACATGGAATAAACTAAGTATGGGGAAATGCATAAAAACATAAACATGATCATTTAGGGACTTTAAGTATGATATGCATGACCAAGCTAAAACATAATAAAAAGCCTTTAAAGAGTAATCATAAATCATGAACAAGGTCAATGCATACTTAAAACATAATGAAAGCTTTCGTAAAACCTTTGAAGGTAACTTAGTTCATTTTGTGGGATAATTAGATTTAACCAACAATAGTCCATGTGAGCTATAATATGGAATCCGATATAACCCTCACATAGAAAAGGGAATTCTACTTGCCAAGGTAGTCTCTGTAACATTCATTCATATGCTAATTATGGATCTACTAGCTAGGTCATTAAGACATATCCTACGGGATTACGTAGCTTGGGATAAGGAGATTGCTTCTAGAGACCCAACCTCTATTAATGAGGGAGGCTCTATATCAAAGTCCTCTTGGTGCTAAGTAAAATCCCAATGAAATTAGTCATGATCATATTCATATTATCATACTTGGAAATGCACAATTATACAACCAATCCAATCATAAGTCATTATAGAGTAGCTTCTTTAAATCATGATTCATACATATGTGAGAAAAACCTTTCACAAATGATTTCATAATATGTGAGAAAACTTTTCACAATTCATTGACACTTATCTCCAAAAGCGTCCTTAGTTCATAAAGCATCATTTTCATAAGACATCCATAACTTTCATAAACCATAATTCATAAGTTCATAGGCTTTCTTCTTAAGTTCATCATCATAATCAAGTAAAAAGCATGGGTCCACATGAAATTAATTGAAAACCATGTACTTGAATCAAATCATGCATAATAAGATTGGAATCAAATAATTGAATGATAATAAATTAGACCCATGGAGAATTGCATGAAACACTAATCAAATTGGGTGAAAAATTGAATTGGAGATTGAGATTCTTTTGGGACCCAATGGATGAATGGAATCCATTGGTGAATTTCCACATACCTTGATATCAAATCATAGCAAAGCAAGCGTAAGAGAAGACCTTGAAGCTTGAAATCCTAGCTTTCTTCTTGAACTTGGGAGAGAATTGAAGAGGATGAACTTGGATGGGAATTAGGGATTTGAGGGAATGAGAGGGTTTGGGTAGATTTAGGAATTGAAAATCAGTTGTAGGGGTAGTTATACGTCCTAAAACGACATAGTATAGGGTTAATTAGGTAGAAAAAGATCAAAACACCCTTCATTAAAAATTGCCGAAAGTGACCTTCGATTCCGACCTACAATCCATAGGACTTTTTACGACCCGTACTGGTCTGCCATAGTATCACTTACTGGGGCCTAAAAATCTTTCCAACTTCCAGGAGACCCTCCTACGGCCCGTCCAATTTTTTACGGCTTGTAGAGCCAATTCGTAGAACCTAAATTCAAGCACAAAATTTCACTAAGTTTGGAGCCCTTCTATGGAACCCATCTACGACCCTTAGAACTAACTACGTCCCATCCTATTCATTCATAGGTCAACTTACTGGGAGTTGAAAAATCCAAAGCACAACTATGACCCTACGACTTCCTTTCTACGACGCGTCGAACTTCCTATGATCTATAGATTTGACTCGTAGTTCATTGCTTTAATGTCAAAACTAAACTTTTCTCTTTAAAGTCCAACTATCCAATTTTTGAGGTGTGACAATATATCACCCTTGGGAACATTCATCCTCGAATGGGACTCAAGCTAGCATGAATAGAGTAGTAGAGAAACTAACAGCCCAATATGAATGCAATTCTCATCAAATGGACATAGTCAAGGAGAAATCACTCCAAGCTAAAACATAACATCAAACAAGTTTTTCATGAACATGCATGCATATAAAAACATGAGAATGACTAAAACACATAAATCCGAAAGAATGAACCATGAGGGGATAATACCTCAAGCTAAAATAGGAGCAGAGGGAAAGAGATGAGGATACTTGGACATCATATTGGCTTCGGCTTCCCAAGTAGCAGCCTCAACTAATTGATTCCTCCAAAGAACTTTCATGAAAGCAACTTCTTTATTTCTCAACTTTCGAACTTGGCGGTATAAAATCTCAACCGGAATCTCTTCATACGAAAGACTTTCCTTAACTCCCAAACTTTCCAATGGCACCATAGATGTCGGATCTCCAACAAACTTTTTAATAAAAAGATATAAAATACCAGATGTACCGATGCTAAATCATTAGGTAACTCTAATTCATAAGAAACTTTACCAATACGTCTCAAAGTATGACATGGGCCCACACATCGGGGACTAAGCTTTCCTTTCTTTCCAAATCTCATCACACCCTTCATGTGTGAAATTTTCAAGTAAACCTAATCATCAACATTAAATTCAAGCTCTCTTCTTCTAACATCGGCATAGTAATTTTGTCGACTTTGAGCCATTTTCAACCTCTCTCGTATAATTTAAACCTTTTCCATAGCCTGATGTACCAACTCGGGCCCTATCAAAGTGACCTCACCAACTTCAAACCAACCTATATGAGACCTACACCTCCTACCATAGAGAGCCTCAAACGGTGCCATCCTAATACTAGAATGATACCTATTATAATAAGCAAACTCAATCAAAGTCTGAATAGCATGCTCGTCTTGTCCATCAGTCTGAGGATGAAAATCCGTACTAAGCTTCACTTGGGTACCAAGACCTTTTTAAAATGACCTCCAAAATTGAGGTATAAATTGAGTACCATGATCGGAGATAATAGACAAAGGCACTCCATGCAACCTTACCATTTTTTGAATTTAAAGCTTAGCGTACTCTTCGATTGAAAATGAAGTCTTTACGGGAAGAAAGTGAGCCAATTTTGTCATCTAATCCACAATGACCCAAATCAAATCAACTAACGATGAGTACGAGGTAAACCTGTAATGAAGTACATATTCAAAATCTTCCCATTTCTAAGTAGGAATACAAATATCTTGAGCCAAACCACTGGGGTTCTGATGCTCAACTTCTTGTTGACAATTCGGACATTTAGCCACAAATTTCACAATATCCTTCTTCATCTCATTCCACTAATAGAACTCCTGCAAATCACGATACATCTTGGTGGCTCCCGGGAGAATATAATATCGAGAACTATGAGCTTCTGTCAAAATCTGATTCCTCAACTCATCATCATTTGAAACACATAACCGACCTTGGTATCGAAGGATACCATCTCCCCCTTGGTAGAAAGCCTCTATGATTTTTTCAGAAATTGACTTCATCAAATCTACTAAAACCAGATCATGATCTTACTTAGCCTTCACATCCAATTCAAGAGACGATTCTGAACTATTCTGAACAATCACACCACCTTAATTCGAATCAACTGAGTGAACACCCAATCGGGCCAACATATGAATTTCACAAACTAGCTCTTTCTTACCATTCTCAATATGAGTAATACTTCTCATCGGTAGTCGACTAAGAGCATTCGACACCACGTTTGCCTTACCCGGATGATAGAGGACACTCATGTCGTAATCCTTTAATAACTCAAGCAACCTTCTTTGGTGAAGATTTAAGTCCTTTTGGGTGAACATATATTTCAAGCTCTCGTGGTCGGTAAATATGTCTACATGAACACTATATAGGTAATTCCTCCAAATCTTTAGAGCAAGCACTATCGACTCCAACTCCAAATCATGAGTCGGATAATTCTTCTCATGCACCTTCAATTGTATTGAAGTATAAGTGATGACTTTCTCATGTTGCGTCAAACCACAACCAAGATCGATCCGTGAAGCATCACAATAAACCACAAAACCATCCGTTCCTTCATGTATAGTCAATATAGGGGCTGAAGTGAGTCTATCCTTCAGCTCTTGGAAACTCTACTCATAAGCTTCTGACCATAGGAATTTCACCCTCATTTGAGTCAATGTTGTCAAAGGCGAAGCAATATAGGAAAATCCTTCCACAAACCTTCTATAGTATCCAGCCCAACCCAAGAAACTTCAAATATCTAAAGCGGATAAAGGTCTAGGACAATTTTTAACCACCTCAGTCTTCTTAAGATCAACTTGAGTACCTTCACCAGAGACAATATGGCCAAGAAAAGCAATGGAACTCAACCAAAACTCACATTTACTAAACTTAGCGTACAATTCCCAATCCTTGAGAGTTTGCAATACAATTCTCAAATGCTCAATATGCTTATCCTCACTCCGTTCAAAATATCATCAATAAACACAATCATGAATATGTCAAGATATTGCTTAAAGACCTTAATCATCAAATCAATGAATGTCACCGGGGCATTAGTAAAAGCAAATGACATCACCAAAAACACATAGTGACCATATCGAGTTCGAAAAGCCATCTTCGGAATGTCATCTTCCTTCACCCTCTATTGGTGATAACTCGACCTAAGGTCAATCTTAGAGAAGTAACTCGCTCCTTGGAGTTGTAAATCATCAATACTTGGAATAGGATACTTATTCTTTATGGTAATCTTATTCAATTGTCGATAATCAATGCACATTCGGAGGGATCCATCTTTATTTCAAACAAACAACACCGAATCACCCCATAGAGAGATACTTGGTCTAATAAAACCATTATCCAATAAGTTCTTCAATTGGTCCTTTAATTCCTTAAGTTCTATCGGGGATATACGGTAAGGAGGAATAGAGATGGGTTACATATGTAGGAGAAGGTCAATACCGAAGTCTATTTCTCTTTCGGAAGGATTATTGGGAAGATCATTGAGAAACACTTCTGGAAACTCATTCATAATCAGAATTGACTCAAGAGTAGAGATTTTGGAATCTATATCTGTAACACTAACAATATGATAAACGCAACCCTTAGAAATAATTTTCCTAGCCTTTAGGTAAGAAGTGAGCTGACCCTTAAGAGCATAATTTCCCCTTTCCCATGACATGATAGGTTCGTTCAGAATCTTGAATGTGACCAATCGGGTCCTACAATCTATGGAAACATAACATGAATGAAGCTAATCCATCCCTAGAATAACATCAAAATCTAACATATCAATCTCTATAAGATCAACATGAGTGACTCTATGAGAAACAAAAACAGGGCAATTTCTACAAACTCGTTGAGCAACAATAGAATCACCAATAGGTGTAGATACATCAAAGAGATTAGAAAGGATTTTAGTACCAACATCAAATCTCATAGCCATATAAGGAGTAACAAATGAAAATGTAGCACCCGAATCAAGCAAAGCATACACATCATAATGAAAAACTTTTCAATATATCAGTCACAACATCCGGAGAACCCTCATGATCCTGTAGAGTATGAAGAGCATAGAACCTATTCTGACGGGAAGCACTTCAACCAGAACAACTAGGCTGAGCTTTCCTACCATCCCTTCCCTTAGTAGAAAGTGATGGACAATCCATCATCTTGTGACCACTCTTGCCACAACCAAAACTACCACCGGTACCTGCTAAGCATTTTCCTATGTTACTCTTGCTACACCTTTGGCAAGCAGGGATAGAGGATCTATTTCCACCACTCCCTTGAGGTTTAGGGTTAGACACTCTATCCTTGTTGAACTTATTAGCCGGAGCATTAGAAGAACCTTGACCGAAATACTTTTGCCAGAATTGAGAATGACCATGTCCATCGGACCTAGAATGAGAAAAGTCACAATCACTGGTTCTTGCCTTCGTTGACTCCCTTGATTTCTCTTTTAGCTTCTCCTCTTCAATTTGTTGCGCATGTATCATCAAATGGGAAATATCCATCTCCTTAATCAACATGGTGGGAAAACACTCCTTGACTACCATTTCGGACACACCCAACACAAACTTACTCATCCTTGCCCTAGAGTCAGCAACCATAGTTAGAGCATACTTAGCCAATTGAGTGAATTTTAAAGTATACTTCTTCACACTCATATTTCCTTGATGAAGATTAATGAACTCAAGTACCTTGGCTTCTCTCATCTCTAGGGGAAAGAAACAATCAAGAAAGCCCCATCAAATTTCTCCCAATCAAGAGGACCTGCATCAATAGCCCTCTCTCCCTTTCATTGATTGAACCAAACTTGAGCAAAACCTTTGAGTTGATAAGCAGCCAATTCTGCCTTTTCCACCGATGACACTCCCATAATTTCCATTATCTTCTACACCTTATCAATGAACTCTTGAGGATACTCATCAATTTTTGGCCCATTAAACTCTGGGGATTCATCCTAGATAATTCCCTTACCCTTATCACCGTCGTACCCACAATTGGGTTCATGGGAGCAACGACCTCTTTATTGTCTTGGACCATCATAGATTGAGCCAACACTTGGAAATTGGCTCGGAATTTAGCACGAGTCACTTATTCAGCCAATGGGTCGACTTGAGGAACCTCGGGCTCTATATTGTCATTCGCATTTCTTCTCACATAAGCTCTTCGGAGAACCATATCCTGAAAAGCATCTGATAAGAGTTTAGAGAAAGACATTTCTTGAGATGAACTCTATGGCACGACTTTAGAGTAGTGAAAGAAGTGAAGTTTCCTAAACACCTTGTAGCCTTCTATTCATAAATGTTACACGCTTCACACTTATGAACAAGACTCTACTTGAGGCAGCTTGTCTGACATCCTAGAATCATTCTAAAACCTGTTACTTTGAATACTAAGTTTGTCACGATCCAAAGTACACCCTAGATGTGATATGACAAATAGAACCACGAGAGGCCCTAACCAAGGTACTTGACATAAGCATGACGTAATGAACATACAATTTAAGAGATATAGTAATATAAGTCTAAAATCATAAGATGACATAAATGATGCCAACAGAGTACATAAGAAATATGCGGAACGTTACTAAGTCTGACACAACCCATTCCAACATCAAAGAGTGGTTGGGACGTAACCCATGTACCACGTACAAGTCTGAAACAGAAGAAATAAAACTCAAAGCTCTAAACATCAATAGTTTTGTCCTCGGAGCATGAGAACTCACCAAATCCAAAAGCCGAGCAATCCCGATCTAGTCACGAGCGGGACGAGAAATGTCGGACCCTATATTATAAAACAATATAGGCACAAGTATGCATTAGTACATTTCATGTACTAAGGAGAAATGCATAAAAACATAAATATGATCATTTCGAGACTTTAAACATGATATGTATGACCAAGCTAAAATATTGTAAAAATCCTTTAAAGAGTAATCATAAATTATGAACAAGGTCAATGCATACTTAAAACATAATGAACGCTTTCGTAAAACTATTGAAGATAACTTAGTTTATTTTGTAGGATAATTAGCTTTAATTGACAATAGACCATGTGAGCTATAACATGGAATTGATGTAACCCTCACATCAAAAAGGGGATTCTACTTGCCAAGGTAGTCTCTGTAACATTTATTCATATGCTAATTATGGATCCACTAGCTAGGTCATTAAGACATATCCTACGGGGGTAGTTATAGATCCCAAAACGACATAGTATAAGGTTAATTATGTAGGAAAAAACCAAAATATCCTTCATTAAAAACTGCCGAAAGTGTCCTACGATTCCGACCTACAGTCCATAGGACTTTCTACTGTCCATAATGGTCAACCATAGAATCACTTACTGTGGCCTAAAAATCTTTCCAACTTCCACGAGACCCTCCTTCGGCTTGTCTAATTTTCTACGGCTTGTAAAACCTAAATTCAAGCACAATATTTGGAATCCTTCTACGGATCCCATCTACGACCCATAGAACCAACTAGATCCCATCCTGTTCATTCATAGGTTAACTTACTGGGACTTAGAAATTCAAAGCTCAACCATGACCCTACGACTTCCTTTCTACTGCCCGTAGAACTTCTTACAGTTCGTAGATTGGACTCGTAGTTCACTACTTCAGTGTCAAAACTGAACTTTTCCCTTTTAGTCAAACTTTCCAATTTCTGAGGTGTTACAAATGTACGAGAATACGTAAATGTAATGACTTGGAAGGTCATTTTTGGAAATTTTCTTAAAATTACCATTTTACCCCTCTCGATATCGATCCCGAGTCATTTCTGATTTAGTTTTGAAAGATGGATTCAAACTTTGGGTGAAAGTTGTGAATTTTGAAAGTTTTTTATTTTGAAAGGTTGAAGTTGTTAAAAAGTAAATTTTGGTGTCTTTTGGTATTTTGAGTATCAAAATGGAATTTCATTGATTCCATTAGTCCCGAAATGTGAAAATTGATCTAAGAGAGTTATCGATTTCAGATTTGGAGCCTTTTTGAGGATTTGAGGTCTTAAGTTGGAAATTATTGAGATTTTAGCATATGGGGTTGAAGTTAGTCAACATTTGGGGTTCGGATACTCAGATTAAAATTCTGAGAGTTTTGTTGGATTCAGAAAATGATTTTAGGCTTAGGTGAGGTCTTGGTTGAATTTTTAGAAGTCCCGAGATTAATTTGGCCTTTCAGGCATTTTGATTAGTTTCTTATGACTTGCATGGATTTCGGGTCAAGGAGACCTTAGATTAGTGTTTCGATGGTTTCATTGAGTCCAAAACATCGAGTATAGTCAAATTGCATATATGATTTGTATGTAAGAATTCTGAACGAATCCCGAGGATCCTTTCGATGATTTAGGACTTGGCTAGTTTTATGGTATTGGTGTGCCTCATGATTGCGAGAGGTTGATCACTTTCGCAAACCTCGCTTTCATGAGGAACAAGTCACTTTCATGAAGGTCAAGGTGGGGTTCACTTAAGTGAACTTATGAAGGCCCACTTGTGAAAGCAAAGCTCGAGATTTTTGTGGGGTTCACTTAAGTGAACTTATATTCGCTTAAGTGACTTCAGAGAGGATTTTGGCCTACAAATTTCAGGGTTTAACCCCATTTTTTCATTTTGAGCTTTGTAAAATCCTTGGAGGCAATTTTGAAGAGATTTGTTGTGCTAAATCATTTGGGTAAGCCTTTGTAACTCTAAAACTTCTTTTCTCATTAATTATTCATGGATTTTAACATCAAAACTTGAGATTTTGATTGACAAAGGGCAAGGTTTTTGAAGAACTTAAGCGTTAAGAAAAATGGTGATTGTGAACTGATTTTGATACCTTTTTCAAAATGATTTTTACCAATGAGTTCCAAATGCCTTCGGTAACATTTTCAAGTAAGGATTTTCAAATTCAAACTCCATTTTTGGAATTGGGTTTTTGAGTTGATTTGATCCATTTTTTTCAAAATGTATGAATTGGGAGTTGTTATTTCCAGAATCTTATTGTGATTACTTGATTGAACTAGATTGTGAGGCTTTGGATATTGTTCGGAAGGGGAAGACTCAAGTCATGAATTGACTTTGAATGAATTGAGGCAAGTGATTTCTAAACCTTGTAGAATTCTTATATTTTCCCTTCATTGTGTGTGTTGGGGAGTAATGTGAATGAGGTGTTGGATTCATTTATTCCACTTGATTAATTTTAATGAATAAAAAATGGGATTAATGAATAAGCAATGTGTTGATCATAATGCTTTATGAATTGCCTTGTTATGGACCCAAATTATTGATTGACAAAAAGCCTTGATAGAATTGTTGTGGCCTTGAATTGCTTGAACTGTTGTCTATTTCTTATGGTGTGAGATTGCTTATTGCATTTGATTGTTGTGCACCATGATGGGACATGTGATGTATAAAGCCGAAGGGAAATGGTTTCGTCTAGTGATATGATATATAGTCGAAGAAAAATGGTTCCGGCTAGTGATATGATATAAGCCAAAGGGAAATAGTTTCGCTAGTGGTATGATATAAAGCCGAAGGGAAATGGTTCCGGCTAGTGGTAATATATAACGTTGAAGGAAAATAGTTCCGGCTAGTTATATGATATAAAGCAGAAGGGAAATGGTTTTGACTAGTGATGTGATATAAAGCCGATGGGAAATGATTCCGACTAGTGATATTGTGCCATTGTGAAATGGTTCCGGTAAGTGTTTGATTACTACGATTTGATGAACTTGATACTTGAAATTGATGCATTTGATGATTGTGATTGATCCACTTGATGCTTGCAATTGATGTACTTGTTACTTGTGACTGATCTACTTGATACTTATGATTGACATACTTGATACTTGTGGATTGTTGAACTGTGACTACTGGACTGTGATTATTAAGCCTTGTGAATCGTGTATTATAGAGGTTTGGTTGGGATGGAAGGAGTAAATAATTTCTATCTAGTTTTGCTATATTTAGTAGGTTGCTTGCTGAGTATCATGTTATTAGTACTGACTCCTTGCTTCTACACTTTTGTAGGTTCCAATCCCAGATCCGTGTGATTGCTCTTCTTTTTGTTACATTTGAGGCTTGTTGAGGATACATTGAGATGTAGTTGCTTGTCATCCCGACGGACTCTCTTGTGCCTTATTTTATGCTTTGTTCTATTTGAGAGACAAAGACTTGAGACTTGTAAGAATATTTCAATTCCGTATTAAGACATTAATAGCTTCTACACGTGAAGACTAGGTTTTGGGGTTATTATAGAAAGAATAAGTTTTATGCTCTTATCTTATTCTTGCATTAGTTTCCACATTTCTTTCATATCGTTGGGTTGAGACTGACTTGTCTTTATAGGAATAGATGAATGCCATCACGTCCATTTTTGGGTTGTGACAAATGGTATCAGAGCCCCATGTTCATAGGTCTCACATATGTACAAGTCAAGTCTACGTAGAGTCTCAAGGATCGGTACGAAGACATTTGTACTTATCTTCGGGAGGCTATGAAGACAGTTAAGAGCTTCCTTTTATTCATTCTTTCTTATCATGTGTGGTTACCTTTGCTAATGTTGAGTTGCCACGTGTTATTTTGACAGATGCCGAGGATCAGAGCTTCTATTTCTAGTGGTAGAGGGGAGGCAATCCCCGAGGCAGTTATTGAGACCTCAGCTAGGGGTAGGGGAAGGAACCAAGTTAGAGGTTGTGCTCATGGAGTAGCACCGGCTAGAGGTCGTGTCCGTGAAGTGGCACCAGCTAGATGTAGAGCTAGAGAGGTCTCTCCTGCACCACAGGTTGAGGTTGTTGAGGACCAGGTTCCTCCTGAGTTTGCAGTTCCTTTGTTTCATGATACTTTTTTGAGGATGCTGGGTGTGTTGGAGAACTTCTCTCAGGGTGGTATGCTAGGTACACCACATGGTTCTCAGATTGGATTGGGGGCGCATACCCTAGTTCAATAGTAGGCTCCGATTACTCATAATCAGGTGGGTCAGCCACCGGTGGTTCCTGCACTGGCTGTTGGTGAACACATTGCTCCTGAGGTTATTCTGACAGTTGATAATCAGCATTGTTATGAGAGGTTTCAGAAGATGAAACCACCCTAGTTTCTGGTGGTAAGAATGATGATGCTCATGAGTTCTTGACCTTGTGCCATGAGATACTTAAGGCAGTGGGTATGGTGGATGCACGTGGTGTTTGTTTTGTTGCCTTTCAGTTCTGTAGACCCGCTAGAGAGTGGTGGAGGACTTATGTGAGGTCTATACCAGTTGGATCTCCTCCGACAGAGTGGGATGTATTCTTTAGTGCTCTTTAGGACCACTTCATTCCTTGGAGCATGAGAGAGGAGAGTAGACTTAGGTTTGAGGACTTGAGACAGGGCAGTTTGTCTGTGACTGAGTATAAGGCCTGTTTCTTCTAGATTTCCAAGCATGCTATGACTACCATCCTGGATGAGGCAGAGAGAGTCTGCACGTTCATGAGAGGGTTGACTTTCTCCACCAGATCTTAAAGAGTAGCTAGAGAGAGGGCTTCCTTCCAGTCCATTGTGAGTGCCACCTAGGAGGCGGAGTTGATGGTTAAATAGGAGTTTAGGGATCCAAAGAGGGCTCGTTCTTCTGTTTAGTTTTCTGGCACCTCATCTGGAGACATAGGTTCACATAGAGGTGGTAACTCTTTCAAACATCGTGGTCCTGCTCATGCATCCATTCCAGCATCTGAGAATGGGCAGATACCACGAGGGTCTTATGGTTTGGGCCTAGGTGGCCATGGTAGATTATCTGGTTCGCAATGGTAGTTATCCACACCGAGGTCTTATTATGGGTGTGGGGATCTAGGTCATATGATTCAGCAATGTCCTCTACAGACTCACTCAGGACCCCATCATACTTATTCAGCTGCTCCAGCTAGAGATTCAGTGCCTCAGGCCAGAGGTCGAGGCATATGTCAATTTGGTAGAGGCGGCAGGACTTCTGGTAGAGGTGCCATAACTCAACAGAGCGGTGGTTGGGGTACAACTCAGAATGGAGTTGGTCAAGAGGGACAATTTTATTCTTTTCCATGGAGGCCAAAGGCCGAGACTGCTGATATTGTGATTTTAGGTATCATCCCAATTTGCGATTGACCTGCGTCTGTATTGTTTGATCCGAGGTTTACTTTCTGATATGTGTCTACCTATTTTGTTGCTGGATTTGATATGATTTCTAATAGCATACCTATGCCTATTCATGTTTCTACACCAATGGGTGAGTCCTTAGTGGTGGATCGAGTGTATCAATCATGTCTTGTTTCTCTGGCTGGGTATGATACTTGGGTAGACTTGATCATTCTGGTATAGTAGACTTTGATATTATTTTGGGTATGGATTGGCTTTCCCCGCATCATGCTATTCTTGATTGTATTTCTAAGACTGTGACCTTAACGATGTCAGGTGCCCCGAGAGTTAAGTGGACGGCTAGTGGTTCTTACCCTAGCAAAGTTATCTCCTTCATTCTAGCTTAGAGGTTGGTTGATATAGGGTGCTTGTTCTATTTGTCCTTTATTCGTGATACTAATTTTGAGCCACCTTCCATGGATTCTGTTCTTGTGGTTCGAGAGTTTTCGGATTTGTTTCCTACTAATCTTCCAGGTGTTCCTCCGGATAGAGACATTGACTTTGCTATTGAACTAAAGTCGGGCACCAATTCCATCTTTATTCCTCATTATCACATGGCTCTAGTAAATTTGAAGGAATTGAAGGACCAGTTACATGACTTGTTGAGTAAGGGGTTCATTCTCCCTAGTGTTTCTCTGTGGGGTGCTCCTGTTTATTTGTGAGGAAGAAGGATGGAACCATGATGATGTGTATTGATTAATAGATAGTTGAACAAAGTGACAGTGAAGAACAAGTATCCTCTTCCTCGTATTGATGACTTATTTGATCAGCTTCAGGGAGCATCTTTGTTTTCTAAGATTGATTTGAGGTTCGGCCATCATCACTTGAAGATTAGGGCATCGGATATCCCTAAGACAACTTTCAGGAGTCGTTATGGGCACTATGAGTTTATTGTGATGTTCTTCAATTTGACTAACACCCCTACAACGCTCATGGAGTTAATGAACATGTGTTCTGACCTTATTTGGGTTCTTTTGTGATAGTCTTCATTGATGACATCTTGGTGTACTCCAAGATTGAGGAGGACCATGATGAGCATTTGAGGACTATGTTCCCAATATTTAGGGAAGGGAAATTGTATGTCAAGTTCTCGAAGTACGAGTTTTGGCTTAAAACTGTTGTATTTCTAGGACATGTGGTGTCCAAGGAGGGTTTTCATGCGGATCCAGCCAAGATTGAGGCAGTTAGAGGTTGGACCAGGCCTACTTCGGTTATCGAGATTTAGATTTTCATGGGGCTAGCAGGCTATTATAGGCGGTTTGTGTAGAGCTTCTCCACTATTGCATCTCTTTTGATTAGATTAACTCAGCAGAGTGTGAGCTTTAGGTGGTCTGATGAGTGTGAGGAGAGCTTTCAAAAGCTCAAGACCTTCTTGACTTAGGCTCCCATTTTGACTTTAGCCTAAGAGGGTGTAGACTTCACTATTTATTGTGATGCTTCTAGAGTCGGGTTGGGTGATGTTCTAATGCAGAATGGGAAGGTAATCACCTATGTTTCTAGACAATTGAAGACCCATGAGAAGAACTACCCTACTCATGATCTTGAGTTGGAACCTGTAGTATTTGTGCTTAAGCTATGGCGGCATTATCTGTATGGGATACATTGTGAGGTCTTCACTGACCATCGGAGTCTTCAGTACATTTTTATTCAAAGGGATCTGAACTTGAGGCAGCGCAGATGGCTTGAGTTATTGAAGGACTATGACATCACCATCTTTTATCATCCGGGGAAGTCCAACGTGGTGGATGATGCTTTGAGTAGTAAGACTTATAGTATGGGGAGTCTTGCCTCTATCAGTGTTGAGGAGAGACCATTGGCTAGAGAAGTTCAGAGGTTAGCCTACAGTCTCGTCCGATAAAAGATTTCTGAGGAGAGTGGTGGTTTGATTACTTTCATAGGGGCCCTTTTCCTTAGTTGAGCAGACCTCTGAGCGCTAGTTTGATGATGAGAAGTTGTGTCTCATTTGAGACAAAGTGTTGAGAGGGGAAGCCAAGGAGGTTGTCCTTGATTCTGATGGTGTCTTGAGGATTGGAGCAGGGTTTGTGTGCCCAAGGTGGGCGAGTTGATTAGTATGATTCTTGAGGAGGCCCATTGTTCTCGATATTCTATTTATTCAGGAGCAGCGAAGATGTATCATGACCTGAGCCAGCATTACTGGTGGTGTAGCATGAAGAGGGATATTAAAAAATTTGTTTCTAGGTGCTTGACTTGCCAACAGGTCAAGTGTGAGTACCAGTGGCCTAGAGGTGTATTTCAGAGGATGCATATTCCTACTTAGAAGTGGGAATGGATCACTATGGACTTTGTTGTGGGTCTACCTATCGCCGTGTGTGGTTATGATTCTATTTGGGTGGTTATTGACAGGCTGACCAAGTTTGCCCACTTCATTCCATTTCGGGTGAAGTATATGGCAGAGAAGTTAGTCCAGTTTTATATTAGTCAGATTGTGCGACTACATGGAGTTCCCATTTCCATCATTTCTGATCGGGGTTCATGTTTCTCTCCTCACTTTTGGAAGGTGTTGCAGCATGGTTTGGCTACTCTGTTAGATATGAGTACAGCCTTCCACCCTCAGATAGATGGTCAATCTGAGTAGACGATTTAGGTGTTGGAGGATATGCTCCGAAATTGAGTGATTGACTTCGGTGCTAAATAGGATCTGCATTTTCCCTTAGCAAAGTTTGCCTACAACAACAGTTATCACTCCAGTATTCAGATGGCCCCATTTGAGGCTTTGTATGACAGACAGTGTAGATCTCCAATCAGTTGGTTTGATTCAGCTAAGTTGGACTATTTGGATACATACTTTCTTAGAGATGCTATGGAGCAGGTCCGTATGATTCAGGATAGACTGTTGACAACCCAGAGTCAATATAAGAGTTATGCAGACTAGAGAGTTCGAGCCCTAGTATTTATGGAGGGTGATCATGTTTGGCTCCAAATGTCACCTATGAAGGGTGGATGAGGTTTGGAAAGAAGGGCAAGCTTATCCCTAGATTCATTGGACCTTTTGAGATTTTGAGCTTAGTGGGAGAGGTGGCCTATAAGTTGACCTTGCCAACAAGCTTGTCAATTGTGCATCATGTGTTTTATGTCTTCATACTTCGGAAGTACGTGCCGGATGAGTCTCATATGCATTCGCTTGATTCAGTTGTGTTGAGTCCAGACTTGTCCTTTGAGGAGGAGCCTATAGCCATCTTGGATAGGCAGGTCCAAAAGCTTAGGGATAAGAAGATTGCTTTAGTGAAGGTGCAGCGGAAGAATCATTCAGTTGGTGAGGCGACTTGGGAGATAGAGTCTGTTATGCATGCCAAATATCCTCAGCTTTTCGAGGCTTGATGTACTTTCTTTTACTTTATGTTCGAGGATGAACTTGGTTTTTAGTGGTGGATAATGTAATGACCCGTAAGGTTATTTTTGAAAATTTTCATAAAATTACCATTTTACCCCTCGTGATATCGACCCCAAGTTATTTCTGATTGAGTTTTAAAAGTTGACTTCAAACTTTGAGTGAAAGTTGTGAATTTCAAAAGTTTTTGGTTTCAAAAGTCTAAAGTTGTTAAAAATTGGTTTTTGGTGTCTTTTGGGGTTTCGAGTGTCGGATGGAATTCCATCAGTCTTGGAATGTGGAAATTGGACTAAGAGAGTTGTCGATTTCAGATTTAGAGTCTTTTTGAAGATTTGAGGTCCTAAGTTGGAAATTCTTTAGATTTTAGCCTTTGGAGTTGACTTTGATCAACATTGGGGGTTCGAATACTCAAATCAAAATTTTGAGAGTTCCGTTGGATTTTGAGGATACTTTTAGGCCTAAATAAGGTCTTGGTTGAATTTTATGAAGTCCTGAGCTTGATTTGGCCTTTTAGGCGTTATGATCAGTTTCTTGCGACTTGCATGAATTTCGGGTCAAGGAGACCTCAAATTTGTGTTTTGATGGTTCCATTGAGTCTGGAACATTGAATACACTCAATTTGCATATATGGTTTGTGTGTAGAGAGTTCTGAATGAATCTTGAGGGTCCTTTCAATGATTTAGGACTTGGGTGGTTTTTTGGTACTGGTGTGTCTCGTAATTGCTACAGGTTGATTGCTTTCGCGAGGGACATGTCACTTTCGTGAAGGTCCAGGTGGCCTGACCTTCGCGATCGTGAAGGGCCTGTTCGGGATCGCGACTTTTGCGAAAGTGAAGTCTGAAATTTTTGCGGGGTTCGCTTAAGCTATTTTAGAGAGGGTTTTGGCTTGCAAATTTTGAGATTTAACCCCATTTTTCATTTTGAACTTTGTAAAATCCTTGGAGGCAATTTTGAAGAGATTTCTTGTGCTAAATCATTTTGGTTAGCCTTTGTAACTCTAAAACTACTTTTCTCATTAATCATTTATGGATTTTAACATCAAAACTTGAGATTTTGATTGACAAATGGAAAGATTTTTCAAGAACTCGAGCTTTAAATAAAAATAGTGATTGTGAACTGATTTTAATTCCTTTTTCGAAATAATTTTTGCCAATAAGTTAAAAATGCCTTGCTAACATTTTCAAGTAAAGATTTTCAGATTCAAACCCCATTTTCAGAATTGGATTTTTTAGTTGATTTGACCCTTTTTTTTTCAAAACATATGAATTGGGAGTTGTTATTTCTGGAATCTTATTGTGATTACTTGATTGAAATAGATTGTAAGGCTTTGGATATTGTTCGGAAGGAGAAGACTCAAGTCTTGGATTGATTTTGATTGAATTAAGGTAAGTGATTTCTAAGCCTTGTAAAACTTGTAGAATTCTTGTATTTTCCCTTCATTATGTGTGTTGGGGAATAATGGGAATGAGGTGTTGGGTTCAGTTGTTCCACTTGATTAATCTTAATGAATAAAAGAGAAGATTAATTAAAAAGGCAATGTGTTGATCATAATGCTTTGTTAATTGCCTTGTTGAGGACCCAAATTGTTGATTGATGAAAAGCCTTGATGGCATTGTTGTGGCGTTGAATTGCTTGAACTATTGTCTCTTCCTTATTGTGTGAAATTGCTTATTACAATTGATTGTTGTGCACCATAATGAGACATGTGATGTATAAAATTGAAGGAAAATGGTTCCAGCTAGTGATATGATAAAAAGTCGAAGGGAAATGATTTGGCTAGTGATATGATATAAAGTCGAAGGGAAATGGTTCCGGCTAGTGGTATGATATAAAGTTGAAGGGAAATGGTTCTAGCTAGTGATATGATATAAAGTCGAAGAGAAATGGTTCTGTCTAGTTGTCACGACCCAAGCCTAGGGCCTAGGTGTGACCGGCGAATGGGGAACCCGAAGGAACCCCAAACAAGCCTCATAGTGTATCATTACACATTCTTGGTCGCGGAAGCAATTAAATGACCATAAGCGATAAGCATAGTCAAGGGGGAAATCGGGACTAAGGGAGCAAGAAGAAAAAAAAGAAATGATACATAAATACCATAGATGAGTCAAGCTCAGGCATAATACACAACTTGTCCAACACCACCTCTAAACATGAGTACTTAGCGGGGGCCAAGACAAACTACCGGGCTCACCCTCATAGTCAAAACATAACTAGAAAGGAAAAGTTTTATACATAGCAAAAGATCATGAGCAACGTCCCCGAAATGGAGGACTCACCAATAACCACTATAGAAAATCGTACTAGCCACGCGGAGGAGGATGGTCAGCGGTGCTCCGGTCCCTACATGGTGACATCATGTAGGCATAGAGTATGCGTTAGTACATTTGAATGTACTAAGTATATGGGATGCAATGCAATGCTACATTAGATGGACCAATCAAGAAAACAATGCGTAAATCATACCAATAGATAGCATATTAACGAAAATGATATGTATAATGATGCTTACATAAAAACCATATTTAGTGGGACGTAGTACATGTGTGGCGAGTGACCATCAATATAGTATTTCCAAGGCCTACCACACCCTTGGAGAGGCGAAAGAGGTACAAACCCCTCAATATGGTTACACGGGCCTACCACCCCCCGAGCTAGGGACCAAGGTACAAACCCCTCGATATGGTTATACGGGCCTACTACCCCC